>CM041776.1:106882638-106987274 GCA_023374045.1 Limonium bicolor
CCATTAATGCTTAATTATTGTTATTTAATGATTTATTTTTTACGGTTCGTTTGACCACTCGAAAAATTTACGCTAAAGCTCTATTAGCGTTTAATGCATTATTTGGATCCATTTTCTTCAGGAGTTGTTCCCATATATTATTTTGGCCTTAATAAGCCCAAGGAATCCATATAATACGCTAACCGAGGTCCCAACCTCCTACAGTTATTTAACGCTTTTTTAGCGTTTTGTCACTTTTTTAGCGTTTCTTTATTTCTTTTGGATTTATTTTCCTTTCCACTTTACTTAGGCGTTATTAGGCCCTTAAATACGTATTAGAATAATTTTAATCACTATATTACGTTCGGGATTTCACCACAGGGTCAAGGCTTATGTTTTGATGTGGTGCTTCCCTACTTACACTCTCGTGTTTAATGTTTGCACTCATTTCCCGCTATGGTCATAACTTCTAGACCATTGAATTCGATATTTGATGGATTTACACATTTTATCTGTTACTTTCACGTGATTGGACACATAACTATCAAGTCAGAAGTCTTTAAAGCTTATAACATGGCCATTGGGGTGTGATAAAAGACAACGGGACCTTGGAGGGATATTTTAGGCATGTGGAGCTAAAGGGGACCAAAGTTACCCTAGTCTTCTCTCAGAATCATCTTCCTTGTCTTGAAGTCGTCTAGCTGCTTCATGTTGACATTGTCTTCGAGCTTCCGGACTCGGACTTTTGAGTTATCCTTTACACCATTTCTCTTTTTGTCATTTCGATTCCTTCGAGGAACTTCGGTTTTCCTTGGTTTTTAATCCTTTCTTGACTTTGCCTTCGGGTTCTTGTGTTTCCCGGTTTTTTGAGTTTTGAGAGCTATTTTGATGTGAGCTCTCTGGATCCTGTGTCACTTTGGGACCATTTTGTGTCGCTTCGGCATGCTGATAGCGGCATTACTTCTTTGGACTGATTAGATTGTTATCAGATTGCCGGACTCCTCGCTTCCTTTGGTCACCCGGGTCGGACATTCGTCATTGGCTGGGTTATTTTGTGGAGTTTCATAATATCGCAAAAGGGATATATGAAGGCTCAGCAGGGTGCCTAGGGTTTAATGTCAGGTTCACAAGCTTATGGCTATGTGGTGTTGTACCTAGGTGCTTCGTCATTCCTGATTGTTGGTATCCGCTCTTTGTTACTTTTCGCAGGTCTAAGAGTAAATTTACAAATTAATCTCCTTCGGTCGGAGTTTGATGTTTACCTTACCCTTGAATGTGGTCTCACCGAGTCGTGTAAAACCACACGCTCTCGTTCACTCATGGTTTTTTTCCCTCAAGCCACTCTCGTGAATTCTCACTCTGAGACTTGTTCATGCATTTAAACGAAAGGTGAAAGATGACAAACTTAACTCAGATTGCCCCCAGTATTAATCCAGGGTTTATAACAATTTCGACAGATGTAGACTTTGAGCATTTACGTAGTTTATTTGGATGTTTAGGGTGAGCTGTGGTATTTAGTTAGACATGTTCATCCTTATAGAAACAAAAAGACAATCATTTTATTCAATGCCAGAAAAATGACCGTTTCATGAACATTAGTTTTGAAAGATGACTTGGTTGAAGGTGCAAAACGAACAAACATTTTTGGGTTTCTTGGGATTGTAAATTGAAAAGATAAAGAGACTGAATTCGAACATCAAACCTCATTAAAATGGAAATATCATAAACCCTTACAAAATTGAAAAGAAAAATTAAGAAAGCAACATGCAACTAGACTCTAGCCTACTTGATAAACTAGAGCCCTTGTAATACCCCGAATTTTTGTAACCCTAATGGAAACCATAGATCCATAAGATTAGAGAACACCAGGAAACCCTAGTGGTCGGGAATCAACCAAGAAACCCCGAGAAACCCTAATTCAGAAAGTTCCGAAAAACACTGAAATTTCAGGGAGTTACTTAGAGTCCAAGCCCCGGTCAACTATGGTCAACCTTGGTCAACCTTGGTCTAACCTCGGTCAAACATTGGACAATGGTCAAACCTTGGTCAATGGTCAACTTTGACCATGATGATGCAGTGGTGATGCAGTGTGATGCAGTGATGATGCATTGATGATGCAGCGATGATGTTCGGCATGACATAATGATGATGTAAGCGTCGAGGTGTCAAGAGATGATTAGTTACACATGGTCCAATCAAGAGAAGCCTTGTGTCATCTCATTAATGACTAAACTCCCTTTGGTGTCAGTTTATCATTCGACACAGTTGGAACCAATGAGGGTGAAACACGTGTCCTAACCTTATTAATTATTCTTGTCCTTATAATCATGAAGATATAAGGCTTGTCATCTTAATAATGAGGGGCGGCCACACATAGAGGGTGGAGATTAATCCAAGCAAAATATCTGTGATCCAAGGCTGTAAGTGAAGACATCTTTCTTAACCTCATCACTATTCACTATTCTTGTCTTATTCTCATTATTAGCCATGCCACTGGTCTCCTTCATTTAATATGGCCGGTTACACATGGATGGATGGGATTAGAGCTTGGCTAGGTGTCTCTCATCTAAGGGCTCCTTAAGGATAAGGCTTATCTCTTTAATTATTACACTTGATTAATGAAGTAAAATGAACTCTTTTTGGAGTCCACTCACGCCATCTATAAGAGGGAGCTGGGTTCTGATTTCCTTGCCTTCTTCACACACCCTCACGCCATTAGAGTACCATAGAAGCTCATAGGACACAACACCCACCATTAGAGAAGAGAATTCAAGCTAGAAATCAACGAAAAACAAGATTTCAAGGAGGGAGAAGCAGCTGTGACCTTGGGCGAATTGGTTGGTGGAAGAAATAGATTCAATTAGCTAAGGAACTTGTAAGGTCGTGGCTAGAATGGCAATGAGAGTCCAGGTAACACTTATGCTCACCATTTCTTTCTTTAAACCCTGATTTTGAGCTTTAACTCTTGTTGATGGTACTTCCGAACCCTAGCTTCTCTTGAGCTTAAATTTTGACAGTGTTCTTGGAGTTATTAATATTAAGCTCAAAACTTCAGGCGAAAATACCTTTGGGAAGTAGGATAATTTTCTAGGAAACTTTTAGGAAGGAAAAATGTGTTTTAAGACTCCATGAGTGATTTTGATGGGATTTTGTTGAGTTTGGTGTGTTATTATACCTATATTAACTCATAATAATTTATTATAGGTGGTTGGAACTCGTGGTTAGACATAAAATGCTAGGTTAAGGTGGGAGGGCTTAATGGTGCTTTAAGCCTTGAGACTTAAGTTAAATAGTTTTACGAGGTTATTTTGAGCTGAATTTTAAGGGTAGTCTTATATTGTGAATTTAGATCCGAGGAGGTCAAAACTTCTGGTCGAAACGCATTTGGGAAGTCATTCGAATTATTAGGAAGTGATTTGGGTTTGAGGTGTGCTTTAAGCTTGTATAAGTGTAATTGTGTGTTGGTTATTGGATTTAATGGTTTATCTGGTCATTATAGTCCTAATAGACTTGTGGTTGAATTTTTAAGAGATGTTGAAGTGTAAAATATTAAGGGAGCCATGTACGGTTTATATATGTGTGTTAAAACATGGAAAGAAGGAAAATTGTGTTTAAGTGTGGTTTTGGGTGTTTTGTTGCTTAGTTTATCCTTGAAAGGTTTGGAATGATATTGGTTTGACTATTTATCAGAAAATATGATGTGGATATCTTAACCCCTTTTCTAAGGATGATTGTGTGTAATACTCTTCTGGATGGTTTTTGGAAATGATTTTTGAGTTATCCTTGTGTTGAATGTTGATTTATGACTGATAAGATATGAGCTGGTTTCTGGTTGAGTGAATGGTATATTCTGGAAGGATCTTATTATTATACGAATTCTGAAGAATCTATTCAAGAGTTGTACTACTTATTTGATCATGATTATGAATGTTGGATTGAAAATTGTATTGTGTGTGATACTATGTGATGGTGGACTTGGTTGGTTGGATGGTGATATTGAGAAGGCTATGGTTAGCCTCATTGAGAAAAGCTATTTGAGCAACTGAATATTAAGTCATTTTATGGCTTGCCGTATTGGCGACTGATTATTAGACTCCAACCAATGAATTGGGGTCGTCCTATGATCTACTCTTTGAGCTATGGTTAGCCTTAGGGGGTGTGCACACTTAAGGACATAGGGCCAGAGAATTGAGCATTGTGATTTCACTTTGTGATTCCAGTGGGGTGTTGAGATTTAACCGATTCACAGGTACGAATGTGATGGTAATCCAAGGGCAGGTAAACCTTCTGTGTGATATACTCTTATTGCATTCCTCTGCTTGTGTGATGATGTTGATGCTTATTTGTTATGCAAAGAATTTTAAAGAGAAAATGAATTTTACAGGGTGAGGTGGTTTATAAATCACTTGTGGTGGTTGAGAATCTTTGTGTTATGTGTTATAATGCGCATAGTGGAGAAATAATGTTGATAGTCTTATTGTTATGTGATGTGACTGTGAGGTGAGTTTAAGCTTCGTCCTGGTGAGTTTAAGCTTCGAGGACGAAGCTTTGTTTAACGGGGGAGAATGTAATACCCCGAATTTTTGTAACCCAATGGAAACCATAGTTCCATAGGAATTATTAGAAACACCAATGAATACCCCGAACTTAATATAGGATTAAAATAATCTAATACGTATTTAAGGCCTAATGGTACCTAATTAAATATTGTAAGGAAAAATAAATCCAAAAGAAATAAAGTAACGCTTAAAAGGCGAAAACGCTAAATAAGCGTTAAATAACCATAGGAGGTATGAGACCTCGGTTAGCGTATTATGGATTCTAAGGTTTAATAAGACCTAAATAATGTATGGGAACAACTCCCGAAGAAAACGGATCCAAATAAAGTAATAAAACGCTAATAGAACTTTAGAGCACGTTTTTTCGAGAGAACCCGAAACGTGACTTTAAGTGGTCAAACGGACCCGTAAAAATTATAAATCATTAAATATAATTATTAACACTTATGGAAGCTTAATAACTAATAAAAATAATTAAACGGGAAATTCCGGAAAACGGGCCCGGTTAGTGATAGTAAACCCAACCGGGTAAAATAACAAGCGTTTTCTGTAAAAGACGAAAAACGCTCCAGCTAGTATACTATATGGGGGCCGGTTTTTTACTAGCTAAATACCCCGCACACACACATGTACTAGCTAATTAATAAGAGAGCTAAAAGCAAAAGCAATAAAGTAAACATTACTTTATTTCCCTCCCTCTCACCTCACTCTCACATTCACTCACCCTCTCTCTTTCCTCTTCTTCCCCCTCTCCATCGTACTCTCCCTCTTCCTCCTCCCTTGGGCTGCGATTTTGAGCTCCCCCTCTACAACCATGGAAGCTCCATCTTCTCCTCCTTGCTCCATCCTCATGTAAGCTCCAAATCGAAAATAAATTACATATTTGAACTCCCCTCATTCTCCTCTACATTTCCCTCTTTTCAAAATTCGAAAAGGAAAGTTTCATCTCCATGGTTTTCCCCATTTGAAGAGAAAAGCACACCATTGGGGAGCTTGGAGTCTCCTCTTCCAACAAGGTATAAATCTCCACAAAAGATTCAAGTTTTTCTCCATTTTTCTTGGTAGCCGATTTTGGCTTGTTGTAATGCCTTGTTTTTTTTTTCCTCTCTCTTTTGAGCATAATATCAACCCTCCAATGGTGGTGAGAACACCTTCTCGAATCAAGGGCTAAAACCCCTCCTAAAAGCTTCAAAAGGTAAACCCTAGAAATTTTTTAAAACATCTCAATGAACTAGCATTAAATTAAGGGTTAGTATATTAATTATAGTTGCTTTGTGTTCATTGGGTGATGGGAATGGAGTTTGGCAACTCCATTCCCCACATGGCCGATTTGGGCAATGAAGAAAGAGAGGAAATTGAAAAACAATGGAAGGAAATACAAGCTCAAGGTAAGAGCTCTTTACTAATGTTAATTTTGGTGCATTAGAGTAATGGAATGGGTAAACGAATAAAGAAACCAAACTAATGTATTTAGTATTGAAGTTATGAAGTTTTGGGTATTTGAGAGTAAGTTTGAGTATTTGTGAAATTAGTAAGTGAATTGTAGGCCTTGGAGCCAAATGATTGGGTATGAGTATTAGTATTGGTATTTGAAGAAGTATTGGTGTATTGGGATGGATTTATATTTGTATTGATTGCTGGTAGACCCTTGTAAGGGTGTGGCTATTAGGAATGAAATTGGTGAGATTTGGTATGTGTGGGCCAAGTAAGAAAAGTAGATGAACTATGGCAAGATTTTGGTAAGAATATTGCACTTGTGGATGACTTGGTGAATGGGAGAACCAAGGTATGTATGAGGATAGAGATGTTTAATGACCATGGTATGGTAGTAGTAGTATGAGAAGTAATAAGTGCAAATCTGTAACAAAGTATATAGAAATACATTGGTGAAGTTAGGAAAATTAGTGTGTAAGAATTGGTGACAAGAGTTTGGGCTTGGGTAATAGATGGTGCAATTGTTTGGAAATGATTGGCATGGTAAGATGAGGCCTTTGGGATGCTAATAATGGTATAGGTAGTAGGAGTATTGAGTGTTAGAAGTAGGAACAAAATCTGTAGCATTGGAGGATGAAAAACAGTTGTGTGTGGAAAGGAGTGAGGAAATTGTGAAGTTAATTGAGGAATTTAGCAAAGGTGTTGGTGGATGAATTGAGGTATTTTAGGAAGCCTAAATGGCATTAAAACATGTGGGATTACATGTAGAAAGATGGGAAGGAAGGGTAAGAAAAGAATTGAAAAACAAGTCTGTAGCAGCTTCTGCTACCGACCGACCAGAGCCGGGGCGGACCGTGGGTCGGTCGGAGCTTAAGAAACGATATAAACTTCGGAATGGACCGACCCAGGCCGTGGGTCGGACGTGGTCGGTCGGACTCGAATTTTCTGTTGTCGAAGTTTCGCACTTCGACCGACCCAGAGGTGGGTCTCGTGGGTCGTCGGAGCTTTGGACAACAGACCCGAAACTCTCGGCAATGGACCGACCCAGAGGTGTATGGGTCGGTCGGAATAGTTCGGGTCGGTCGGAGAAATTTCAGAGAACGGAACTTACTGAATGGACCGACCCATGGTTGGGTCGGTCGGTGGGTCGGTCGACCCATACTTACAAAAAAAAAAAAAAACTAAAACTAAATGAATGTAACTAGTATATATATATATATACATGATATAATGTATTATACCCACCTATACATATGTACATGTATATGTAAGCAGTAACCATTGTAAGTAGATAAAGTAAGTAAATAAAATGTAGGTATGGAATGTAAAGACTTAGTAAGTATGAGTTAGGGAGCGTAAATATAATCGAATTAATTGATGATAGTTTAGATTAATTATTCGATTGTATGTATATCATAGGATTTGATTTGTGACACCGGAGGAACGTTGGGATACAAGTGCAACGTGAAAGGTATGATTTCTTCATGCCCTGTATCCTAATCTGGTTACCCCCGATTTGTGTGCTTATTTGATCACCTAAATAAGATAAATGCATGAATCGGACTATATTGCACTTACTTGTGCTTGACTTATGTGTTCTTGATATTTATTGTCTTGAACACTAGTTGTATAATTCATGAAATATGTGGATGAAGATAAATTGTATTTGTACCTTGCAGTGTACTTGTGTACTGTATTGTATTTCGTATGTATGTGTATATGGGTATTGTATTATTGTGGCTTGAATGTTGACTTGTGCTAATTCCTAACTAGCTAACTCCTAACTAAGTGAGTAAATTGGAATGAGTACAAGTCCGATATAGCTTCGGCCACGCGTGAGGATGAGGTGACACAAGAGGTTGGATCCGATTCCTGGTTCTTAAGCTGGTCCACGGCCCAAATCCCTTAAATGGGTAGCATCCTGGATTAGTGAACCAAGTAAATCCCGGTGGTGGGACCGAGTAGTTCCCCGGGCCGGAGGTCCCGACGACTTAACATGAGTAAGAGAAAGTAAACAAGTATGTATGAGTATGAGTACGAGTATGAGTATGAGTATGTATGTGTATGTATGGAGTAAACGAGTAAAAGAGTAATCTCCACCCGATTAACCCGGGTGGACCAATGAAGCTAACAAGAATTGTATGTTGTGTATGTACTGCGTATGTGTACTCGAGAACAAGGTAAGTAAGTATTTGATGGTATACGTATTCTTGTATGTGATGATATGTATGTATGTATGCCTTGTGAAAGTAATGTAGTATTGAGTATGAAAGCATGTATGCATGTTGTGTGAATAAATGAACCGCATGTATACGACCAGTGGTCGGCGTACCCTCACTAGTACGCGGGGTATGCGGTTATCATGCTCGGCGAAAGCTGACCCCTTCGGGGGACATTTTTTAGTGTGCAGGCACCCGAAGCGGACGTGGCCAAGGTGAGAGACCGGCGGCACACCCTTGTAATTAGAAGTAAGTAGTTGTGAGAAATGGGTAGTGAGTAACTCTTAGAGAGTATGTGTGAATTTGGAAGAGGTATTACACTTGTATAAGGACCTTAGTAACTCGGTATGTAGATTGTATGGTATTGAACTCGAAGTATTGTAATGAATGGGATGTTGTGGTATTTGATTCGGTAATTGGAGTAGGTATGATAAGTGTGTAGTACTCGGATATTCCGGTCCATCAGACCGATGCTGTAAGTAGAGGTAGTGGCCTTGTTAGTCACGTGGGTGACTAACGGCATTGTATCACCCAATGTATGTAAGAATATATCCGCTGCGTGTATCTGGTATGTAAGGAGATTGGACGGTAAGTATTGTATTAATGGTAAGGGTGTTACAACCAAGAAACCCTGGAGAAACCCTAATTCAGAAAGTTCCGAAAAACACTGAAATTTCGAGAAGTTATTTAGAGGTCAAAAAGCCCCGATCAACTGTGGTCAAACCTTGGTCAACCTTGGTCTGACCTCAGTCAAATATTGGAAAATGGTCAAACTTTGGTCAATGGTCAACTTTGACCATGATGATGCAGTGATGATGCAGCAATGATGTCGACATGACATAACGTTGATGTAAGCATTGAGGTGTCAAGAAATGAGAGGCTACACATGGTCCAATCAAGAGAAGCCTTGTGTCATCTTCATTAATGAGGGGAGGTCACACATGGATGGTGGAGATTAATCCAAGCAAAATATCTACGATCCGACGGCTGTAAATGAAGACATCTTCCTTAACCTCCTTACTATGCACTAATTCGTCCTTTTGTAATCATTTTAGGGATAAGCCTTATCCATTCATTAATGAGGGAGGAGACACTCCAAGGTCTGGGATTAGGCTTAGCCAAGTTTTCATCATCCAAGGGGTTACAAAGGATAAGCCTTATCATTATAATCATTACCCTTAATTAATGAAAGAAATTAATCTCATTTAAGAGATCACTCACGCATTTATAAGAAGGAGATAGAATCAGGTTTCCATCCTGCTCTTTGCACACACCCACGCCACCAGGATTCAATAGGAGTTGGAGGAAGACAACAAACACCATTAGAGAAGGAGAATTCAAGCTAAAAATCAAGAAAAACAAGATTTCAAGAAGGGAGAAGCAGCTGATGACCTTGGGCGAATTGGTTGGTGGCATAAATTGATTCAATTAGCTAAGGAACTTGTAAGGTCGTGGCTAAAATGGCAAGGAGAGTCCAGGTAACACTTATGCTCACCAAAAACTCACCTTAAGGCATGTTTTCTCTTTGATTTCTCTAGATCTGTCCACCTCGAACCAAAGATGATATTGAGCTGAAATTTTTACAGTGTTCTTAGATAGTTATTACTAGACTAATATCAAATATTCAGGCGAAAATACTTTTAGGAAGTAGGATAATTTCAAGGAAACGTTTAGGAAGGAAAAATGTGATTTAAGACTCTATGAGTGATTTCGATGGGATTTTGTTTAGTTTAGTGTGTTATTCTACCTATATGAACTCATAATAATTGATTATAGGTGGTGGGAGATCGTGGTTAGACATACAAATGCTAGGTTGAGGTGGGAGGGCTTAAATGGTGCTTTAAGCCTTGAGACTTAGTTAAATAGGTTTACGAGGTTAATTTGAGCTGCAATTTTAAGGGTAGTTTTATATTGTGAATTTAGATCCATGGTAAAAAATTCAGGTCGAAACTCATTTGGGAAGTCATTCAAATTATTAGGAAGTGATTTGGGTTAAAGGTGTGCTTTAAGCTTGTATAAGTGTAATTGTGTGTTGGTTATTGGATTTAATGGTTTATCTGGTCATTATAGTCCTAATATGACTTGTGGTTTAAGTTTTATGAGATTGTGAAGTGTAAAATATATAAGGAAGTCCTGTAAGGATATGTATGTGTTAAAACTTGGAATTAAGGAAAATTGTGTTTAAGTGTGGTTTTGGGTGTTTTGTTGCTTGGTTTAGCCTTGAAAGGGTTGGAATGATATTGGTTTGACTATTTATCAGAAAATATGATGTGGATATCTTAACCACTTTTCTAAGGATGATTGTGTGCAATATTCTTCTGGATGGTTTTGGAAATGATTTTTGAGTTATCCTTTTGTTGAATGTTGATTTATGACTGATAAAGATTGAGCTGATTTCTAGTTGAGTGAATGGTATATTCATGGAAGGAGCTTATTATTACGCGAATTGTGAAGAATCTATTCGAGAGTTTTACTACTTATTTGATCATGATTATGAATGTTGGATTGGAAATTGTATTGTGTGTGATACTATGTGATGGTGGACTTGTTGGTTGGTTGGATGGTGATATTGAGAAAGGCTATGGTTAGCCTCATTAAGAAAAGCTATTTGAGCAACTGAATATTAAGTCATTTTATGGCTTGCCGTATTGGCGACTGATTATTAGACTCCTACCAATGAATTGGGGTCGTCCTATGATCTACTCTTTGAGCTATGGTTAGCCTTAGGGGGTGTGCACACTTAAGGACATAGGGCCAGAGAATTGAGATTTGTGGATTTCACTTTGTGATTCCAGTGGGGTGTTGAGATTTAACCGATTGACGAGGTACGAATGTGATGGTATTCCAAGGGTAGGTAAACTCTTCTGTGTGATATACTCTTATTGCATTCCTCTGCTTGTGTGATGATGTTGGATGCTTATTTGTTATGCAAATAGTTTTAAAGAGAAAATCAATTTTACAGGGTGAGGTAATTGTTACTCAGTTTTGCTGATTTTGTGCAACCCCTTCGTGTGTTTGTTTGGATTTATGGTTGCAGGTGAAGTTAAATCTTTGTGTGATATTGCTCTTGAGCTTGGGACAAGGGAACACGCCGACATAGCTAGGAATTTCATTTATTTGTAAGTGGCAAACTCCTTGGAGCATGTTCCAGGAGTTAGGTTGTAGGTGGATTAGCCTTAGCATCCACACTAGTTGGTGTGGGTGTGGCGGTAGCACTCCGGTTTGGCTTAGGTCTTATTTAGTCTTCCGCTGTAAAATATTGTAGAATGTTGTACAAGTCAAGTAAAGAAAAAAATTAGGGTGTAAAAACCAGGGCATCTCCTTGTTTTTCTGAGTACCTACGAGTTCCACCATCACCAATAGTCCCCTATAGTCATATATAGTCAGAATATCACACCAAAGCACTCAAGATCCCACCGGTTTCAGTCTACACATCCTAAAACACATTTTCACTCATTTTAAAGATCCTAACAATTATCCTACTTCCAAAACGATTTTTGGCTTGATTTTCTCAGTGTATCATCGTTTTATCACACTAAAGTCACTGGCAAAATTTCAGCTAAAAAGGATGTATGGTTCGAAATATACTGAAGAAGAGATTTAGGGAAGAAAACATGGTTTAAGGTAGTTTTTTGAGTGAGCACATGGGTTACCTGCACCCTCCTGGCCATGGAGCCCCCTTAGATGACTCTCCTCTTGCTATTGAACCAACCAAACAAGATATAGATGGTGCCTCCCCTTGCAGATTATTTCCCCTTGCTTTAAAAGTGTAGTTTGCACTTGGTTTCACTAGATTTAGCTTTGTCTTCCTCCTTTGTCGTGTGTTGAGTGTACTGTATTTTTTTTCCAGATTGGAGATGGTGAAAATGAAGGGATAAAGAAGACAACTGAAGCTGGTACTTGCTGCCCAAGGCTTGGACAAATTCTACACGTTCTTTCCTTTTACTAACAATTTGTTTAATAGGTAGTAATGATTAGCTAGGCATCCTTATCATCCCTTAGGCCTTAGATTAATAACACTTGGCTCTAATTTAATCCTAGCCTTACACCTCTTTTGTCCAGCATTAATTAGAGGGCTTAGGTGTAATGGATAATTATGGTAGAAAAGACAAAATACATGAATAGTGAGAGGGTGTGGTACATGTAATTTTCGCCCACCATAAGGCCTTGTTGGGCTTGAAATTTCTTTGGGTATTAAGGCTAGATAAGTGAGAAAAATAATATAGGTATAGGTAACTAAGTGAAATAAATTTTCTAAAGGTAGTTTTAAAGAGAAAATGAATTTTACAAGGTGTGATATTTGTTACTCAGCTTTGCTGACGTTTTCTGGTTTGTGCCCTGTGGCCCCTTTGTGTGATTGCTTGCTGGCCACAGATTTGTGTTTACGGTTGCAGGTGAAGTTAAATCTTTGTGTGATATTGCTCTTGAGCTTGGGACAAGGGAACGCGCCAACATAACTAGGAATTTTATCTATTTGTAAGTGGCAAACTCCTTGGAGCATGTTCCGGGAGTTAGGTTGTAGGTGGATTAGCCTTAGCATCCACACTAGTTGGTGTGGGTGTGGCGGTAGCACTCCGGTTTGGCTTAGGTGATATTTAGTCTTCCGCTATAAAATATTGTAGAAAGTTGTACAAGTCAAGTAAAAAAAATAGGGTGTAAAAACCGGGGTGTTACAACCCTTGTTCGATGAGATCTTCAATCTTATGCTTTAGCATCCTTCAATCGTCAGTATTGTGCCCTAGTAGTTGATGGAACTGGCAAAACTGATTGAGGTACTCCCCAGACTGGGTAACCCCGGGACAAGGCGTGAGAGGCTGTAGTAGGTCCAACTCCTGTAGCTTCACGAGTTCTTGACTAAGGGGTCGGCCGATGTTGGTAAACTGCCTCGGTGCGGGGAACTGCCTAGGTCGAGATGTGGCCTTGGTGCTCTGCTTTGAAACACTGAGCTGGCGCACATTGTTCTCCTGTCGTGAAGCTAAGACTATTTTGGCTGACCCTGACTTAAAGGTCCCGACACCCATACCCTGAGCTCTGGGTTCTCCTAGCTTCAGCTCACCTTTGTGAATCTTTTCTTCCATGACTCTTACCTGCCCCATCAGCATGTCAAAATTAAGGAAATATGTGCAACTCAGCTCGTTGTTGTATTGCTTCTGCATATTGTCCACAATCATTCGAATCTGTTCTTGCTCATCCATTTTCGTAGGCATAGCAGCGGCCTTCATCCTCCACCGTTTGATGAAGTTGGACATTGATTCACTGTTTCCCTGCCGGGTACTGGTAAGATCAGACCTGGTGACTTCAAGATTCTTAGCATACTCGAAATGGTGCAGGAAAGCCTCGCAAACCTCTTCATAGGTTTTGGTGTTCATCTTCTGAGTCAAGTACCAACATTAAGGTATTTCATCGAGATAACGGGCGAAAACCTTGGCCTTCTGCATGTCATTAAACCTAAGGAAGGACATTTCCCTATCAAACATCGCCAGATGGACCTGCGGGTCTGAGGAACCCTTGTATAGAGCAAGTGTGGGTAGCTTCAACTTTAGAGGGAGATTAACCTCGGGGTACGATTCCATAGAAGAGTAATCGAAACCAGCTGGCTTGCTAGCTAGCTTTTTCCATGCGCTCGATCCTTTTCAGGGCCTTCCGTAATTCTGCAGTTAGATGGTGGTCCGAGACGACTTGCCCTACAAATCTTTGTGCATTCTGGGCCTCAACAGAGTTAACTTCGATGTAGCCACGCTCGTTCCCAGAGTTAGCAATCTTTCCTGAAATGTTTTCCTGATGACCAACCTCAAGGGAATTGATTTTTCTTTTCAGCTCTTCGATGATGGTGACATACTTAGCCTCCATGTCATTAGTGGTGGACCTATGTTTCTGTTCCATGGAATCAAAGGCGGCCATGTACCTTTGCTCTAAGGCTGCAAACTGGGCCTCCATGCTGACTGGGTTTCCTCCCTCTGCCATACTTGGGATTCGGGCTTATCTGTTGGAAAACAAAAGTGGATTGAGCTAAAATTCTGGACCGTGAAGAAGTTTTAGATAAAAACTTGTTTGGGCTGCAAGAAAAGCACTTGAGCTAGAGTGTTTTGAAGATTGTGGGTAGGCACTGAGGCCCGAAATGAGTTGGAAGGGAGGCGCTGGAAATGTTTGAAGAATGTGGCTCTTGGGCCAGAATATTTTGAGAATTGGGCGCTTGGGCCAGAATGTGTTTGGGCTAGAGGTAAAGCACATGGGCCAAAATGATTTCTAAACCATGTTCTTGATGTGAATTGGAATTTGGTCCAAGTAATTCTGATTAGGCCAAAAAGATGATGCCTGTGTCTAGGATCTTGGGTCAAAGCCCAAGTGAAAAGTTGTCCTTGACTAGAATGAGCCTTGAAATGGAAAGGCCTGATGGATTTTCATGAACTGTTTTAGGTGGTTTTGTTTTTCATGGGTCTAGAACTAAATTGATAATTAAAATTGGGCCGAAAGAGAAATCACCTAAGTCTAAACTTCTAGGCCGAAGCCCAAATGATTCACATATCAAACCAAACAGGGCCCCTGGGCCGCAAACGATAAAGCCGTAAATTCGGGTCGGGCTGAGTTGATGTAGGAAAAGTTCCTATCAATTCCTAGGCTGGGTAGTGGACCGATCACACAAGCAGACAAGGCCCACACAAATTCTACATGTCCTCACTTGGCGCTTATCCAATTTGAGTATGGATCGATCCGGAGAGGTGCTTGGGGCATGGGCCCAGGTCACCACAAAGGAATAGGGCTTGCACGCTATTCTCTTTAGGCTTCCCCACTTTTTTCGCATCACCTTTGAAGGTGTGCGTTCTACGGTCGGGTCTTGACTGACAAACCATGGCTAGTAAGGGTACTGCCAGGAAAATGCTTGGGGGCTAAAGCCCAGGTATTAAGGGTCGGTGGGTTAGACCACACCCTCCTCTTTCCCCACTTATTCACTCACCTAAAAGGTGTGAGTCCCTGACAGGGACCCTGAAACGGGTCCCGGGGTGAAATTGTTTGCGTGGACCCCTGCTCTCATATGATGTAAGGTGCGAAATTTAAATTGCGCACACAGATAAACAAACAACGTAATAAAGCCATAAAACATTTTTTGAGTTAAGCCCTTTTCTTAAAATTAAATAAGTTAAAATTAAGTATTTGTCCCAGCAGAGTCCCAGTCTATGAGCCTCGATTTTAAACCGTATCCTATGTTGATTAAGTTGATTAGGATCTATCGGGTTTTAGGTCCACTTAACCTAAGTTTAGTGACTAAGTCGTATAACCATAATTTTTGAAACCTAAGTTAGCTCACTGGAACCTATTATAGTCGCCACCTAATTTAAACCTAGAGTAATTATAAATAGGTTCGGGTTCGGGGCTTGGTATTCGACTTTTTAGGTTCAAATTACTTTCATTACCCCTCTAGGTTGGTTTTCCTCTACTTAGTTTATTTACGGCTTACTACGAAGTGTTTTAACCTGGGTGCGCTCTTATGATTTTTTTTGTATTTTTAACATTTATTGACTGAAAATACAAGTGGAAACTGAAAATACCTAAACTAGGGTTTCGGAGGCAGAATTAGGTCAAATTTTGTTTATGTCCGTAGCCACGGACCCCTAGTTAACCTAGTTATACAGAAAAGTCGAATTTAAGAAGAAACAAAATTTTGAATTGTCCAGGGCCACGAACAGGCTGTCCGTGGGCCCGGACATTATTTTAAAAAAAACCTAAATTTTGAAATTTTAAAATCCCGCCGCCGTCCGTGGGTGTCCGTGGCCACGGACAACCCGTCCGTGGTCCCAGACCATGGGTCCGAGGTCCCGGACCACCCACGGACAGGGGTTTTCAGGCGGTTCCCCACGGGGTTTTCGACTCAAATTTTATGGGTATGTAGCCTGAAAGATTATAAACACGTTAGTAATTGAAAGAACTCAATTTGAAATCAAAATTAACACGAAACTTAGCAAACAAGTAACAAGGCAGTAGCTAAAACAATTAGTGATACAGAAGCCAAAAAGAGTTAGTTTGAACCCAAATTTAGTGGCAAGACTGATAAAGTCGTAGGGAGTTAGGAAGGTGGAATTTCTACCTGTTTTACCTTCGGATTTACAATGATTCTTCACACCGGGATTCGTCAAGTGCCCCGTTGATGGCAGACCCGAAAGATTTTTGAACCAAGCTTCTAGTTTTTGATTGTTGATGATGTTCTTCACGTTTTGGAGGTGGTTTGGTTGATGTTTGATGATTGTTGATGTGTTGGGAGTTGAAAAATGTGTTTAGATGGTGATTTCGGGGGATTTTTGATGTGATTGGGTGCTTGGATTTGTAAAAACGTGAAAAGAATGAGACGGCTGCCTTCTTTGAGAGTCTAGGGTTCTTCAGGTTCTCATTTGATCATGGGATAAGGTTCCTTATATAGCCTTCTTAAAGATAGAAAAATCCGGTAAAAACTGAGATTTACCGACGTTTTAGCTCAAGGGCTTCCACAAGGAATTTGATTATGAAATTTTACATATGGGTAAAGGATGATATTTCTGATTTATCTGAAGTGGAATCGAATTTTTTAAATGTTGGAATATTTTTAAATTCAATTTCTCATCAGATTCAATCAGAAATTGCTAGAAAATTATTGGAAATTTGAAAAATCAAAATTCCAACGCCATTACACTTCTAATGAAATACCCCAAACCTTGATATTTTTTTAAACATTAAACTATGGTATATTAAGGCTAAAAAGTGCCTTAGAAACATTAGTGAACAATTTAAACCATTGTAGAAACAATAAAGTACCATAAACACAATTTGAGCAAAAACATGCTCTAAGCTTGGAGTGAACTTGGTTAGGACCCAAAGAGCCTACCAAGACTTGATAATATTCAATTATTATTGGATAAGGCTAATTAAGTCCTTAGGAAACTTTGGTAGACAATTAAACCAAACAAAACACAAGAAAACACCTTAAAGTCAATTTAAGCAAATACTTGCTCTAGAATTGGTGTAACCTTGTATAAGACCTAAAGGTCATTCCTAGACCTTATTTACATGTTAATGAACATATTAAATCAATTACTAAAGAAAACCAAACTTGAAACAAGTTAAAACACAAAATGTGCTTTAAGGAGTCTTAAAAAACATTTTTGAAAAATTGTCTTGTAAATGAGTTTTGAGTGGCTAAATGTCCATCATTACTCTTTAATCAACATTTGTACTATTTAGTATCACATTAGCAAGCCTAAATCAATGGGAAATCAAAAATTTCACAAATATGTGCCTTAATTTGTGAATAGTGCTCAAATAGTGCTAGTTTAAGTTATAAGTCAACATAAGTCAATTATTTGGTCAACAAAGACCATAAATATCTCCAATATGTAAGGGGGGACGATTTCTATGTGGTGACTCACAACCATGTGCTAGTTAATTAAAAGAAAGAAAGAAAAGTAAGTAAAATGTTACGTTTTGCCTTAAAACATAAATATCTCCAAATCATACCTCTCTCTTCACTTTTCCTTCATTTCTCCTTGCCCCCACCGTCACTTATCTTCATCCTCCCTTCTCCATCTCGTTTTTCTACAGCAACTATACCATCTCCATCTTTCATTACTTGTAACTTATGATTCCATGCTCCGAATTTAATTCCGAGAGTACCGTTGTCTTAGTTAGAGTAAGCTCTTCATTTCTATCTTTTCAAATCTTCAAGAAATCCATTTTGGTGCCATGAAGATTCACCATTGAAGGAGCTTGAGCTCATATTTTCATGCCTTGTCATTCTCCTTTGCTTCAAGGTGAGGAAAACCAAAGAAAATCAATGTTTCCACTTGTTTTTGTGTGTGACCGAGAATCAACTAGTAATGGTGTTTTATTTTGCCTTTGTTTAGCTTCATTTCAAACTTCAAAGGGCTAGGTGGAGTCCTATCTTGCCACTTATTCAAGTTATCTTTCAAATTCCAAAGGTAAACATCAAATTTTAGTGTTTCAATACACTTATGTAAACCTAGGGTTTAATTATGAGTTTGAGTATTAAACTTAATGCTCATTACCCTTATATGTGTATTGGTTAGAAGGTTGACAAGTGATAAAAGTTCCTTGCCGATTTCCAATCAAGAAAGAACAAGAGAAAACAAGTAGCTTTAAAAACAAAGAGGTAAATGATCTCTCTTAATGTAGTTTTATGTACTAGGAAATTGAGCTATATTTGCTTAATAATTAACCTAAAGAGCCAATGGGAAATGAGCTAGAAAACTATCCACTAGGTGTACTAAAAAGACATGGGAGCATTGTTGTGTGTATTCGCAGGTTAAAGGCATTTAAATGTGGAGATTCAGTGTTTAAGTTTAATGCAATTTAAGGGCCTAAGAGCCATGTTATTTAAGGGCCTAAGTGCCAAGCAATTTAATTTTATGCACTATATTGTGATGTAGTGTAGTTTAAAGGTTTATGTGAGCCTCGATTTTAAACCTTATCCTATGTTGATTAAAGCTGATTAGGATCTAACCGGGTTTTAGGTCCACTTATAGCCTAAGATTAATAACTATGTCATATAACAATAATTATTAAAACCAAAGCTAGCTCACTGGAACCTATTATGAGTCGCCACCTAATTTTAACCTAGATCAAATTAGGAAAGGAGAGTTCGGGTTCGGGGGCTTGATATTCGACTTAATTAGGGTTCAATTACTTTCATTACCCTTCCTAGGTCGTTTCTCCTCTACTTAGTTTGATTACGGCTTATTACGAGTCGTTTTAACCTAAGTGCGCGCTTCTGTTTTTTTTTTATTTTTTAACGTTTTTTGACAGAAAACTAAAGTGGAAATTAAAATACCTAAACTAGGGTTTCGGAGGCAGAATTAGGTCAAATTTTGCTTACGTCCGTAGCCACGGACCAAACGTCCGAGACCACGGACCCCAGTTAACCTAAATATACAAAAGTCGAAATTAAAGGAAAACAAAAATTTGCAAAGTCCGGGGCCACGGACAGGGTGTCCGTGGGCCCGGACATTATTAGAAAAACCTAAATTTTGAATTTTTAAAATCCCGCCGCCGTCCGTGGGTGTCCGAGCTTACGGACAGGGAGTCCGGGACCCCGGACAGGACGTCCGTGGGTGCGGACAGCCCTCGGACGGCGGCTTTGAGGCTGTTCCCGAAGGTGTTTTCGGCTCAAATTTTATGGGTGTGTAGCCTGAAAGATGTACAATACGTTAGTGGTCGAAAGTTCTCAATTTGAATTCGAATTATGCACGAAACTTGGTAAACAAGTTATTTGGACAGAAGCTTGAATAAACAGCAATACAGAAGCGTACGAAGGTTAGTTTGAGCCCAAATTTTGAGGCAAGACAGATAATACCGTGGTGAATCAGGGAAGTGGAGTTTCTACCTGTTTTACCTTCGGATTCACAACGTTTCTTCACACCGGGATTCGTCGAGTACTCCGTTGATGGCAGACCCGAGAGACTTCGACCCAAGCTTCTGGTTGTGGTTGTTGATGATGTTCTTCACGTTTTGGAGGTGGTTTGGTTGATGTTTGATGATTGTTGATGTGTTAGGAGTTGAAAATGTGTTTAGGTGGTGATTTCGAGAGATTTTTGATGTGATTTTGGTGCTTGGATGTGTAAAAACGTGAGGAGAATGAGACGGCTAGGTTTTCTGGTTGCTTAGGTTCTTGAGGTTCTCCTTTGATCATGGGATAAGGTTCCTTATATAGACTTCCTTAAAGATAGAAAAATCCGGTAAAAACCGAGATTTACCGACGTTTTAGCTCAAGGGCTTCCAAAAGGAATTTGATTATGAAATTTCACACATGGGTAAAGGATGATAATTCTGATTTTTCTAAAGTGAGATCGAATTTTTTGGGTATTGGAATATTTTTAAATTCAATTTCTCGTCAGATTCAATCAGAAATTGCTAGAAAATTATTGGAAATTCGAAAAATCAAAATTCCAACGCCATTATGCTTAAAATGTCATCCCTATCATGGGTTAAAATATCAAAGCATTTCAAGTTGATTTGACCCTTATTTGGAGGAGAGAGAAAGCCTATAGGGGGCTTAGGAGCCTTGAAAAATTACGAAAATGCCCCTGGAGATGACTAAGCTGCCCCTAGTACTCTGAAATGTGCCGATCGAACTGGGAACCCTTGCTACTAGCCTATTAGTAGAGACTCTCCTCCAGGGGGTTGAAATTTTGGGTATAACAGATTGCCCCCCGTCAACTAGACTTTGTAATGGAAATGAAAAGGCTAGTTGATGCTTGAGTGATACCCCAAAATTTTGGATCTTAAAAGGCCCCTCGTGCAACTGAAATCCGACAAGTTGTGTCGAGCTATTCTGAGGCGCTGACTACCTATGAGTAAGGTGGAAGGGTGTCGAGTGGTTCTAAGGTGTCGACCACCTAAAGGTAATGATGAAGTAATGTCAGACTATTCTAAGGCGTCGACTACCTATAAGGATGATATGATGTCAAGCTATTCTAAGGCGTTGACTACCTATAAGGATGATATGTTGTCGAGCTATTCTAAGGCGCTGACTACCTAAAGTGATATGCTGTCGAGCTATTCTAAGGCGCTGACTACCTAAAGTGATGAAAATGATGTCAAGCTATTCTAAGGCGTTGACTACCTGAAATGATGATATGTTGTCGAGCTATTCTAAGGCGCTGACTACCTAAAGTGATGAAAATGATGTCAAGCTATTCTAAGGCGTTGACTGCCTAGGATGTGAAAACTGGATGCAAATGCAAGAATGCTGAAATGCTAATGATGCAAATGATGCTGATGCTGATGATGCTGATGATGCTGATGATGCTGATGATGCTGATGATGCTCGGATGCTTCTGGGGGACCGAAACCCGTGCCGATGCTCCTGGCTGGACCCAATGTGGACTTATTGCCATCGCCCCCAAGCCGGTGTGCAGGGATAACTCCTGGTAAAAACCCTGGGGACTTATTGCCTTTGCCCACCATTCGTTGATCCCGAAAATAAGTTGACATCGCAAAAGGAGGATTTATTGCCATCACCTCGCCAACTTTTCTGTCGCCAGGTCTTGTGACGTGCCTGGATAATGCAACTAGGTCTTATGACAAGCCTATATGAATGTGATGAATGCAATGTGTTTGATAAGAGCGGGTAAGCTAAAGGGTAACGCTAGGTCTTACTACGAGCCTAAGGGAATGCAACTAGGTCTTACGACGAGCCTAAAGGAAGGATCTAGGTCTTATGGCAAGCCTAAAAATGGTTCTAGGTCTTATGGCGAGCCTAAAGGATTGGATGTAGGGTAGGTCTTATGTGTGCCTAAGGTTTGGGGATGAGACCCATCTTAACTCAGTTGCTTATGGAGACTGAGATCCATCTAACTCAGTTGCTTATGGAGACTGAGATCCATTCTACTCGGTTGCTTGTGGAGACCGAGACCCAATCTACTCGGTTGCTTATGGAGACCGAGATCCATCTAACTCAGTTGCTTATGGAGACTGAGATCCATTCTACTCGGTTGCTGGGGACCGAGACCCAATCTACTCGGTTGCTTATGGAGACCGAGATCCATCTAACTCAGTTGCTTATGGAGACTGAGATCCATTCTACTCGGTTGCTTATGGGACCGAGACCCAATCTACTCGGTTGCTTATGGAGACCGAGATCCATCTAACTCAGTTGCTTATGGAGACTGAGATCCATTCTACTCGGTTGCTTATGGAGACCGAGACCCAATCTACTCGGTTGCTTATGGAGACCGAGACCAATCTACTCGGTTGCTTATGGAGACCGAGATCCATCTAAACTTGACCAGGCAAATGCGGTATGCTTGATGATGTGAGGATGCAAAACACGTTTTATGCAAATGATTGTCATTGTGATCCAATTGTTAAGGTTCCAAACATGAAAACGATAAGGTTTACCCGAGTATTGCAAGTGAAATTGAAGTACTTGCGAAAACCGAAAATTTGCACAAAGCAAGGAATAGCTGAAAATGTGCCAATCATGGCAATGCTTGAGAAAAACACTGTTAAGAAAGGAAAGCAAAATAATCATTTCCTGACTAAGAGTTCCAGATCTGCAACTTGTTTCTCAGAGGATGAACACAATACTAATGGAAATGTGTGGTGTTCATTGTGGTGCTGAAAGCTTTTGCTGGTGTTCAGGATTTATGACAAGCCTAGGGTTGGGGTGTGATTTTGGATGGTGATTTGGATTAAGATGAGCCGATGTTTTGTGGAGGTAAGACCAGTGGCGGGCCTGAGAGTGTTTGTGTGGAGGTTAAGGCTTATGTGGGCATGTGGTATGATGTGAGGGTAAGGGCTTATGTGGGCCTACGTGATGGTGCTTGTGGTGCTCAAGCTTTGGGTTTCCGTTGGTGTTGTCATGGCAATTGTTGGAACCAACAATTGCCCCCAGTATTGTTCCTTAGGACGATCTGAGTTAGAGCTCATGGCAATTGATCGGAACGATCAATTGCCCCCAGTATTTTCTTTGATTAAACGCGCGAACAAGTCTCATCCTCACAGGGTCGAGGCTTATGCTTTGATGTGGTGCTTCCTAACCTACGCTCGACGTGTTTGGTGTTTGCACTCGTTTCTCACTTACGGTCACAACTTCTCAACCATTGAATTTGACATTTGTTAGATTTACGCGTTCAACCTGTTACTTTCACGTGATTAGATACACAACTACTAAGTCGGAAGTCTTTTGAGCTTATAACGTGGCTATGGGGTGTGATGAATGACAATAGGATAATGGAGGAATGTTTAGGATATGTGGAGCTTTAAAGATGACCAAAGCTGCAACTTGCACCGTCCCTTGGACTTGTCTTCTTTGCCTTGAAGTCGTTTGGCTATTTCATGATGACTTAGCTTATGAACTTGGGACTTGGAACTTTTGGGTTGTTTCTTGCACCTTTCCTCTTTCTTCCAATTTTGGATTTCTTCGAGGCTTTTCAGGTTTGCCTTTCTTTGAATCTCCTTTCCTTCGGGGTTCTTGTGTTTCCCGGTTTTGAACTTTGAGAGCTGTTTTTTGATGTTAGCTCATTTGGATCCTGTGTCACTTCGGGACCATTTGCGGATCATTTCGTCATGCTGGTAGCGGTTTTGCTTCCTTGGACTTATGAAGTTGCCGTCCAAAAGTCGGGCTCCTTGCTTCCTTTGGTCACCGGGTCGGTTATTCATCATTGGCTGGCTTGTTTGTAGTGTTGTAAAAGGGGAACGTATACGAAAAGCTCAGCGGGGGTACCTAGGGTGTAATGTCAGGGTTCACAAGCTTTTGGCTGTGTGGTGTTGTACCTAGGTGCTTCGTCATCCCTAATAGTTGTGTATCCGTTCTTTGTTACTTTTCACAGGTTTAAGCGTAAATTTACAAAGTGTCTCCTTCGGTCGGAGTTATGCCGTTTACCTTACCTTTGAATGTGATCTCTCTAGAGTCACGTAAAAATGACATGCTCTTTCACTCATGGTTTTACCGCTCAAGGCACTCTCGAAATGTTCACTCAGAGACTTGTTCACGCGCTTTAAACCAATGAAATAAACATTATCGACCCTTAACTCAGATTGCCCCCAGTATTATTGTGGGGTTTTTTTTTGACAAGCCTTTTGAATACCCAGGTTATTTTGTTGGAGGTGGCTATATGTGTGGTGGTACGTGGCGATGAAGTCTTGCTGTTTTGGTGGAGTGATGTAGTGATGAAAGTAAAGCATGGTAGTGGGATGCTTTCAGTGTACGGTGAAACTTTCTATTGAGAGGTGACAAGTGGTGGAAGCCGACAAGGTGGTGAGATATTCCCTGCGCAAGAATGAGTTTCATGTGGAGAGGGGAGTGTGGTGAGACACATGGGATGTATGTGATCAAGGTAGTGGATGTGGGTGAAATGACGTGATGACTTATTCATTTTTTGGTGTTCTTAAATGCACAAAAATTATGAAAATGGAACTATGCTCTAATTCATAAATGGAAAGACAACATCAAAAATTGTAATCTTAAGAAAACTACCTAAAATGATAAAGGAAGCTAGCCACCATAAAAGTTGGAAGAATGGCTGAGAAAAGAAAACTGCTAAATCGAGAAAACTTATAAAATAGTGATGTTGAACTGTCTGATGCCGACGCGCTGAAGACCCAAGCGGTTGACCATCGGGATGCCATTGACCATGATTGTCTTCCTTCCAAACTTCGAGTGGGCCCTGTAAAATGTTTGAACTAGGAATGCCTATGGGTTATGTAGGAAGTAACTGGGCCTGAGTCTTCTCCAAACTGAGAGTGAAGTGCACAGATTAAAGTGATTCCTAGACTAGAACGGACATATAGGCCTGAATCCCTTAGTCCAGAAATTGAGCAAACAAGATGAAGGAAGTCACATGGACCGTGAATGGGCCACTGAGCCCTGAGGTCTAAGATTCGTTTGATGTTCTTGTTGGGCCTTGAAGCCGGAAACTGGAATGAATGAATTATGCAAACTATCTTGGATTCAAATGTTTTATGGGCTGAAATTCTGGATTGAGAGAGAAGCTCATGGGCCAAAACTATGAATTGGTCTATGGGCCTAGATGAAATGAGTCATGAGTGTGGTACTTGGGCCGGACTGATTGCTCTATATATGAACTGGAATTTGGGCCGAGTGGTTTTGGTTGGGCCTAAAAGATGGCACCTAGATCTAGGATTTTGGGTCAGAGCCCGAGTGAAGAGTTTTCCTAGACTAGAATGAGCCCTTGGGCCGAAATGTGTTTGGGCCTGAAATAAAGAACATGGGCTGGAACGATCCCTAAATCACAAATGGGCCTAACTTTCTTTGGGCCAGAGAAGATGGTTGCTAAGCCGAAAAAGATTTTATTTTCAGGACTTGTGAGTTATTTCAAGTTCAGGTGGATTTCTTTTTTATGGGCCTAGAACTAATTGGATAATTCAAATTGGGCCAGAAGAGAAATCACCTAAGTCTAGACTTTTGGGCCGAAGCCCGAACGACTCACATGTTAAACCAAACAGGGCCTCTGGGCCGCAAACAAATAGAGCTGCCAATTCGTGCTGGGCTAGGTTTGCAGGAGAAGTTCCTACCAATCTCTAGGCTGGGTAGTGGGCCGATCATACAAGCAAACAAGGCCCACACAAATTCAACATGTCCTTACTAGACGTTTGAATCAAACCGGGTATGGATCGATCCGGAGAGGTGCTTGGGGCGGGCCCAGGTCGCCACAAAGGAATAGGGCTTGCACGCTATTCTCTTTGGGCTTCCCCACTCTTTTCACATCACCTGAAGGTGTGCGTCTACGGTCGGGTCTTTGACTGACCAAACAATGGGCTAGGTAAGGGCACCGCCAGGAAAACGCTTGGGGCTAAGGCCCAGGTATTAAGGGGTGTGGTTAGACGACACCCTCCTCTTTTCCCCCGCTTATTCACATCACCTAAAAGGTGTGAGTCCCTGACAGGGGACCCTCAAACGGGTCCCAGGGTGAAATCGGTTTGCGTGGACCCTCGCTCTCATATGATGCAAAGGTGCAGGAATTAAAGTGCGCACAAAGATAAACAAACAATGTAATAAAGCCATAAATAAACATTTTCAAGTTAAGCCCTCTTTCTTAAATTAAACAAGTTAAATTAAGAATTTGTCCCCAGCAGAGTCGCCAGTCTGTGAGCCTCGATTTTAAACCCTATCCTATGTTGATTAAGTTGATTAGGATCTAATCGGGTTTTAGGTCCACTTATAGCCTAAGATTAATAACTATGTCATAACAATAATTATTAAAACCTAAGCTAGCTCACTGGAACCTATTATGAGTCGCCACCTAATTTTAACCTAGATCAAATTAGGAAAGGAGAGTTCGGGTTCGGGGGCTTGATATTCGACTTAATTAGGGTTCAATTACTTTCATTACCCTTCCTAGGTCGTTTTTCCTCTACTTGTTTATTACGGCTTATTACGAGTCGTTTTAACCTAAGTGCGCGCTTCTGTTTTTTTTTTTTTTTAGCATTTTTTGACAGAAAATTAAAGTGGAAATTAAAATACCTAAACTAGGGTTTCGGAGGCAGAATTAGGTCAAATTTTGCTTACGTCCGTAGCCACGGACCAATGTCCGAGACCACGGACCCCAGTTAACCTAATAACAGAAAATCGAAATTAAAGGAAAAAAAATTTGCAAAGTCCGGGGCCACGGACAGGCTGTCCGTGGGCCCGGACATTATTAGAAAAACCTAAATTTTGAATTTTTAAAATCCCGCCGCCGTCCGTGGGTGTCCGAGCTTACGGACAGGGAGTCCGGGACCCCGGACATGACGTCCGTGGGTGCGGACAGCCCTCGGACGGCGGCTTTGAGGCTGTTCCCGAAGGTGTTTTCGGCTCAAATTTTATGGGTGTGTAGCCTGAAATGTACAATACGTTAGTGGTCGAAAGTTCTCAATTTGAATTCGAATTAGCACGAAACTTGGTAAACAAGTTATTGGACAGAAGCTTGAATAAACAGCAATACAGAAGCGTACGAAGGTTAGTTTGAGCCCAAATTTTGAGGCAAGACAGATAATACCGTGGTGAATTAGGGAAGTGGAGTTTCTACCTGTTTTACCTTCGGATTCACAACGTTTCTTCACACCGGGATTCGTCGAGTGCTCCGTTGATGGCAGACCCGAGAGGATTTCGACCCAAGCTTCTGGTTGTTGGTTGTTCTGCTGTTCTTCACGTTTTGGAGGTGTTTGGTTGTGTTTTGATTGTTGATGTGTTTGGAATTGAAAAGTGTGTTTAGATGGTGATTTCGGGGATTTTTGATGTGATTTGGTGGCCGGATGTTGTAAAACGTGAGAGAGAAGAGACGGCTGTTTTCTGACTTCTAGGGTTCTTGAGGTTCTCTTTGATCAATAATTCCTTATATAGACTTCTTAAAGATAAAAAATCGTAAAAACCGAGATTTACGATTTTAGCTCAAGGGCTTCCAAAGGAATTTGATTGAAATTTTACACATGTCAAGGATGATAATTGATTTTCTAGTGGATCGAATTTTTTGGGTATTGGAATATTTTTAAATTCAATTTCTCGTCAGATTCAGTCAGAAATTGCTAGAAAATTATTGGAAATTCGAAAAATCAAAATTCCAACCAACGCCATTATGCTTAAAATGTCATCCTCTATCATGGGTTAAAATATCAAAGCATTTCAAGTTGATTTGACCCTTATTTGGAGGAGAGAGAAAGCCTATAGGGGGCTTAGGAGCCTTGAAAAATTACGAAAATGCCCCTGGAGATGACTAAGCTGCCCTAGTACTCTGAAATGTGCCGATCGAACTGGGAACCCTTGCTACTAGCCTATTAGTAGAGACTCTCCTCCGGGGGGTTGAAATTTTGGGTATAACAGTTTAGTTGTGTGTAAAGAACATCTCTTGTGAAGGTGAATGTGTTTGATGGTTAAAGGATGAAAAACCATATGTTTGTGTATAAAAGTGTGTATTAAGAGATTGAATGTTCTTGATTGTCTAAAGGTGAAAAACAATGTGTTTTGGTGTAAGGTGATACAAGAGAAGCTATGGCAAAATTTGGTTGATAAACAAAAGAGTTTATGTGTTATAATGAGATTTTATGACCTAGAAGGTACTAAGAATTGTTAAGTGTTAAGACGGTGAAAGAAAGTGAATTAAGGTGTCATTAAGTGTTAAGATGCCTTGGGCATAGTCTTGGAGATAATGGATGAATTTTGGATACACCCAGGTCATAGTGGAGATGTGGTAAAGTCTTGCGCAAAGTTTGGTGAACAATGGAAGTGTAATGCCTTGTGAAGGTTTAATAAGGAACTTGTGGGAAAGACTTGATGAGTGTGTGTAAAGGGGATGAGTGTGATACAAAATGATGCTATAGGAGTGGTTATCTTGTGTCGAAGAACACTTTGGTTAGTGGAAGTTTTAAGCAAAAACTACAGTTACAAGTGTAAGTAAAATGTTCTAAGTGTTAAGGATTTAGTAAAAGTTTGAGTAAAAGTTTAAGGAGTTTTTGGGATGATTGTAGAGGGTTTTAGTGTGCCAAAAAGATGTTAAAACATGTGGGAAAACATGTGTAATGCATAGGAAAAGATTGGGGTGAATTTGGAGTTCTAAATGAGGAGAAAAACGATTTTTAAAATGGGGTCTGTTCTGGACCGCCCCTAGGGACCGCCCCTGTGGGGAGGTCCAGTGCAGAGAAGTGAAAAAAAAATGTGTAGCTTCTGTTGTGGACCACCCCTGGACCGCCCCAGAGGGGCGGTCCGGACCAGAGATTAAGGAAAAAATTTGTTTAAGGCTCCTAATGATGGGGGATTGAATGGTAATGGTTTTAGATGATGTTTAGGCCTCGTATGGTGACATATAAAGGCCTTAAAATGTGTAAATAAGAGTTAGGTTTGATGTGAGAGTTGTGAACTTAAGATCACAAGAGTAACTTAAATATAACGGGATGACGGGGTTAACTATGGGCGCATTAGACGTTAAACAAGCATGTTACTCCAATGTTAATGAAAGTAATTGTGATGTTACCAGTTGTACGGGATTTGTTCGAGGAAACTAGGAGGACACAATATAGTGGACCGTGGTGAAAGGTATGGTTTTCTTGCAACCTGTGTCCAACCGGATTACACCGGCTTGTATGCCAATGTGTTTTTCTGTATGTTTGCCACGTTGTAAGATAAAACATGTAATGAGTTTATAGTAATTCATTTATGTGGCGTGTTCAATTCCGATACCGTTTAACCTCGAAAGTGTTATACCTTAGCTAACCAAATCTAGGATCACATAAGAGAACGGTATCCGGATTTAACGACCCAAACCATGGGAACGTTCTAACCACGGCTATGCGTGAGTTAATTATGTGATTTTTGTGTGTGAATGTATGGACCTCCCTTGTGTGTTTAATCCAGTTGTAATACTGTATGGTGTATGGATGTGATAGGTTCCACAGTGGAGCCCTTAACTATGTTTATATATATATATTATGGGGGGTGAGGAATCCGGTCGTTCCGGTCGCGTTGTTTGGGAGTGGCTATCCTTCTTAGCTTTACCCTCCTCTCTGTTATGGTTGTTTCCTCCACGGGTTACGATCTCCCATTAGCTTACTCCAAAGCATAGCTATTCTGACTTATGATCGGTTTAGGGGGAACATGTGTTTGTGTGGTGTGTTCGGGGCACTATATCCGAACCATCTTAACTTAAGTTACTCGTCCGACTATTAGGACAGTAATGAGTGTTGTATAACAAGTTTATCATGAGGGTGACATCATTCTCTAGGCTCACAAGTGAATTAACTATGTTTGGGTCGGTTCCTAAGAGAACCGTTCCCGTTGTTATGTGTTATTGTTGTACTGCAATTCCCATTGTGATGTTATGTTATGTGCACGTTGAAACGTGAAAAGTGTTGTTATGTGGTGTATGTGGATCATGGATATGAATCCTAGTTTATAAAAGAGACGTTTATGGATAACCCGATTATTGGGTAAGTGTCGTTTATTAAGGAAGTAGCTCCACTAGAGGAGAACCCTCTAGGGTTAATGAACACAATGAGTGGCTTATCAAGTAAGGATGTGTTATCTGTTTGTTGAGCCCATTGTGGTGGAATGTTATGTGTTGTGTGTTTATAGTTTACATGCATGATTCAAATATAATCAACCGCATGCTAAGACGACAATTAGTTGTGCGTGGCCCGGTAGCATGCGGGCTGCGGGATTACCATACCAGCAAAGGTGCTGAGCCCCTGGGGGGCCACCCTTTCTTCTTTTCCTATTTCAGGTACAAGGAGCTGGAAGCCGTTCGAGAGTAGGACGGGGTAGTCATTTGTACATGGGTAGTCATTTAAGTTGTGTATGTACAGTAGGTGTAGTAAGACCGAAATTGTTATCGGCATTAGTTGGTAAAAACTCGGTACAGTTGGAATGTATATGTATAATGGTTGTTGTTAATGGAAAGGGATAGTCGCGTGTAGCTGCTCGGGAATCTAGTCCATCAGACCGATACAATGTATATGTATTAGCCTTGTTAGCCACGTGGGTGGCTAACGGCGTGTAACACCATTGAATTAAGTAAATGTGTTGAGTTAAGTTTTCCACTGCAGTTTGATGTTAAGTGTACGGTTATAGTTGGGGTGTTACAAAAAGTGGTATCAGAGCGAAGTATCGCTCTGATGACTGAATTACCGAGCTTAGGAAGTACCGAGTTAGGATTTTAGTACTTTGGGTTAAGGGTTGATGATAGCGTGAGTGATATGCTAGTTAGGTATTACCAGTGTGTACTGGAAACCTACGATATCCATCCCACCCTCCACAATCCCTGTTTATAACTTGGGAAACAACGCCAGAGAGATGAAAGTCCTCTCATACTCGGGAATACCCGATCTGGCTGTTATTAAGTACTTCTGTGAGAACGGAGAACCAGTCATACGGTAGATCCCGAAGAGTGGGAATCCCGGAGACGGTTTCTACCTGAACAATGTTAACCGCATTAATAGCGAAGAATGAAGAATTTTGTGTATAAGAGAATAGAATTTCCGGCAACCTGGGTCGACATGCTGAGCAGTCGAGAACAACCAGCTTGCAACGCACCGACCGTGCAACAGGCAAGAAGTGGATTAATGAAACCCGAGACGAGTGTCTACGGGACCACAGTTGTTAAATGATACACCAACGGTATACCAACCGGCAAAGGAACTACAACGTAGTACCCAAACAAGAGACAGATCTCAGTAACCACGACAAATGCGTGGAATGGGCTACGAAGAGGATACAATACTAGGTAAAAGGGGACTCCAAGAGTGGGGAACACCCCAGTTAATGATTATCATGTAAAGACAGTGAGAAGTCACCCAGAAGAATTATTATCAAGACTGTAAGACCAAGTAAGGGCCGACAAGGCCACTGATGACAGTGCGAGTAAAAATGATGCCGCAACCGGTGCATGTGTTGAACAGAGAGCCAGTTAGCATGGCGCACTTGCCATGGCAAGTGCTGCTATAACAGGGCTGTTCGGGAAAATTTTTAGCAAATACAAAGTACTTAGTAAAGTACCATGAAGTTAAGTGAGATCATCATGACCATGGAAGGGCTTGATAGCCTAACCTCTGTAATTGGAAATACACCAGTCAACAGAAAGCTAGACTTGGTTAAGGCAAGAAGACGTTGTGTGAAACCATGAAAATTTTTCCTTCAACTCAGATTTATTTCAAACTCTTTTCTTTCGAAACCAAATTTCTTTCAAACCTATACTCTTTCTAACCTTCTTTTAAACCAAACCAGTAAACCCAAGGGTAGTTGATAAAGATACAACAGTGGATAAACTTTCCCTCGATTAAGTTCGGGAAGCACGGAATGCATGTTGTCATGGACAATATAAGGGAGTTGACAACAGAATACTTCACCTAGGCGTGTGACGGACACTACGAGTGTACCAACTGTAATGTGGGACGACCACACTCCGATAGGAGTTGTGGGGACAGAGAACTTATGGGTTAGTGGGTAAGTAGCAATGTAGCAGCATAGTCCCCACATATGTATACGAGTAGAGTCCGGAACACGGGAAGTAGTCGACTCCATACTACGGTCAGCAGTAAAAGTCAAGCAAGAGCAACTGATTACCATGAATGGTTAAAGTAAAGGAACTCAGTTAAGTTAACAAAACTAAAGGAATTAGTGAATTCATTCAAGGAAATGTTTAAGAGTCAGGAGGAGCGAAGTGCACTAACTTTTATGTAAGGACATAGCATATGTCTTAAGGATCCTCAGGGATAAGCATGATAGTTGGAACGGTGACCCAGCCTATACATAGCAAGGCAGATGCCTGATATGGACATGTTAATGTGCAACGAACGGGATGAAATTCCAGAATGAGTACCTACACTACCAGGAAATGTTGATCTTCACAGAAGAAGATAAGAAGATAATAAGCCAGTTAAGAACGCAAAACGGCGTGGCTAACTGAATATACCAATAAGTGCGAACGAGATGTAAAGGCATAACTTAACAACACCCAGGAGCAATCCTTGAAGGGTGTTCGCATCAACGATAGTTGAACGAGATAACGTGATAAAAACACAAGGGTTGAAACTAACACCCTGTTTAGACATAAGTTGTGAGGAGACGAACTGACAATCCTAAGGGGCATCCCATGAAAGGAAACGTGATGCCGACCTTGTCATGGAGCCCAATACAACCTCTAACCATGTAATGTTGTACAGAGAAAGTAATGTGTGTGGACAGCCTACAATGAGTGCAGCTCAAGGCAATAAGGCTTATAAGCCACAAGCAAGATATGTTATGTAAATTTGAGTTAATTGTAGAAGTTTATGTTGTACAAGTAAATAAAGCGGAGAACGAACCACTGTTTTAAGAGTGGGGATACCTCTCGATACTGTGAAACCGCTAGAGCGGTAGTTGTGTGAACTAAGTTCATGAAATATGTTAAGGGTTGACCATATGGTTATTACCGAATGATGATTTGAATAAGAGTAATGCGAAAAAAAAGGGAGTGTTTGTACCACTTGTGGAGACCGGAAGAGTAATAAGTCTAATAGCAACCACCATAGATGAGTGACGCTAAATGTGTGATGGACAATGCTCAAGGAGCATTAAGACTCCAAGACTAGAATATTCAACAATCAGCCAAATGAGTGGCGAACCATAATAAGAGTGATGTAAGTATATGTGTGGAAGCTAAAATGACAGTGAATACCATATAAGTTGATGTTATACAGTGAGTAAGAGCACGGTGCGCAGCAAGCGACCGTTGTATAAGTGTTGTTAGATAATAATATGGCAACTAAGCACAGTTACGAGTTAAACCCAATAGAGATACAACAGTAAGTGATACCAAACAAACCGGGCAGTAAGCCGGTAGCTAGTACTATAAGATAAGAGTCTCAGTGAAACACAGTGTAAATTCCTATTGCAATCGCATAAGAGATTTATTGTCAAGAGTTTACGCCTCTGCACTCTGTATGACTGCGTGTTTTGGTATTGCATTTGCACAGTAATGATCGAGTGGGATAGCTAGGACTTGGGAAATGTTAATGCTGGTGGAAGTAGAAAGAGACTTATAACGCTATAATGACCGATGCATAGGAAATGCAAGGTCGTGCCAATGAAATGATACTTGTACAAAATCAAATATGGAGGTGTGATTAGCAATAAGTGACTGTAGTAACACGGGATACCAAATATCAGTATGGAATATACCTCAAGTGTGGGAAATAACCGAGAGAGCACTACACATTAGGTGGTAGCTCAATCTCAACCGACAGTAAGTCGGAAGGAAACAAGTCAATCATTGTGAAATACGTAGCAGTTTACGCAAGTAAGTTATTAGAGAAGTGGATGGAAAGTTTTGTAACTCAGCGAGTTCGCTCACGGTAAGAGATACCACGCGTCGGTTGAGAAACCATTATTACCAAGATAAAGGTGATAAATGGGAGATGTACAATACAGTAAGAAGAACGAACGGGGCAAGCTAAGCTCTAAAGTTAACAGAGTTACGCAGCAGAGGCCAGTGAACCCATGCTTCAGATACCATTGTGCATAGTGAATACGAATAAATGGCTAATTATTAATGCCTAGAAGCTATCAGGCCAAAACCGAAACCAGTTATGAGTTAAATAAACTCTAATGAGAATTCTCGGTCTAGGGACTAAACCGCTAACATGGTTAAGATCCTCTAACCAGAACACATTGTATAACAGACCGCGTGGAAGTTAAAACACTTCACGGCGGCAGAACATTTTAAAACCGGTGTTCAGTGATTGATTACGTGGGCGTAATCCCTTTTAAGGGGGTAGAGCGTAAAACCGCTTAGTGTGTTTTACCGTACAAGTGTACGTGAACTATGTTGTGCATAGCACAAAATAATTTGTTTGGATAATGGTGCGTGTGTTATATAAACATACACATTCATTCATGGTTTAATTGTGGTAATTGCGCACAGGCGATGCAAATACCATTGTGATAAGTGTGTTTATTTTGTTAACAGTTGTGTGTGAGAGTACAAGTGTAAGGGAGTAAAGAAACTCCCGGGGAACTAAAACCCCTACAGTATATAAAGGTAAAAACTGTGGTTGTATTTTGATAAAATATATGTATATATGTAGTATAGTGATTCATGAAAGGGTATGAAACCGACATAGAACCTAGTGAGAATTAGATTCCCTAGGTAACTTGATTAAAAGTGAATGGAAATAACTGATAGACGAAGTTCTATCCCTTGGAGATGTTATGATCATGATTAGAATGATTAAAAAGATAGAAAATTGGAAATGAGTGATTTACTTGATGCTTGAAATTGAAGTGGGAGGTGAAACTTGATTATCATGAGATCAAGGGAAGCCGAACACAAATTGGGGTGGAAGGATAGTTCAACACTGGTGCTGATCACATCAGGGTTGGATGATTCTTGAAGCTCCCTATAAGTGGTCACAATTAACCACGCTAAGAAAAGAAGAAAAGAGCATAAGTTTGACTGGAGTTGTATGTGTTTTCAAAAGGATTTTGAAATGGTATTATAAAACGTCGATATATGTTAAAATTAGAGTGATTGTTTTGGATCTCCCAAAGAAACGGGGACAGAAGGTGTCCATCGCGACCAGGTTCTGCGGGATCATAGTATATAAAAAGGTATTTTTGATTGCTATACATGCTATGACATGTTGTGTGGTATGTGTAATAAATATTATTTTGACCTTGAGTCCTAATGTGGTTGAGTTCTGAAAGTTGTTATGTTACCAGACCTATGAGTCTAAATGTTGTTATGTTACCCGACTGAGAGTCTAAGGGTTGTTATGTAAGTACAATATTGTTAAGATACCCGGACCGTGAGTCCGAGGTTATCATGTAAGTATGTTATGTTAGTTATGTTATGTTATGTTATGTTATGTATGTTATGTTATGGTATGTATGTTATGTTATGTTATGTTATGTTATGTTATGTTATGTTATGTTATGTTATGTTATGTTATGTATGTTATGTTATGTTATGTTATGTTATGTTTGTTTTATGTTATGTTATGTTATGTTATGTTATGTTATGTTATGTTATGTTTGTTATGTTATGTTATGTTATGTTATGTTATGTTATGTTATGTTATATGTTATGTTATGTTATGTTATGTTATGTATGTTTATGTTATGTTATGTTATGTTATGTTATGTTATGTTATGTTAGTTATGTTATGTATGTTATGTTATGTTAGGTATGTTATGTTATGTATGTTATGTTATGTTTATGTTATGTTATGTTATGTTAGGTTATGTTATGTTTATGTTATGTATGTTATGTTATGTTATGTTATGTTATGTTATGTATGATGTTATGTTATGTTATGTTATGTTATGTTAGTTATGTTATGTTATGTTATGTTATGTTAGTTATGTTATGTTATGTTATGTTATGTATGTTATGTTTGTTATGTTATGTTATGTTATGTTATGTTATGTTAGTTATGTTATGTTATGTTATGTAGTATGTTATGTTATGTTTATGTTATGTTATGTTATGTATGTTTATGTTATGTTATGTTATGTTATGTTATGTTATGTATGTATGTTATGTTATGTTATGTTATGTTATGTTATGTTATGTTATGTTATGTTATGTTATGTTATGTTATGTTATGTTATGTTAGTTATGTTATGTTATGTTAGTTATGTTATGTTAGGTTATGTTATGTTATGTTATGTTATGTTATGTTATGTTATGTTATGTTATGTTATGTTATGTTATGTTATGTTATGTTATGTTATGTTATGTTATGTTATGTTATGTTATTGTTATGTTATGTTAGTTATGTTATGTTATGTTATGTTATGTTATGTTATGTTATGTTATGTATGTTATGTTATGTTATGTTATGTTATGTTATGTTATGTTATGTTATGTTATGTTATGTTATGTTATGTATGTTATGTTATGTATGTTATGTTATGTTATGGTATGTTATGTTATGTTATGTTATGTTATGTTAGTTAGTTATGTTATGTTATGTTTTATGTTATGGTTATGTTTGTTATGTTATGTTATGTTATGTTATGTTATGTTATGTTATGTTATGTTATGTTATGTTATGTTATGTTATGTTATGTTAGTTATGTTATGTTATGTTATGTTATGTTATGTTATGTATGTTATGTTATGTTAGTTATGTTATGTTATTATGTTATGTTATGTTATGTTATGTTATGTTATGTTATGTTATGTTATGTTATGTATGTTATGTTATGTTATGTTATGTATGTTATGTTATGTTATGTTATGTTATGTTATGTTATGTTATGTTATGTTATGTTATGTTATGTTATGTTATGTTATGTTATGTTATGTTTATGTTATGTTAGTATGTTATGTTATGTTATGTTATGTTATGTTATGTTAGTTATGTTATGTTATGTTATGTTATGTATGGATGTGGATATGTTTCCCGGACCGTTAAGTCCGAGGTTGTGATGTAAATTATGTTAGTTATGGAAGTTTTATTTTGCAAGTAATTTCCGTATTCTAATCCAATGATGCGTGGGAAATGTGAACTTCGAGGACGAAGTTCTTTTAAGGGGGGTAGATTGAAATACCCCAAACCTTGATATTTTTTTTAAACATTAAACTATGGTATATTAAGGCTAAAAAGTGCCTTAGAAACATTAGTGAACAATTTAAACCATTGTAAAAACAATAAAGTACCATAAACACAGTTTGAGCAAAAACATGCTCTAAGCTTGGAGTGAACTTGGTTAGGACCCAAAGAGCCTACCAAGACTTGAAAATATTCAATTATTATTGTATAAGGCTAATTAAGTCCTTAGGAAACTTTGGTAGACAATTAAACCAAACAAAACACAAGAAAACACCTTAAAGTCAATTTAAGCAAATACTTGCTCTAGAATTGGTGTAACCTTGTATAAGACCTAAAGGTCATTCCTAGACCTTATTTACATGTTAATGAACATATTAAATCAATTACTAAAGAAAACCAAACTTGAAACAAGTTAAAACACAAAATGTGCTTTAAGGAGTCTTAAAGCACATTTTTGAAAAATTGTCTTGTAAATGAGTTTTGAGTGGCTAAATGTCCATCATTACTCTTTAATCAACATGTGTACTATTTAGTATCACATTGGCAAGCCTAAATCAATGGGAAATCAAAATTTCACAAATATGTGCCTTAATTTGTGAATAGTGCTCAAATAGTGCTAGTTTAAGTTATAAGTCAACATAAGTCAATTATTTGGTCAACAAAGACCATAAATATCTCCAATATGTAAGGGGGGACGATTTCTATGTGGTGACTCACCACCATGTGCTAGTTAATTAAAAGAAAGAAAGAAAAGTAAGTAAAATGTTACTTTTTGCCTTAAAACATAAATATCTCCAAATCATACCTCTCTCTTCACTTTCCTTCATTTCTCCTTGCCCCCACCGTCACTTATCTTCATCCTCCCTTCTCCATCTCGTTTTGCTACAGCAACTATACCATCTCCATCTTTCATTACTTGTAACTTATGATTCCATGCTCCGAATTTAATTCCGAGAGTACCGTTGTCTTAGTTAGAGTAAGCTCTTCATTTCTATCTTTTCAAATCTTCAAGAACTCCATTTTGGTGCCATGAAGATTCACCATTGAAGGAGCTTGAGCTCATATTTTCATGCCTTGTCATTCTCCTTTGCTTCAAGGTGAGGAAAACTAAAGAAAATCAATGTTTCCACTTGTTTTTGTGTGTGACCGAGAATCACCTAGTAATGGTGTTTTCTTTTGCCTTTGTTTAGCTTCATTTAAAACTTCAAAGGGCTAGGTGGAGTCCTATCTTGCCACTTATTCAAGTTATCTTTCAAATTCCAAAGGTAAACATCAAATTTTAGTGTTTCAAGACACTTATGTAAACCTAGGGTTTAATTATGAGTTTGAGTATTAAACTTAATGCTCATTACCCTTATATGTGTATTGGTTAGAAGGTTGACAAGTGATAAAAGTTCCTTGCCGATTTTCAATCAAGAAAGAACAAGAGAAAACAAGTGAGAAAGCTTTAAAATTAAAGAGGTAAATGATCTCTCTTAATGTAGTTTTATGTACTAGGAAATTGAGCTATATTTGCTTAATAATTAACCTAAAGAGCCAATGGGAAATGAGCTAGAAAACTATCCACTAGGTGGACTAAAAAGACATGGGAGCATTGTTGTGTGTATTCACAAGTTGAAGGCATTTAAATGTGGAGATTCAGTGTTTAAGTTTAATGCAATTTAAGGGCCTAAGAGCCATGTTATTTAAGGGCCTAAGTGCCAAGCAATTTAAGTTTATGCACTATATTGTGATGTAGTGTAGTTTAAAGGTTTAGTTGTGTGTAAAGAACATCTCTTGTGAAGGTGAATGTGTTTGATGGTTAAAGGATGAAAAACCATATGTTTGTGTATAAAAGTGTGTATTAAGAGATTGAATGTTCTTGATTGTCTAAAGGTGAAAAACAATGTGTTTTGGTGTAAGGTGATACAAGAGAAGCTATGGCAAAATTTAGTTGATAAACAAAAGAGTTTATGTGTTGTAATGAGATTTTATGACCTAGAAGGTACTAGGAATTGTTAAGTGTTAAGACGGTGAAAGAAAGTGAATTAAGGTGTTCTTAAGTGTTAAGATGCCTTGGGCATAGTCTTGGAGATTTAGAGAACTAATGGATGAATTTTGGATACACCCAGGTCATAGTGGAGATGTGGTAAAGTCTTGTGCAAAGTTTGGTGAACAATGGAAGTGTAATGCCTTGTGAAGGTTTAATGAGGAACTTGTGGGAAAGACTTGAGGAGTGTGTGTAAAGGGGATGAGTGTGATACAAAATGATGCTATAGGAGTGGTTATCTTGTGTCGAAGAACACTTTGGTTAGTGGAAGTTTTAAGCAAAAACTACAAGTTACAAGTGTAAGTAAAATGTTCTAAGTGTTAAGGATTTAGTAAAAGTTTGAGTAAAAGTTTAAGGAGTTTTTGGGATGATTATAGAGGGTTTTAGTGTGCCAAAAAGATGTTAAAACATGTGGGAAAACATGTGTAATGCATAGGAAAAGATTGGGGTGAATTTGGAGTTCTAAATGAGGAGAAAAACGATTTTTAAAATGGGGTCTGTTCTGGACCGCCCCTAGGGACCGCCCCTGTGGGGAGGTCCAGTGCAGAGAAGTGAAAAAAAAATGTGTAGCTTCTGTTGTGGACCGCCCCTGGGACCGCCCCAGAGGGGCGGTCCAGACCAGAGATGAAGGAAAAAATTTGTTTAAGGCTCCTAATGATGGGGGATTGAATGGTAATGGTTTTAGATGATGTTTAGGCCTCGTTTGGTGACATATAAAGGCCTTAAAATGTGTAAATAAGAGTTAGGTTTGATGTGAGAGTTGTGAACTTAAGATCACAAGAGTAACTTAAATATAACGGGATGACGGGGTTAACTATGGGCGAAGCATGTTACTCCAATGTTAATGAAAGTAATTGTGATGTTACCAGTTGTACGGGATTTGTTCGAGGAAACTAGGAGGACACAATATAGTGGACCGTGGTGAAAGGTATGGTTTTCTTGCAACCTGTGTCCTACCGGATTACCCGGCTTGTATGCCATGTGTTTTTCTGTATGTTTGCCACGTTGTAAGATAAAACATGAAATGAGTTTATAATAATTCATTTATGTGGCGTGTTCAATTCCGATACCGTTTAACCTCGAAAGTGTTATACCTTAGCTAACCAAATCTAGGATCACATAAGAGAACGGTATCCAGATTTAACGACCCAAACCATGGGAACATTCTAACCATGGCTATGCGTGAGTTAATTGTGTGATGTTTGTGTGTGAATGTATGGACCTCCCTTGTGTGTTTAATCCAGTTGTAATACTGTATGGTGTATGGATGTGATAGGTTCCACAGTGGAGCCCTTAACTATGTTTATATATTATTATGGGGGGTGAGGAATCCGGTCGTTCCGGTCGCGCTTTGTTTGGGAGTGGGTATCCTTCTTAGCTTTACCCTCCTCTCTGTTATGGTTGTTTCCTCCACGGGTTACGATCTCCCATTAGCTTACTCCAAAGCTTAGCTATTCTAACTTATGATCGGTTTAGGGGGAACATGTGTTTGTGTGGTGTGTTCGGGGCACTATATCCGAACCATCTTAACTTAAGTTACTCGTCCGACTATTAGGACGGTAATGAGTGTTGTATAACGAGTTTATCATGAGGGTGACATCATTCTCTAGGCTCACAAGTGAATTAACTATGTTTGGTTCGGTTCCTAAGAGAACCGTTCCCGTTGTTATGTGTTATTGTTGTACTGCAATTCCCATTGTGATGTTATGTTATGTGCACGTTGAAACGTGAAAAGTGTTGTTATGTGGTGTATGTGGATCATGGATATGAATCCTAGTTTATAAAAGAGACGTTTATGGATAACCCGATTATTGGGTAAGTGTCGTTTATTAAGGAAGTAGCTCCACTAGAGGAGAACCCTCTAGGGTTAATGAACACAATGAGTGGCTTATCAAGTAAGGATGTGTTATCTGTTTGTTGAGCCCATTGTGGTGGAATGTTATGTGTTGTGTGTTTATAGTTTACATGCATGATTCAAATATAATCAACCGCATGCTAAGACGACAATTAGTTGTGTGTGGCCCGGTAGCATGCGGGCTGCGGGATTACCATACCAGCAAAGGTGCTGAGCCCCTGGGGGGCCACCCTTTCTTCTTTTCCTATTTCAGGTACAAGGAGCTGGAAGCCGTTCGAGAGTAGGACGGGGTAGTCATTTGTACATGGGTAGTCATTTAAGTTGTGTATGTACAGTAGGTGTAGTAAGACCGAAATTTTATCGGCATTAGTTGGTAAAAACTCGGTACAGTTGGAATGTATATGTATAATGGTTGTTGTTAATGGAAAGGGATAGTCGCGTGTAGCTGCTCGGGAATCTAGTCCATCAGACCGATACAATGTATATGTATTAGCCTTGTTAGCCACGTGGGTGGCTAACGGCGTGTAACACCATTGAATTAAGTAATGTGTTGAGTTAAGTTTTCTGCTGCAGTTTGATGTTAAGTGTACGGTTATAGTTGGGGTGTTACATCTAATGTCATCCTCTATCATGGGTTAAAATTTCAAATCATTTTGAACTGATTTGACCCTTATTTTAAGGAGAGAGAAAGCCTATAGGGGGCTTAGAAGCCTTGAAAATTTACGAAAATGCCCCTGGAGATGACTAAGTTGTCCCTAGTACTCTGAAATGTGCCGATCGAACTGGGAACCCTCGCTACTAGCCTATTAGTAGAGACCCTCTTCCGAGGGGGTTGAAATTTTGGGTATAACACACATGATTGTGCAAATTTTGAGGTGGACAACACTAATGAATGATTGACGAATTTGAAATGACTGGAAGTGCAAGTGACTTTTTTTGTCATGAATGCAATGCATGTGTTTTGCTTTGCGTTGGGTTGCATTTTTTGGAGATACCGTGAATTTTTACCCCATAAAGAAGGTTGATGAATGACATATAACTGTGAGGGGTCGCTCCTTATTCATTCTTTTCATTATACGTGCATGCCAAAAGAAACCAAGTTTTAGAAAAACAATTTTTGAAAACGTGTGTTTTCAAAGTGATGGATTTTCTCAATATGAATTTTGATGCTCGGTCACTCGTAAATAAAATAGGGAGTGGGGAACCCTATACACATTGATCTAAATGATCTTGAAAGAAATGTATAAACCTATACATGTAATCTATTCAGAAATGGACAAGCGAGAAAAGAATCATAGGGAAAAACTTATACATCATCAATCCTAAAAGTCATTGAAAGGGGGAATTTTGAGCTAAACTTCTCTTGAACTCTTCTGGTCCGTCTTCATACTTCTGGTTGATTGCTCGCTCGTCTTTGGGCTCTTGGCCGGCTGCTCGCTCGTCTTTGGGTTCTAGGCCGGCTGCTTGCTCGTCTTCGGGCTCTTGAACGGCTGCTCGCTCGTCTTCGGGCTCTTGACCTCGCTTGTCTTCGGGTGCTTGCAGTGAAGCTGTACTATGATTAAACAAAACGGGCTGGTGTTTTCCTGACTTTCAGCAGCTTGAACTCGGACAGTTGTTGCTAGTCTTCATGTCGCTTGACTCGGGTTGGTACGACTCTGATTTTGTATTTGAACCGTTGGTGTAGGTCCTCATGTCGCTTGACTAGCTCCATAGGTTGGTACGTCTCTACCTTTCGGCTAGAACCGTGTAGTCGATCTTCATGCTGCTTCACTTGCTCCAACGAGGGGAATGAGGATATTTTGAGAAAGGAAAGATGAATGGTCGAGCACAAAATCTTATGAGAAAGTCCACCACTTTTATGAAAACACAAAATGACTAGAACGCTCCACGGTAATGACCACTGCTTTTGAAGGTGGGCAGAACTTCAAAAATAACAGGTCACAACATGGGGACTAGATCATTTATTTTGAAATACGTTTGTGAAAATCAACTTTGAAAATTGTTTTTGAAAACTATTAAGAAATCATGTTGGTGAAGAATGTTGTTTGAAATTCGTTTGTAGAAAGTAGGCTTTTCGAAATCTATTTTTGAAAATCGTTTCGAAAATAATAAAGTTTTAAAAGATGAAGTGACGGGTTATAAACCCCAAATGTTTGGGAGCAAAACTAAGGTGAGACTCTAAATTGAACGAGCTCGTAAAACATCTTTAAAAGATATGTGAAACGGAATTCCGAACGTTTTAAAACAAATTGATTTGAAAAAGTGGTTTGCACACATGTATAGCATAAAGTAAATCGTGGCTATATTTGATGTCGGGTTGTAAGTGTTAATGTTGGGATAATCACTTTCCAGGTCAATTATGATTCCGTTTCACCGGGGGAACCATCATCCCTTCACTGTTCATCTCTCGGGCTTTTTATCTGTTATGCCTTTGTGGGGCACGTTATCAAGAAAGTCCGGAGTGCTTAAGTTCGAAAGGTCAGGACACCCGAGATGACAAGGAAACATACGCCATGGCCAGTGATGATCCGACAACACGCTCACTTTTCGAGAAACTCGGGGAAGTACTGCATGGGAACGGGTCTCCCCTCGTCTGCATGATAAGGTGTGTCTAAAGTCCAAATTATTCGCTGACTACGCTATGTCATGTATGGGTATCCGTAAATACGGGATCCTCTGTGAATTTGTAGCGAGACATTGGGCTTTAAAGACACCCGTGGTGCAGAGGAATCATGGAGAACTGAGCCCATGCAATCTTCAGGGTAAGGCAAAAGGGTGGTCAGACAGTCATCATATAAGAGGGTGACTTCTCATAAACCCGTCTTAGACACCGGACCAGGTAGCTAGACACTAAAATCTCAGAGTTCACTATATGCTGGCTTTGAACTCGGATAATGGAGGATATTTTTGGATCATGAGCTCAAAGCGTTGGTCGGAGACCGTACCACCTCGTGGGTTTGTTCACTGAGAGAGTGACCCTAGCTCATGGGGAATTAACCGTGGACCGGTTGGGATCCCGTGACATCGTGGGTAAATCGGGTGATACAGAGGAATGCATGTCCTAAGCTACCCACCTCATGCACTGAAATACCCCAAACCTAAGTATTCTAAGTAAACATCAATTTATGATGTAGTAAGGCTAAAATATGCCTTAGAAAGATTGGTAGACAATTTAAACCAAGGAAAACACAAGAAAATGCCTTAAGGGCGATTTGGGCAAAAACGTGCTTTAAGCTTGGAGTAACTTGGGTTAGCACCCAAATATTATTCTTAGACCTTAGTAACATCCTAATGGTCATATTAAATCAATTACCAAAGAAAACCAAGCTCAAAAACAAGTTAAAACACAAATTGTGCTTTAAGGACTCTTAAAGCACATTTTTGAAAAATTGTCTTGGAAAGGGGTTTTAAGTGGCTAAATAACCATGATTACTCCTTAATTAACTTGTGTACTACTTAGTATCACATTAGGAGGTCTAAATCAATGGGAAATAAAAAATTTCATGAATAAGTGCACTAGGTTATGAATAGTAACCAAATAGTGCCTAGTTTAGTCCTTAATCAATTAAGCCTAATTAGATGGTCAAACAAGACCATGACCAACCTTAAATAAATAAGGGGGCCGGTTTCCAAGGGGATGAGTCACCATGAGTAGTCAAATAATGTTAGAAAAGAAGAGGGAAAAAGGTAAGAGGTTACTATTTGCTTTTAGAAACAAATATCTCACATTTGCTCACCTCTCTCCTCACTTCTTCATTCTCTCTTCTTCCCACCGGTTGCTACTGCTCCCTCTCTTCTTCTCTTACGTGAAGAACAACCCCATGCCAAGTTCCATCTTCCTTTGATCACTACTCACTCATTTTAGCTCCAAATCAAAAACTAAACACATATTATTCTTAGTTAGCTCAAGCTCTAGCCTTCTATCTTTTCAAAATTGGGAAAGCTTCATTTTGGAGCCATGGAAAAACTCCATTGATGGAGGAAAATCAAGTTTGAAGAGCCCATGTGGTTCTCCATTCATTCAAGGTAAGAAAAATGTAAGAAAAATCATCTTTCTATCATTTCTCCACATTACCAAAAATTACTACTCATGGGGCTTCATTTTTATGCCTTGTTCTAGCTTGTTTCTACTCTCCAAAGGATAGAGGAGGTCCTTCTTTACTCATATCCAAGCTTGTCTTGAGAAACCAAGGTAAAACATTCAAGTTAATACCTTAAAACACATTTTTAACCTAGGTTTTATTCCTAAAGGTTAGTGTGTTGTTTAGTACTCATTGGAGTCATTGAATATTGATTAGAACATTGGCAAGGAAAATTAAAATGGTGGCCGAGATTTCCAAGGGAAGAAGCCTAAGGAGAGAGTTGAGAGAAACTTTAGAAAAACAAGGTAAATTGCTTACCTAATGGTGGTTTAAGTTTTAAGGGATAAGTTTTAGGTGAGTACTAATGTGGCTTAGAGCTTACATTAGGTAATGGGTTATATAACCTAGGAAAAAGAATTTAAACAAGCTTATGAACTTGTGATTAAGGAGCCAATGGGAATGAGTTAGTAAGATAAGTTTAAGATGGATTTTAAGAGCATTATAACTACTATGAGGTTGATGGGTGTATTTGCAGGTTGAAAGCTTTTATATGTGGGAAATTCAGTGTTTAAATTCATGTCATTTAAGGGCCTAAGAGCCATGTCATTTAAGGGCCTAAGAGCCATGTTATTTAAGAGCCTTAGTGTATGCAATTTAAGATTATTGCGTTATACTGAGTTTGTTGTGAATGAGTTGATTTGGGTGAGAAAATATGATGAGAAAGAACTTGATGTGTGTGAGATGGTTGAATGAGGAAAACAATGCATTTGGGCATGATAATACACTAGAGGAGCTATGGCGAAATTTGAGTAGAAAAAGAAGTGTTTAGTGGTGGTTGTGAATTGATATTACCTAGGGTTCACTAGGGATCATTAAAAAGGAATTTGAGTGGAAATGAGTTAACTAAGGAGTTCTTGAGGATGAGAATGACCTAGAGTTGCCTAGGAGGAATTAGAGGGTTGGAGGGTGTATTAAACACACCAAAAATCATGTTAAGAGGAATGATAATACTTGAGCAAAAATCTGGAGGAAATGGAGTACAATACTTTGAGATGATTTAGGTATGAACTAGAGAATATAGCAATGAGAAGTCTTGGTAGCTTGTGTAAGTGGTGAAGATACTAATAGTGGATTAATAAGGTCATAGTGGATGGTAATGAGTGGACTTGGGTGATAGAAGAGAGAATTGTAAGGGAATGTTGTAAATTGTCAAGGGAAAAGACTATGAATGTATAAGAGGGTATGATCATGAGAATGGTGAGTAAGTTGAGTAAAAGAGGTGTAGATGTCTAAGGAGGGTGTACGATGGTCAAAGTAAAGAAGAGCAAGTTTAAAGTGCTAAGAAGATGGGAGGAAATGTATAGGTAAGTTCATGAGTTTAGCTTGATGAGTAACAAATGGAAAGAGAGGAATTTGTACATGGATATGCAAGATGACTTGAGGAAGTTTTGGTAAATGAACTGAAGATGGAAAAAAATGATGATTATAAGTGGTCGAACTGTTATGGAGGGAACACTTGGGTTGGTTTAAGTTTTGGTAAGGTTACATGTTGGAAATATAAGGAAATAAGTAACAAGTGTTAGGAATTTCTTGTAAGAATTGAGAAAAATGGTTAAGGAGGTTTTAGAGGATGTTCTAAGGTGAGTTTAAGTGCCTATATGGTATTAAGACATAATGGGACACTTGTGGAAGAGTTTGGAATTGAAAGAACAATTTAAGAGAAAAATCTGTAGTGGGCCGACCCAGGGTCCGACCCAGTTTTGGGTCGGTCGGACCATGTTAAGCCAGCCAGAATGTCTCTGGACTGGACCGACCCAGAGGGTTTTGGGTCGGTCGGCTTAGCTTTGGGTCGGTCGGGTGATTTTCAAAAGACGGAAAAATTTCTGTGGTGGACCGACCCATAAGGTTGGGTCAGTCGTGGGTCGGTCCAAGGGAATTGTTTGAACCAGAAAGTTACTGGGACGGACCGACCCAGGGGTTGGGTCGGTCGGTGGGTCGGTCGACCCTTAAGACTTAAAAAAAAAAGAAATAAACCCTAAGAGAATTTAGTGGTATTAATGGTACCCCATTAAGAGGGCATTGATGATTAGAGGTATAAAGACCTAAGGGATTAAGCTAAGAATAAACTTAAAAGTTTAAGGTTAAGTTGTAAGAATAAGTTGTAAAACTTAAGAGGTGTTAGGTGGGGAATCATTATGGGTTAAGTAAGTTAATTAAGTTGAATTAAGTTAAGTGATTAACAACCTAAAACTGAATGAATGTTTTAGGGCTTGAGTATTTGGACTCCGGAAGAGAGTAAGCAACCGAACGACCAACGGTGAACGGTACAGTTTTCTTGTGACCTGCTTGCTAACGAGGTGTCCCTCGGCTTGTGTGCTATTTGTTTTTGTGTGCTCACTAAACAAGATAAAGCATGCAACCGGAATATTATGTTGATTGTATTGTTGTGTGATGTTTGAAAACTAACACAACTTACGTGAGGACTTACTAACTAGTGTTTAGTAAGTATTATGTGAGATTAAGGAACACTCCCTAATATTAGTTTGTTAATAACCGAAAGAGGTTAAACAAACAAACGTCGCATTGAGACTACTACTAACTTTAACTTGGGGGAGTGAGGAATCCGGAATGGTACCGGCACATGTGTATTGGGGGAGGTCGGTATCCTTATCAGATACCGACTTCCAAATATGACTTGTCTTCGGGCTCGTCGCCTAGAGTCGACATATAGACTCGGCCTCCTCAGACTACTTGTTCTAGGAGGGAGGCATACTAAGATGGCGTGGGGGGATCTAGCCTACATCCCCAACAATTTAAGAATGTTGTTTATTGCCGGTAAGTGTCCTGCTGCTGGCTAGGGTTAACCAAGCCCTACGAAAATAAACAATGAACTAAGGGTTAACCAGTTCTAATGAGAGAACGGTTGACATATATGAGATAAGGTTTGAGATAAGTTGCAACCATTCCTATTTAAAGGATGGTTTGTATTATAAGACTGAGATAAGTTACATCCATTCCTTTTTAAAGGATGGTTGTTTTCTAAGACTAAGATAAGACTAAGATTGAGGTAAGATAAGGATGGACTAAGATTAAGAGGAAACGTAACTTAATGAGTGAAATAATTGACTCACTAATTAAGGGAATGCATTTAAGTCGTTCATTGTGTTTGAACTTTGATTGTTCATAATTGGTTTGTTGTTTATTGCACTTTCTATTATGTTGTGCATCTAATCAACCTCCATGCTATCGACAATTAGTCGTCGTAGCCACGTTAGCTTGGGGGCCATGAGAGGATCGTATCAGCATTCGTGCTGACCCCCTTTGGGGCTGTTTTTACTACACAGGTGTACGATAGGAGGCGGCCATCACGAGAGTAAGATGGGGTACAAGCGTCACGGGTTAAGTGTGGCCTACGAGTTGTGCATGTACACTCGTATGGCAATTTGAGTTAGTAAGATGTATAGGATGTGAGGGGATTGTAAAAGGGATATGTATTTGGTTAAGACTTGTAAGTACTAATGTTCAGTATATTCTGTCAGTCAGACCGTGGCAAGGTCCTGGAGTGTATTGAATTCCGCTGTGACATTTATATATATGTTGTTAAGTTGCGAAACCACATTTGGATTGAGACGGGGTGTTACATGCACCCCACAATCGCAACATAAATATGAAAGCAATAAATTAAGCAGATGAAGTTAGCACTAACCTATTTGCTAAGTGTTTTATCTTGAGAGTTGTGATTCCAATTGGTTGTTTATTACCCTAAAGGGAAGTTAGCTTCATTCACACCTAAGTGTCTCTTTCTAAGTGTGAGCTAATTATTAACCCAATTGTTGCAATGTTTGTTGAGGATCTAATATGTCCTAGTTATCCTCATCAGATACACACTCAAAGTTTGGAGTAGAATAATCCTATCGGTTTTTGAAACGAATTTCTTGAAGGTTTTGAAAGAAGTTGAGGAAATCCCGACAATTTTTAATGGAGTTCAATCTTCCTTGAGTTTGAGAAAAAATTACTGAAGTTTTCCCCAGCAGAGTCGCCATTCTGTGGAGGGTGATTTTTCGGTATGAGGGGGTCTATCTAAATATGATCTGGCTGAGAAATCTAGATCCTAGAAAATGCCGTTCTGTGGAGGGTAAAAACCCGTTATTCTGGCATCCCTCATATACCTACTACATCGCCCGTCTTTCCCAAAAAGCATAAGGGAGAGTGCAAATGTGCACTACACCCGCTCCCAATGGGCTCCACTCGAACTTATGCCATAAAGGCGGAAATGACTATAGTCACCACCTAGTTTGACCTAAAGAACTTGGAAAGGAGGAGAAGGGTTCTAAGAACCGTTAATTGAATCTGAGATTGTTGCCTATGCATAGGACTTATCTGGTCATTTGCAGAGATTCTATTGTGGGTCCGCACTGGGTTACACCCCTTAGAAGTGGCAACGACCACGACTTCGGATTGGTGCCCGAGGAAACCTCGGTCTCCAATTGTCTTCTTTCAAAACCTTTTTAGAGAGATTCATTTCAAAGCCAAGGATAGGAAAGAAAAAGAGAATGAGAGTGTTTGGGGCGAGCTTTTCTGCCAAGCTAGCGCCAAGACGAGGAATTGATCAATTCAGAAGGGTATAGAATAAAAGATAGGGAAAATTCTGATGTTGAAGAAATGATTAAGATTGGGAGTCTGATGGTTTGAAGTTTGTGGGAGCTGAAGAAGGTTTGAGCATTTTGAGAGGTGTGAAGAACACCTTAGAATAGGAAAAGGGTTTTTTTATTGGAATGGGGTCGCACCCTAGATGAGCTGCCTACGTACTCAACTCCCTGTTGAGATCAGACCTTACGTAGTTCACGAGTATATCGGTTTTGGAAGTTTTAATGTTTGTGGGGTTTGAAGATATTTGAGGTGTTTGAGATTTAGAAGGGTTCAAAGTTCAAGAAGTTTCGGGTTTAAGAGGTTAGTCTATGAGACACTCGGGTCTATGAGACATTTGTGATGTTCATGTAGTAGGCGGTATAGGATATCAAAGTCTGTGAGACGCTCGGGTCTGTGAGACGTTTGAATCTCAAAATGGTGGAGGGATTGATATGTTCGAGTCTGTGAGGCGCTCGGGCCTATGAGACTTTAGAAATTTAAAAGAAATTGGAATTTGGGAGATGACATGAGTTTGGTACGAGTTGGAGTTTGAATGATGATTTGAGTATGAAGTGATTTGGGGTTTTGAAGATGATTTGAGTGTGTGAGGCAATTGGAATTTTGGAGAGATCTCAGGTTTTTTAGGTTCGAGGTTTGACAATGGTTGAGGAAAATTATTTTGTTGTGAAAGGGCGGATGATCCCGAGGGATCACCCTATGTACCCTCTCGAGCGCGACACTTAATGAATGGTAAGTGCCGAGGCTCGAAAGATGGGGCAATGAATTTATGTCGAAATATAGGATTTAGAGAGAAGTATAATGAATGAGATACTCTCAGTCAAACCCTAATAACGTCTCTAACTCCCAGGTTTTAAAACGGTAAAAACCAAAAATATTGAAATCGAGTGGAAGGGAGTTAGATGATTCTAAAATCCCGTCTGCAACTAGGAAGGCAGTTACATCCCTAGCACCCCGCCTTGTAAAAATCTAGGCTACGATTAGGGGAGGTTTGTCACCCTAACGCCCCGCCTAAAGAAATCCAGACTGTGACAAGGGATGTTACTGCCCCAGTGTCATGCCTCGAATTTTTTATTTGGAAGAGAGACAAGTGATGTCTAACTAGGAAGAAAATGTTCTTTGAAGGTGTTAGATATCCCATGTTCCCCGAAAACAGTTTAGTTTTGAGTTTGAAAACTGAGTTAGAAAATATTTGAAGTTGTTTGGAATTCTCGATGAAGAAACACTGATTTTGAGAAATGTTTTTAGGAGAAAACTGTTTATATATGTGAGAAGAACTTTCTGCGTTTTAAGAGAAGTTTTCTGTGATGTGAGAAGAGTTTTTCCTTTGAAATTCCACAAAATGGTTTCTTTTGAAAACTTGATGGAACTCGAATAAAGCGATTGTTTGAAATTTGAGAAAGGAGTTTTTTTGGATTTTGGAGTTTGAATGGAATTTACAAGTTAAGTTTGAATTGGATGAATATCTGGATTTGAATTGATGGAATCGGGTTTAAATTGAATTGAATGAATTGGGTTTGAATTGAATTGAATGAATTGGGTTTGAATTGAATTTAGGTTGGAAAATGGGCCGGGTCAAAGTTAGACCGAGTAAAAGTGGGATCGAGTCAAAGTTGGGTCAAGGTCAAAGTTCATGTTGGTCAAAGTTGGACCGAGTCAAAGTTGGGTTGAGGTCAAAGATCAGGTCAAAGTTCGGGTCAAAGTGGGATTGGTCAAAGTTCGGGTCAAAGTTGGATTGGTCAAAGTTTGGGTCAAAGATGGGTTTGATGAGCCGAGTGGGCTTGGGCCTCGAAATGGGATTGGGCCTCGAAATGGGCTTGGGCCTTTCGGAGATCAAGCTTTGGGCCAGATTTGATTTTTGGGCCTCATTTGGAATTTGGGCTGAGTTGATTTATGGGCCTAGTTTGGAATTTGGGCTGAAATGATTTTTGGGCCTAATGTGGAATTTGGGCTGAAATGATTTTTGGGCCTAATTTAGGCCTTATTTATGATGAAGCTGAAATTGAATTTGGACTCAAATTGGATTTGAATTCACTTGTTTTTTTGGTAAAGTTTTTTAATGAAATTAGGGGGTGGTTTGGGATAGGCTTTACAAGTGTGGAAGATATTGTTCCTCACAAAGCAAATAGAAATGAGCTAGCTGTGGGGTACCTTCAAAGGCTTAAAATAGAACTTCAAAGTATGGAGGGTATTATTCCCCACAAAGCAAATAGAAATAAGCTAGATGCAGGGTACCCTCCAAGACTTATCATAATAAATGGATGACCTAGAAGGCAGTCTAGGGTTTAAACAGTAAATAGATGTACACGACAGAGAATTAAAGTATTACAATAAAGTTGTAATACATCAAGCATGTGCATGTAGGGTACAAAGATAAATATAGGGAGCAAGTTAACAGGATGATCAACCAATCAGAACTGATGACAATGATTAATCAAAGAAATAACATCTGTTCATTGTTATTAAGGAACGGCAGAGATCTTACACAGAGAACAAGTAATTCAAAGTTATTAAGCTCAGCAAAATAGAAATGCAAACAAAGTTGCCAAAACAGTTTGTTTTTACTTCTGTTCATTCATTTTTTTAATGCCGCTTCCATTGTCATCAGCCCCCGTCTTAAGCAAACATAAGCTACTTAAACAAACCTTAATTTTCAAATCTCCGAATCCAAAAATAATCCCCAAACTACTTATTATTTTATCTGTTTCAAAGGATTGATCTACACAGAAACATTTGAAACAAAAACACTCAAATTGATAGCGAACGCCCTAGTTTTTCATGACCTTACTTCCTCTAATCTGAGTGGGGAAAGGAAATAAACAAATCCACATACAGCCGTACGCACACATGAGGAGTTAAATGTACAAATCGTTTCTTATCTGGTTATCATTCAGTGGGAAGAAAGTAACATAGAGCGACAATATTTACACATAAGCAACAAGAGATTAAACGTTATCCTTGGAACTAATCACTTCAACCGAAGTGTGAAGCAATGGACGTGACATTTGTGTGGTGTCAAATCTAAACAATCGTGAGGGAATTGGCAGTAAGCATAAACGAGAACACGAGCAGCAGCAAAAGTTTTCTCATGTTCAACATGGGGACTGCAAATATTATACAGAACAGATAGCACTTGAAATAGAACTATAATTACAGAGTGAGAAGACAAGAGTTAACTTGAATCAAGGGGTAAATACCAGAATGGAGAAACATCGATCATCAGCAATGAACTTGGAAAAACCAAACAATACAGAGCAAACATTAAACCAGAAAAATATGTGAACTATGTACAGCATGAGAGCAATCTAAAGGTGGATTATCAAGACATTCCCAAATCTGTATTCTGTTTTAATCAAAACTGAGGATTTGAATCAGTCGCAATGTCAACCCAAATCGAAATAGCTGATAGATTTACCAGCCTGATCAACTTGTAAGTCTCAAACCAAATCCGAATCCAACATTGCCCACATGTGCGAGTCCAGCTGAAACCCAATCGATCATAGCAAGGTTGACTCACAAAGTCCAAAATCTTCTTTCAGCAGTCTATACGAGCCAAGCTCGGGCCAAGTCAGTGTGAACGAACCTCGTCAAAATATGAGTCAAATTGAGCAGTAAGCATTCAGACCGTGGTAATCCTTCAAAATGAGAGATACATAAACGGAATTTGACTACGCCCAATAGGGTTAACGACAGGCAAAAGACGGAACTAGAAAGTTCCACCTCGACTCAAACATCACCAATTAAGCCAAGCATCACAGATCTAAAACAAACATTACGGTTTTCTCTTTCCCTTCTCGTAATCATTAATTCAAACAGAGAGCAGGACTGAATCAACCAAATAATGATGAAAACTTCCCTTTTCAAACTCGAGCAGTGAGCGAGCTTGATGAAATCCAGTTCAGGAATGAATTGTTTACAATCGAACCAATCTGGTACGTGAGTGATGCAGGTGCAGAAGTCCCAGTGATTTCTCTCGGTTCAGGAATGAACTCGTAAGTGAAGAATAGGAGGAAGGTGACCGGAGCGAGGATGAAAGAACATACATGGTGCAGACTGATGGTTCACTACCATGGTTAGGTCTGTAGAACAATGATAATAGTAATGAAGAGAAAAGAGAAATCAGACAAAGAGATTATGGTTAGAAATGATCATCTACAGAGGAAATATGTGGATACAGACATGGACGTAATCAAAGAAGGTTCATGAATAAAATGATGTTCATATCTAGATAAGATCAGTTTGCTTCTTCTTTTTTGGCAGAAATGACTTCCAGTGATTGTAACACCCATACTACGCACATCACATTATTTGAAATCGCAGCGGAATATAAACAACTAAACAGTAACTAAACGAATGGTGCTACAACGCCGTCAACCACCCACGTGGTTAACAAGGCTGAATAAATACAAGTGTACCGGTCTGATGATCAGACTCCCGAGCATAGAACTAACAACCACATATATACATCAACAAGATACCGAGTGTTTACATATGTCTTTCACTGTAAACTGTCATAACCAAATATTTAACACGCCACGGGAGCACAGACGCATCCCGGGCCAACATCCAAAAGTACTCAAAGTAAACTACATCCTAGGATCTAGAGCCACTCCGCTTCTTCGATCCTCATCCTGCAGTAAAAGAAATATGGATCCCCCGAGGGGGTCAGCAACCCTTGGCTGGTATGGTTAACGCGCAGCCCATCGGCTACCGGGATGCGCGCAAACTATTTGTCATGATGACATGGCATTTATTTTAAAACACACAACTTATACATATATAACATAACATGGGTATTGTACATCATCACACACATCACACACATACAATTCCTTTTAGGAAGAGAACCAACACAGTTAGTCCCCATTGAGAGCCTAGAGAATGTTGCCATGCTCATGCTAAGCTCGTTACATAACTCGTTACCGTCCTGTTAGATTGAACGGTTAACTTAACACAAGGTGCCTCGGATATAGTGATCCAAGCACACCGAAATAACACATAGTATGCCCCTGTGGCCCGACGTGAGTCAGTAAAATAGCCTTGGTTAAGCTAAAGGGAATGTTGGAAACCAAATTGGGAACACAACCATAACATACAGAGAGAATCGAACCGGTTATGACATCGACTCCCATACTCACACGCGTGGCCGGAACAGACCGGACTCCTCACTCCCCCCGTTAGCACTTGTTAGTAGTTCATCATTGAACTCAACAAATAATTCACAATAATAGGTCAAGTCTTGTTAGACACACACAAGGGAAGAGAGAGTCATACTTAACAACATAATAATATTTAACAACTGTAAACTCTTTACATGGTTTAATCTTACAAAGTCATAAACACACAGAAAAACAAACAACACACAAGCCGGTGTAAACCGGTAGGCAACAGACTGCAAGAAAACCATACCTCGGTCCTTGCCTCGTTTGGTTTCCTCCGTAGGTCACTCCTATACATAGTTAATAACGTCGGTTAATTATTTATTTAACTTCAAACTTACTAAGTATTTAACATGATTGTATGACATGTTTTAATGTCTAACTTACCCTAGGTTACCTTCATTATACACCCTAGGGTTAACTACATAAGTCACATTCTTTTCTATTTTTTTTTTACAAGTTTTGGTCCGACCGACCTTACCGACCGACCTTGCACAAGGTCGGTCCATTCCAGAACATATTTCCGTCAAAATTTTCTACTCCGACCGACCTTGCAAGTTCGGTCGCATGGTCGGTCCATTCCAGAGAGTTTCTTCCCTTTGAAAATTTAGCCCGACCGAACTTGCCAAGTCCGGTCCCATGTTCGGTCGATTCCAGTAACTCAATCCGTACACAAAATACAAGCCCGACCGACCTTGCAAGTCCGGTCCCCAAGGTCGATCCATTCCAGAAACCAATTCTCGCAGGGTAAACTGGGCTCGACCGACCTTGCAAGTTCGGTCGCAAGTTCGGTCTGGCCCAGACCCTTGTTTTCCTTTTTACATTCAACTCCAAACTTCACCCCATATATCCTAGTACCACCTAACCTCATTTGAGCACTTCAAACACACCTTAAGATATCCTTAAACACTCATAAAACTCATTTTCTAATTCCTTAAACCTTTACTCATTTCTTCTCAAAATTCCTAACACTTATGCTATTTCCTCCTTAGTTTTTCAAGTGGTGTTTCATACCTATGATAACTACTTTCCCAAAATGCTTTCTCCTCATCTTAACATCATCTTTTAAGCATTATTTCTCACAACTAACTCCTTATGTCCTTCTTGAAATTCTTTTCCAAGTTTACACTTTCTCCTTATTTTACCAAAGTTTGCCTAAGTCTTTACCTAAGTCCAAAATGACTTTGGTACATACTAAAACCTCAAGATCATGCCTAAGTCCTTGTTACACTCTAGAACACTTCCTAGTTCATCAAAATTCCTTTAAAACATCTTGAACTCCTTACACATTTCCTAAATTTCGACATAGGTTCTCCTAGCATTTTGTTACACCAAAGCACATTGTTCTCCCCATTAAACACACAAGAATACTAACAATCCATCAAACACTTTATTATACACAACTTCACTCATAAAGCACTACATCACAATATAGTGCATAATTTAAATTGCATGGCACTTAGGCCCTTAAAATGCATGGCTCTTAGGCCCTTAAGTACATAATCCTTAAACACTGAATTGCCACAATATATTTGCCTTTGACCTGCAAATACACTCAACACACATATGCCTTTTACTATTCTCTTGAGAACACTTTACTAAGTCATTCACCATTTGCTCTTTAGGTAGTTTTAATAAGCATTATAAGCTCATTTCTCCTAAGGCATTATACAACATTAGGTTAGTAGATTTACCTCTTTTCCAAACAACTTCTTTCTTGTTTCCTTATAAAACCGGTAAGGTATTTGATCCTTTGTCAAGTTCTAAACAATATACAAACATTATAATGAGTATTCAAGCTATAAGCTTCATCTCATTGTAAACCCTAATTTTACATTGTTTCAAAACATTAATGTAGTTGTTTTACCTTGATCTTTGAAGAGAGTTTGAATATGTAACAAGAGAGGACTCCACCTAGTCCATGAAGAGTTGGAATGAAGCTAGAACAAAGTCACACAAAGAGCTCCATCAATGGGTATTTTCGGTCACAACAAAAACATGGAGGAAATGTAGTTTTTATTTGAGATTCCTTACCTAGAAGCAAAGGAGAGTAATAATATGTAAAAATACAAGCTCAAGCTCCTTCAATGGTGGAACTCCTTGGCACCGAAATGGGGCTCTTGAAGTTTTGAGAAGATATGAATGAAGAGCTTGATGAGAGGAAGAGATTGGTGGTGTTTGTTTTTGATTTGGACAAGTGAGCTAGATTTTACAAGTGATCAAAGATGGAGATGGTGGTGTGTACTATTGCAAACCGTGAGAGAATGAAGAAGAGAGGTTGAAGAAGGTGTTTGGAACCGTGTGAATGAAGAAAGAAATGAGAGAATGAGATAGAATTTTCTTTAAGAAGATATTTATGCTTTATAAAGTAAAAAGGTAACTTAAGTAGTCTTCTTTATTTTCTTAACATGCTAACAAGGGTGGTGTGTCACCAACCTTAAAAACCGGCCCCCAATAGTAGTATGAGGGTATTTTAGTCTTTGTTGAACATTTAATTACTTATACAAACATATGTTACAAAATAGCTTATAAAATCACTATTCATAAAAACAAGGCACATAGAAGTGAAATTTTTGATTTCCCATTGATATAGACTTCCAAATGTGATACTATATAGTACACTATATATTTAAGAGTAATGATGGACATTTAGCCATTCAAAACTCATTTACAAGACAATTTTTCAAAAATGTGCTTTAAGACTCCTTAAAGCACATTTTGTGTTTAAACTTGTTTTCAAGCTTGGTTTTCTTTGGTAATTGGTTTAATATGTTCATTAGTATATAAATGAGGTCTTGGTAAGTTCATTAGGTCTTAACCAAGCTTATCCCAAGCTTAGAGCACATTTTGGCTCTTATTGACTTTCAAGCACATTTTGTGTTTTCTTTTGTTTAAATTTGTTTACTAATGTTTCTAAGACTCTTTTTAGTCTTTATATACCACATTTAGGTGTTTAAACAATATACTAAGGTTTGGGGTATTTCAATCTACCCCCCTTAAAAGAACTTTGTCCCCAAAGTTCACACTTCCCACATATCTTAATATTAGAACACGGGGAAAATCTTATAACACAATACTTCCAAAACATCATTACCAACACTACCATCATACTTACACCACAACGGACTCAAGGTCCCAAAACATAATACCATTCAGACACAACGGTCTGTAACATAACATAGACAATGTATACATATACATGTCATACACAACCATAACCGAAACGGCTCTACCCCCCTTAAAAGGGGTACGCCCCGTACCCTATACATACAAACACTAAGAAGTAAACAATGACGGGTACTTCGCCTTATCTTATCTTCCAGCTCCCAAGTGGCCTCCTCGACGTCCTGGTTAGACCAGAGGACCTTCACCAGTCTCACGGACTTATGGCGAGTGTCTCGAGTCTTAGTATCCAGAATCTGTACGGGAGTCTCCACTGATCGCATGGTCGGCTCTAAAGTTAGCCTCTCAGGCTGAAGTACATGAGACGGATAAGACATATATTTCTTCAACTGGACACATGAAATACATCATGTACCTTGCCCACTCGGCGGGTAAATCAAGTCTATAAGCTACCGGGCCGATCCGCTCCGTCAACATAAGGCCCCACATATTTTGGGCTCAACTTGCCTTTCTGGCCAAAATGAATACTCCCTTCATGGGGGATACTCTCAAAAATACCTGATCGCCCACGGCGAACTCCAGGTCGCGTCGGCGCACATCTGCATACGATTCTGTCTATCCTGAGCTGCTTTCATGTTAGCCCGGATCTGGCGAACTTCTACTTGAACTTGCTCAAGATACTTGGTCCTATAATGACCGTCTCACTCGACTCATCCCAGAATAATGGCGTGCGGCATGGTCTACCGTACAAGGCCTGGAAGGGAGACATCTTGATTGAAGCATGGTAACTGTTGTTGTAACAAACTCGATCAGATGTAACTTATCAATCCAGCTGGTCTGAAAGTCAAGTGCACATGCACGTAGCATATCCTCAAGTGTCTGAATGGTGCGCTCACTCTGACCATCGGTCTGTGGGTGAACACTGTACTCAATTTCAGTTCGGTACCCAATGCCTCTCGTGTAGACTTCCAATATCTGGATAAGAACCTGGTATCTCTGTCAGATACAATTGTCTTTGGTACACCATGATGTCTTACAATTTCTTTATCAAAGAGTTCTGCCAGTCTTGCCACTTTCCAGGTGTCCTTCATCGGAATGAATCGGGCCACCTTGGTCAGTCGGTCAACAACAACCCAAATCATATTCAGACCTCCCCTTGCAGGTGGAAGCCTACTACGAAGTCCATAGATATGTCATGGAACTTCCACTCCGGCACTGGCATTGGCTGTACCATACCACCAGGCCGTCGGTGCTCAAACTTGACCTTCTGACAAGTGAGACACCTCAACACATAGTCATTCACATCCTTTTTCATTCCAGTCCACCCAAAATATCTTTTCATACCTTATACATCTTTGAAGCTCCGGGGTGAATCGAAGTAGTAGAACACAATGGGATTCACTCAATATGCGCTCCTTCAACTCAGCGCTACTCCTGGGTATACACAGTCGGCCATTAAGCCTAATCAGGTCATCATCGTGGAGTCTGAAGTCGTACTTCTGACCCTCGAATGTGCCATCAATAAGCTTCTGTCTAATCTCCATCATGTACTGATCCGTCATTGAGCACTCCGCACCTCTTCAACCAAGCCAGTATGAGAGACTAGCGAATGGAGAGAGTGTGCTCGGCGACTCAGTGCGTCAGCTACCACGTTTGCCTTACCCTCCTTATATTGTAGATTGATGTCATAGTCATTCAGAAATTCAACCCACCTTCTTTGCCTCATGTTCAACTCCTTCTGAGTGAACAAGTACTTTAAACTCTTGTGGTCAGAATAAATCGTCACACTTACCCCATACAAGTGATGTCGCCATATCTTCAGTGCGAAGACAATGGCCCCCAATTCTAAGTCGTGGGTAGGGTAGTTCTCCTCATGCTTTTCAGCTGTCGGGAGGCGTAAGCTACGACCTTCCCGTGTTGCATCAAACACAACCCATACCCCTGCTGATGCGTCGCAATAGACCTCAAACCATCTGGATCGTCTGGTAGCGTCAGAACCGGTGCAGATGTTAGAGCATCCTTGAGACTCGTGAAGAACTCTCACAGTCGACTGTCCACTCGAATGGTACATCCTTTTTCATCAAGGAAGTCATCGGCTTCGAGACACTGGAGAAGTTCTTCACAAACCTCCTATAATAACCTGCCAGACCGAGGAAGCTCCTGATGTCGGTAACTGTCTTCGGCCTAGGCCAGGTGCGCACTGCATCTATCTTTGCCGGATCGACAGCGATCCCGGCCTCAGAAATCACATGTCCAAGAAATGATACTTGGTTCAACCAAAATTCACACTTAGAAAATTTAGCATACAGCTGATTCTTCCTCAACGTTTGTAACACATTTCTCAGGTGGCTTTCGTGCTCACCTCTCGATTTCGAGTACACTAGAATATCATCGATGAAGACTACCACTGCCTTGTCCAACTGATCTTGGAACAAGCGGTTCATTAAGTCCATGAATTAGCTGGTGCATTTGATAAGCCAAACGGCATAACTGTGAACTCATAGTGCCCATACCTAGTTCTGAATGCTGTCTTTTCGATATCACTGTCACGGATGGCAATCTGATGGTATCCGAAACGTAGGTCTATCTTGGAGAATACTGATGCTCCCCTCAACTGATCAAATAGATCGTCGATGCGTGGTAAAGGGTAACGGTTCTTCACCGTAACAGCATTCAGCTCCCGATAATCAATACACAGGCGGAGGCTACCGTCCTTCTTCTTCACGAAGAGGACCGGCATCCCCATGGTGAAACACTAGGGCGGATAAAGCCCTTGTCGAGTAGGTCTCTCAGCTGCTCCTTGAGCTCTGTCATCTCTGCTGGAGCCATACGATAAGGTGCTTTCGCAATGGGTCCGGTGCCGGAATCAAGTCAATCTCAAACTCAACCTCTCGTGCTGGCGGCATGCCCGACAGTTCCTTAGGGAATACATCAGGAAACTCCGACACTACCGGCACATCTGGGCTAAACTCTGGATCTCTCTCTATGTCCTGGACATAGCAGAGGTATACATCACTCCCTCGTCGTAACTCATGATACATAGCCATGGCGGTGATGATCTGAGTCGAAGGCTCCCTGGGCCTCTGGCGGTAAGATATGGTAACCCAGATGGACTCCGAAGAAGCAGTCGATGCTCGGCACACAGGATTCTGCCCTTGTACGCTCCAACCAGTTCATCCCGACAATCACATCAAAGCCAAGTCCGTCGAACTCTATCAAGTCGATCGGAAACTCTTCATCTCTGATTCGTACAATAACATCTCGGTGGTAGCGGGTACACCTGATCCGCTCTTTCATTGGCAAACTAATAAGTATTGGGTAACAACACGGTTTATATGCTTCAAACAACTCCACTTTATTCATTAACACAATCTCTTTACAACATTCCTTGGCTCATATTGTCGCCATGATTAACACTTACAACATCCTTAATACACACTGGTTTATCACATCACATAATTATACAAGGCTTAAAACTGTCTGAAGGTCAAATTCAAACGTCCGGGTTTCATGTGTGTGGCATTGATCACTGCCGACGGTGCGGTGTTTAGTTTGATCTTTCTGATGCCATGGTATAGCATTCTTGACTGCCCACCCATGATTAATACATCTCCCGATTTCAACAGTAGCTTCTTTGCGAGGTCAGCACGCTTCTGCTCGCCATACACAAACACTGCGGTATCACCAATGGACCAAGACACCACGGGTACTCCCTTACTTAGAGACTGGGTGACTCGTCCTTGTCTTGGTGTATACCTAACCGTCCACCTTTCTGGTAGAAGTTCACAATGCATAGATCTGCTTTCACACTTGGAATTGAATCCGTTTCAACTTGTTGAGCAATTCCCACGGCGTGATTAACGACCGCAAGGAACTCCTCAGGTATACTTGGTACCGTTGCTCCATCTCCAGCTCGCACTTCTTGATATGTCTTGGTGTAAGGGTTCCAATCCTTACCCATGCACATCATCTTTAATTGCATTCTTGATCCGTTCGGGTATTCTGGTGTGTAGAAACCTCCTAGTTTTGCTCCAAGTCCGTCGCATCGTCTGATGATATGGATTTGTGCTTCCGGTGTCAAGTATCCATTTAAGAGTATCATACCTGGCTGGATGACCTGACATTGCTCCAATGGAAAGTCGGTGATGTTGATGGTGGTTTCTTTAGGGTTTGGTGTGGGTGGGATTGGATAACATATATTGAAGGTTCCTTTAATGTTTAGAGTACTCTAATTAGGTGACTTTCACACTATACTTTATTTATTTACTCACATGGTTGTCTACTTAAACTCACTCACACACGTGCATGGAATGCGATATGCAAACACTTATTACATTCAACAGTTTAGGCGGTACCTGGTCTAGAAGAGGGCCCTGGCGCCTCAGACCGGTCCACCACATTCAGGGTGGCCTTGTTGGACCCCGACCCATTCCCCTTCTGGGACTCTGCGTACCTCTGATCTGGGGGTGGCTGGTTCGCCGTCTTCTGGCCATCGGTGGTCGCACTGGCCTTACCCTTCCATTGCCCCTTGGGCCTGTAGCTCCTACTGTTTGGGTTCTGCCAACATTCGTGATCGCGGTGACCCATCTTCTTACAGTATCGGCACTGCACATCGTTACCCTTGCAGTCCTTGCCGGGGTGGTCGCCGTTGCACCACTTGCAGTAATAGTGGCGCTCCGGTCCAGAGCCCGTGCTAGCTGCTATCACACACACAATCAATACTTGTCTCACAACTTATCAACATATACTCTAACTTATCACACAGGATTAGACAATTACCCTTAGGTGGGTAAGAACGTAGGGGCTTGGCCGCATACGCATAGGTGAGCTGCAGAGGCTCCTCAGCAGTGGTGGTCTGGGTCTGGCCCTTGCCACCCTGTTGCTGTCCTTTCTGGGACTGGGGGTATGACTTCTTCTTCTTCCCTCCCCACTGCCCTTACGTGCCTTGGCCCTCGTTCATAGCCTTGTGCTTGAGCGCACTCTCCTCGTCCCTCAGACGGACGGTGATCTCCACAATTGCAGCGGCATGATAGCACTCCTATATTTAGGGTGTCAGTTATGCCCCGCCAAATAAATTCACAACACATTAACACATTGTACACACTTATTCACATTACACTGTAATCCCATTACCTGCAAAGTGGTATATCCAGTAGGCCCCATGCCGTAGCGTAGGCGATAGTTCAGTCCGTTGTAGAAACGGTTCACAAGGATCCGGTCTGAGTAACCCAGATCCGGTAGCAGGTGGATAAGTGATGAAGGCTGAGTAGTACTCATCTACCGTCATCTTATCCCCTTGCCTCAAATTGTCCAGCTCCAGGCGCTTGGCCTCTTGCACATGTATTGGGTAGTACTTGGCTCGCAGTAGAGCCGTGTACTCCCTCCATAGAAAAGTCGGGTCAGCAACTCTACCCTCTCACACTAGCTTCCACCAGCTCTGTGCCGAGCCCTTCAAGTAATAAGCAGCAAGTCGTACCTTGACCTGCTCAGGTACTGCTAGGGTTTCGAAGGCGGTCTCCATTTCGGAGATGTACGCCTCGAGCTTACGAGGATCGGTCTCCCCACTGAATGAGGGTGGCCTCAAATCAGCCAACGCCTTGACCCAGTTGGTCTCTCGTGGCGGTGGCGGTGGTGGTAGTTGAACTCCGGGCGTCTGCCCCTGCTGAATCGCAGTCACAAGCTGGGGTACCATTTTGGCTACGGCGGCTGCTACTGCCTCAGCCATATCCTGAGCCGTAGTGTTCTCGCCCTGGTCACCCATATTACCAGTACCGCTTCCGCGGCCTCTACCTCGCGGTCTACCTGCCATCTGAATTCACATGAATATTCATTAGCAATATGCTTGCACACTTATCGGTCCAACGATTGTAACGCTTCCCGATAATAAGGTATCTCCACACTTAGTTAGTGGTTAACCTTTCCATAATTGTTCACTTAGGTAACTGTAGTTAGGTTTCCTAACTCGGTATATCCCTAAGCTCGGTATTCTAGTCATCAGAGCGATACTTCGCTCTGATACCACTTTTTGTAACACCCCTACTACGCACATCACATTATTTGAAATCGCAGCGGAATATAAACAACTAAACAGTAACTAAACGAATGGTGCTACAACGCCGTCAACCACCCACGTGGTTAACAAGGCTGAATAAATACAAGTGTACCGGTCTGATGATCAGACTCCCGAGCATAGAACTAACAACCACATATACATCAACAAGATACCGAGTGTTTACATATGTCTTTCACTGTATACTGTCACTGTAAACTGTCATAACCAAATATATAACACGCCACGGGAGCACAGACGCATCCCGGGCCAACATCCAAAAGTACTCAAAGTAAACTACATCCTAGGATCTAGAGCCACTCCGCTTCTTCGATCCTCATCCTGCAGTAAAAGAAATATGGATCCCCCGAGGGGGTCAGCAACCCTTGGCTGGTATGGTTAACGCGCAGCCCATCGGCTACAGGGATGCGCGTAAACTATTTGTCATGATGACATGGCATTTATTTTAAAACACACAACTTATACATAATAACATAACATGGGTATTGTACACATCACACACATACAATTCCTTTTAGGAAGAGAACCAACACAATTAGTCCCCATTGAGAGCCTAGAGAATGTTGCCATGCTCATGCTAAGCTCGTTACATAACTCGTTACCGTCCTGTTAGATTGAACGGTTAACTTAACACAAGGTGCCTCGGATATAGTGATCCAAGCACACCGAAATAACACATAGTATGCCCCTGTGGCCCGACGTGAGTCAGTATAAAATAGCCTTGGTTAAGCTAAAGGGAAGGTTGGAAACCAAATTGGGAACACAACCATAACATACAGAGAGAATCGAACCGGTTATGACATCGACTCCCATACTCACACGCGTGGCCGGAACAGACCGGACTCCTCACTCCCCCGTTAGCACTTGTTAGTAGTTCATCATTGAACTCAAAAATAATTCACAATAATAGGTCAAGTCTTGTTAGACACACACAAGGGAAGAGAGAGTCATACTTAACAACATAATAATATTTAACAATTGTAAACTCTTTACATGGTTTAATCTTACAAAGTCATAAACACACAGAAAAACAAACAACACACAAGCCGGTGTAAACCGGTAGGCAACAGACTGCAAGAAAACCATACCTCGGTCCTTGCCTCGTTTGGTTTCCTCCGTAGGTCACTCCTATACATAGTTAATAACGTCGGTTAATTATTTATTTAACTTCAAACTTACTAAGTATTTAACATGATTGTATGACATGTTTTAATGTCTAACTTACCCTAGGTTACCCTCATTATACACCCTAGGGTTAACTACATAAGTCACATTCTTTTCTGTTTTTTTTTTTACAAGTTTTGGTCCGACCGACCTTGCACAAGGTCGGTCCATTCCAGAACATATTTCCGTCAAAATTTTCTACTCCGACAGACCTTGCAAGTTCGGTCGCATGGTCGGTCCATTCTAGAGAGTTTCTTCCCTTTGAAAATTTAGCCCGACCGAACTTGCCAAGTCCGGTCCCATGTTCAGTCGATTCCAGTAACTCAATCCGTACACAAAATACAAGCCCGACCGACCTTGCAAGTCCGGTCCCTAAGGTCGGTCCATTCCAGAAACCAATTCTCGCAGGGTAAACTGGGCTCGACCGACCTTGCAAGTTCGGTCGCAAGTTCGGTCTGGCCCAGACCCTTGTTTTCCTTTTTACATTCAACTCCAAACTTCACCCCATATATCCTAGTACCACCTAACCTCATTTGAGCACTTCAAACACACCTTAAGATATCCTTAAACACTCATAAAACTCATTTTCTAATTCCTTAAACCTTTACTCATTTCTTCTCAAAATTCCTAACACTTATGTTATTTCCTCCTTAGTTTTTCAAGTGGTGTTTCATACCTATGATAACTACTTTCCCAAAATGCTTTCTCCTCATCTTAACAACATCTTTTAAGCATTATTTCTCACAACTAACTCCTTATGTCCTTCTTGAAATTCTTTTCCAAGTTTACACTTTCTCCTTATTTTACCAAAGTTTGCCTAAGTCTTTACCTAAGTCCAAAATGACTTTGGTACATACTAAAACCTCAAGATCATGCCTAAGTCCTTGTTACACTCTACAACACTTCCTAGTTCATCAAAATTCCTTTAAAACATCTTGAACTCCTTACACATTTCCTAAATTTCGACATAGGTTCTCCTAGCATTTTGTTACACCAAAGCACATTGTTCTCCCCATTAAACACACAAGAATACTAACAATCCATCAAACACTTTATTATACACAACTTCACTCATAAAGCACTACATCACAATATAGTGCATAATTTGAATTGCATGGCACTTAGGCCCTTAAAATGCATGGCTCTTAGGCCCTTAAAGTGCATAATCCTTAAACACCGAATTTCCACAATATATTTGCCTTTGACCTGCAAATACACTCAACACACATATGCCTTTTACTAGTCTCTTGAGAACACTTTACTAAGTCATTCACCATTTGCTCTTTAGGTAGTTTTAATAAGCATTATAAGCTCATTTCTCCTAAGGCATTATACAACATTAGGTTAGTAGATTTACCTCTTTTCCAAACAACTTCTTTCTTGTTTCCTTATAAAACCGGTAAGGTATTTGATCCTTTGTCAAGTTCTAAACAATATACAAACATTATAATGAGTATTCAAGCTATAAGCTTCATCTCATTGTAAACCCTAATTTTACATTGTTTCAAAACATTAATGTAGTTGTTTTACCTTGATCTTTGAAGAGAGTTTGAATATGTAACAAGAGAGGACTCCACCTAGTCCATGAAGAGTTGGAATGAAGCTAGAACAAAGTCACACAAAGAGCTCCATCAATGGGTTTTTTCGGTCACAACAAAAACATGGAGGAAATGTAGTTTTTATTTGAGATTCCTTACCTAGAAGCAAAGGAGAGTAATAATATGTAAAAATTCAAGCTCAAGCTCCTTCAATGGTGGAACTCCTTGGCACCGAAATGGGGCTCTTGAAGTTTTGAGAAGATAGGAATGAAGAGCTTGATGAGAGGAAGAGATTGGTGGTGTTTGTTTTTGATTTGGACAAGTGAGCTAGATTTTACAAGTGATCAAAGATGGAGATGGTGGTGTGTACTATTGCAAACCGTGAGAGAATGAAGAAGAGAGGTTGAAGAAGGTGTTTGGAACTTTGTGAATGAAGAAAGAAATGAGAGAATGAGATAGAATTTGCTTTAAGAAGATATTTATGCTTTATAAAGTAAAAAGGTAACTTAAGTAGTCTTCTTTATTTTCTTAACATGCTAACAAGGGTGGTGTGTCACAAACCTTAAAAACCGACCCCCAATAGTATGAGGGTATTTTAGTCTTTGTTGAACATTTAATTACTTATACAAACATATGTTACAAAATAGCTTATAAAATCACTATTCATAAAAACAAGGCACATAGAAGTGAAATTTTTGATTTCCCATTGATATAGACTTCCAAATGTGATACTATATAGTACACATATATATTTAAGAGTAATGATGGACATTTAGCCATTCAAAACTCATTTACAAGACAATTTTTCAAAAATGTGCTTTAAGACTCCTTAAAGCACATTTTGTGTTTAAACTTGTTTTCAGGCTTGGTTTTCTTTGGTAATTGGTTTAATATGTTCATTAGTATATAAATGAGGTCTTGGTAAGTTCATTAGGTCTTAACCAAGCTTATCCCAAGCTTAGAGCACATTTTGGCTCTTATTGACTTTCAAGCACATTTTGTGTTTTCTTTTGTTTAAATTTGTTTACTAATGTTTCTAAGACTCTTTTTAGTCTTTATATACCACATTTAGGTGTTTAAACAATATACTAAGGTTTGGGGTATTTCAGTGATGGACAGCAAAGACGGACAGCACAGGGGAAAATCATAGCCTGAATCTCTTATTCCTGCACCATTCCATGAATTCATGAACACAATAGATACTATTTCCATCGGAATCAGAGTGCAACGTCACATAAACATTCAGATGAAGATTTGGTTGAGAAGAAGAGGTTCACGATTCCTTTCAGTTTCTTTCAGGTTTTCGGTTGGGAGCAATGAAGCTTTATGGTTCCTTTGTTCAACAGTTTGAATGACAAAATTAACGTGAGGAAGAGATGAAGAGAGCTGGGTATGTATGTTCTTGTTCGACAGTCTGGGTTGCAAATTACTGGGAGTGAAGAATTGAAGGAGATGGAGCAGTGGTTACGAATTAGGGTTTTTGAATTTGGCTGTCGGGGAAGGAAATTTCGGTCAAAGAGGAAAAAAATTTGCCGATGAAGAATGGATGAAACAGTTTTGGATCTCGAAGAAGAGAGGGGTCATAGAAGCGTATCGAGAAGACGGTGAAGAAGACGATTGAGGTTACTGTTCCTTTTTTAATTAGAAAAACTAGGGTTTTTGGTAGGAAAAGTTAGCTGATTTTATCTGTGGGCTAGTTAGACAAGTATGGACTTTGATTAGGCCTTTTTCCTTCTTCTTCTATCTGGGCCGGGTTTGACTTTCGGTCAACCACCCTTGGGTTGTGTTTGGTTTGGACCGAGACAAGGTCTTGTTTGGGAATGAATAGCATCCGAAAAATAAAAACTCCACATTACGCTTCCCCAGATTCGAACCCTAGGGGTTCACATCCTTAAAGCACCTATTAACCAATTAAGCTAAGGCAACATTTTTGTATATAATCGCGACGAATTAAACTAAGTTCTATCTTGAGCTGAATAGAAAAAGTAAAAAGGCCATCGTCTTTTGCCAAATTCAAACTCGAGATCTATGGGTTTACAAGTGGGCACATTAACCAACTGAGCTATGCCAAAATTCAATATATACATGAGAGAAAATATACAAGAGCCCTAGTCCAGATTGGATAACTCCTCTAAAAATGCTACTATTTTAAAAGAAAATATACAATAAAATGAGAGAGTTAATCTAATGGCATGAAATTATGAAATATAACTAAAAAAAGTATAAATCATAATGAGATATAAACAAATGGAATAACATAATAACATGTACATGAAATAATAAAATAACACCAGTGTAACGGGGATTAAATGCTGGTGAATTTGATAAAAAAAACGAATCAATTATGTATAAGTGGTGAAATATAGCAACATGAATACTGGAAATAATCATGATAAAATAAGAAAAACATACAAGAAGATAATAAAAATTAGCAATAAATATGAAAATAAAAGATAGCTTAATAAATAAACAAACAAGGTCGTTGGAAATTCATTTCCGAAGAATTGTGTTTTTCTGAAATGCTTTGAAAAATGATTTAAGAATTTTGTCATGAAATGATGGTTTCATTTTGGCACACATGTTAGTACGTTTTGAAAAAAAGAAAGGCGACGACCCCTCTTGTTTTATTTATTATTTTGGAATTTGCTTTACGGGGTGAGAATTTCTGGTATCAACACGGGGTATTTCACTGTCAAATGTTTAAGGAAGTCTTTTAGATCTATAACAATGGTTGTATTATCTTACAAATTACAAGACTAACAATCATACCTATTTGTCGTTGTGTTGCCGAAGTGCAACACATTCTTGACTCAAGCCTCCACAAACCTTTCCTTGTGTTTCTTCCAGACTGCTGCAACATACGTAATGAAACGTGGATAGCTTCCGTATGTATTCTTAAATAGTTCGAGGCTCTCGTTGTAGTCTTGCTCTGTGCTTGAGTAGACAACCGAATTCCACATTCAAACTGCAGCCGCCGCCCTTCCTCTATTACCCATATACGCCTTCGCCTTCCTCTAGATGTTCCTACTTATGTGCTACCCACATAGAACATGATGAGATTCAGGAAATACCTGTTGTAAGGCATTCATCAGTGTCAAACATCTATCGATGATAAATGTTGAGGTTTTAGTGCGACCAAGAAGCTCCCTTAATTGTTCCAGTGCCCACACGTACATGTCCGTTGATTCTGATACAAGAAAGGCGAAGACAGTGATGAAGTTGTTTCCTATACTCGTTACTCTGATGAACTGAACCAAAGGCATTTTTGCGATGTTCGTTTTGTAGGTAGTGTCAATACCTATGACGTATGGAAAAACGTGCAGCAGTTCTCAAGAGGTAGGATGTCCAAAGAAGATGGACTCAAGTCATGTTCAATCCCCTAAATTGTGAAAGTATCCAAAATCATGTTATCTATCAACTTAATATGAAACCTAAAAGATTATAGTTATTTGAAACAACCTAATTAGTAGTTGTTTTTTACTAGATCACCCAACAAAGTCTGTATCATCGAACCAATATTTCTCTTTTCGAGTTTTGTCTTTTGAATCCTGTTGTATATATCTTTCCTAGTTACCAACGTGTCAGGGTTAATCGTGGTGAGCTCTGAATAAATTACAGAAGATGGCACACCGACTCGGTTCTCTGATCGATCATGATCCCTCCTCTTCAGTTAGGCGCTTTCCCACAAAATGACCCTCTGTCCACTCAACGAGATCATGATTATGCCATTCGTTAATCACATTCACACACATCCGTAGCTTGTTGAATACCCCTTAATTTTAAAAGGACAACCACATTTCTTTGAACCAGATGATATGCGTCGGATGATGACACCAGGTCATGGTGTTCTACATGGTTTCCAATACCTCTCACATGTTATGTGGAAATCTTAGCCCGCCCTAGAACTTTGAATTATGGTGTAGACATGGTTGGGATGGCCAACACTATCTACCCAAGCTTTCGCTTCTTCTTTACTCCTAAATGTCTGATCTGTTTCAAATAAGAAACTTGTATCCACCACCAGAGGTCGATTATACATCTGTTGAATGTAGTCATCCATCTTTGCAAGGTAATCAACTCCTTCATTAAAATTATTCCAACTTTCATCAATAGTTGAGTCACTTTTCTGCAATAAAGGTTGAGAGAATGTTAGACGAATGTTTAAATTGAGAGAATGTTAGACGAATGTTTAAATATGCAATATTAGTGTGAATATGATTTACAAAAACATAAAATTGAAAATACTTACTCCGCTTGATACTGGAATAAAATCATGATTTGAATTTGAAGATTGACTCATGTCTAGCTACTTGGATACTTTACGAAACATTTTTTGGGAGAGTCTGGAGATGGTGTAAGAGATTTGAGAATATGAAGAGTGAGTGTGTGAAGATGAAATGGAGGAGGCATCCCTTATATAGAGGTTGGTAATGAGCTAATCACAAGGTTACAAGTTCAAAAACGGTAACCTGGTACATGTACCTCATGTACTGGATGTAGTCCTATTGTGGGTGAACAGTGACCTGATACGTGTACCTCTTGCTGGCAAAAGTAATTACCAACGGTGACTTTTAATTCACTTTGTACTGGATGTAGTCCTATTGTACGTGAACAGTGACCTGGTACGTGTACCTCTTGCTGGCAAAAGTAATTACCAACGATAACTTTGAATTCACTTTGTACAGGATGCAGTCCTATTGTACGTGAACAGTGACCTGGTACGTGTACCTCTTGCTGGCAAAAGTAATTATCAGCGGTAACTTTTAATTCACTTTGTACTGAATGCACTCCTATTGTACGTGAATAGTGACCTGGTACATGTACCTCTTGCTGGCAAAAGTAATTATTAATGGTAACTTTTAATTCACTTTGTACTGGATGCAGTCCTATTGTACGGGAACAGTGACTTGGTATGTGTACCTCTTGCTGGCAAAAGTAATTACCAAAGGTAACTTTTAATTCACTTTGTACTGGATGCAGTCCCATTGTACGGGAATTGTGTCTTACTTTTTCTGCAATGTGTTGTCACTTCAACGGATTTATCAGTCATGTGTTACTCAAGGACAACAATACACAGGTATTCAATGTTTAAGTTGTGTACTAGTCGTTGGGCATGTTAGTGACCGCTACCCTGATAGTATAAAAGGGATTATGGGTGTTCCAACCAATTCGTCCATCACTTCTTGCTCTTAATATCTGTCCATCTACTCATAGAGTGAAATTTTCAAACCTTACGCCACAACTTGATTTCAGTCATAAACTATTGTCCAATTTCACTAAGATCTTTCTAATTACATCTTGCGTGAAATCTTCATATCGTATGCCACACTTTGCTCTCAAAATCAAATGGAGTTTCCTTTCAATTTGCATGTTAATTATGTAGCTACTTTCGGTCATCATGGTGCACAATTTGATAGAAAAATGGGGCACAACCACGTAGAAATAACTATGTCATATCCTAGTAATCACCGTGATCTACAACGACGACTAAAGAGACAAAGGTCAGGAAAATAATAAGGTTATTGGTTATTGCATAATTGATCTTGTTAGTTCATGTGGTAGTTACATTAGGTTTGTAATGAAGTGATCTTATATGTTATATATCAATGTGATGATCGAGTGTTCGCCATATGTTGATGATGATGGTGCTGCTGATGATTCACCCGACGTGGATCAGAAAGAGGATGACGAAGATGATGCGGTCATTGATCAGGAGGATGACACTGATGAGGAAACAGCGCTAGCGATGGTTGCAGTGATTCATACCTCTTAGAAATTGACAGAAGTGCTAGTTTCTGGCGGTACACTACTCACTAGTGTTATCACTAGCTTCGGGGGTCATGTAGCGCTTGACTTATGGTGCTCGACTCAGGTATGTTCTCTATCTTCTCTTGTGTTTGATCACGTAAATCACATTACGTTTTGTAATTGTTAAATATTGGTCATTATCTAGGATCGTGGGGTTTTGAGTTTCAAATCCGGTAAGGTGGTGCTTACTAGCTGGCCAAAAGTAAAGTTTCTTGTAAAAGAGCTAGTAACATGATTAAGTATTCTGGTCTTGAGCACCTACCGGATATTACAATGTCACACAACAATATGTCCCTCATCAGTGCTTTTGTGGAGAGGTGACAGACTGATATGAACTCATTCCATATGTCATTCGGTGAGATGACGATTACCCTGCACGATGTGTGGATGATACTGCAAATCCCCATCGTTAGTCGTGCAGTGCTAGGGCAGTCGTCCACCCCTGAGCTGAAGGAAGTAATGGCTTAGTGTCTTGATTTTGGGGAAGATGTTCAATCTATGACAGAGACACTATGAAATACCGGTGTTGTATCCATTGCGGGCTTGGTGCAGCACTATAGGTATGAACGTGAAGATTCAATGAAGCAGGTGTGTGGTTGGTTGTATCATCTAATCGGTACCACCATATTAGCTGGAAAATCACATGGTCGTCTGAGTCCACAGTTGTTTTGGTTAGTAGCTCCCATGAGACGTGGTACGAAGCTTAATAAATATGCATGGGAGCTGGTACCCTTGCATGGTTATCTTGCCGGCTCGGGATAGCCTCTCGTGCCAGATCTAGTGGAATTAGTGATTGTATGACATTACTTGAGGTAAGTGTCCCAATGTGCATCTAGTATCTGACGAATGATTGAGTATTAATAAATAGTACTGCTTAGTCATTTTATTGTTTTTTATATGCACAATGCTGAATTTATGCACATTGATATATAACATATGGGATCAATGCATTGAGTATTAATACTCCCTCCGTCCTAAATTGACCGTCCTGTTTGCTTTATGGCACGTTTTTCCACTTTAATATTAAGTATATAAGATAAAATAATTTTATAAAACTAAATTTTGTAACATATAGTTTAACTTGTAAGGAATCATACGGAAAACTTAAATTTTAAAAATTATTTTATCTTATATGTTAAAAATTGAAGTCAAACGACATGTCCAAATAGTAAACAAGACGGTCAATTCAGGACAGAGGGAGTAATTGGTAGTTACATTAGGTTTGTAATGAAATAATCGTTGACCTTAAAGTAGGGAAGTATGTATAATCCAACATTAGCAATATAAAAAACAATAAAATGACTAAGCAGTACCAATTATTAATACTCAATGATTCGTCAGATACTAGATGCACATTAGGACACATACCTCAAGTAATGTCATACAACCACCTATTCCACTAGAGCTGGCATGAGAGGCTATCCCGAGCTGGCAATATAACTATGCAAGAGTACCAGCTCTCATGCATATTTATTAAGCTTCGTAGCACATCTCATTGGAACTACTAACCAAAAAAGTTGTGGACTCAAACGACCATGTGATTTTCCAGCTAATATGGTGGTACTGATCAGATGATACAACAACCACACGTCTGCTTCATTGGATCTTCACGTTCATACCTACAGTGTTGTACCAAGCCCATAATGGATACAACACCGGTATTCTATAATGTCTCTATCATAGCTTGAATATCTTCCAAAATCAAGACACTCAGCCATTACTTCCTTCAGCTCAGGGGTGGATGACTGCCCTAGCACTACATGATCAAAGATGGTGATTTATAGTATCATCCACATATTGTGCAAGGTAATCGTCATCTCACCGAATGACATATGAATGAGTTTGTATCAAGCTGTCACCTCTCCACAAAAGCACTGATGAGGGACATATTGTTGTGTGGCATTATAATATCCGTCGGTGCTCTAGACCAAAATACTTAATCATGTTTCTCACTCTTTTACAAGAAACTTTCTCTTTTGGCCAGCTAGTAAGCACCACCTTACGGGATTTGAAACTCAAAACCCCACAATCCTAGAAAATAACCAATATTTAACAATTACAAAACGTAACGTGATTTACGTAATCAAACTCAAAAGACGATAGAGAACATACCTGAGTCAAGCACCATAAGTCAAGCGCTACATGACCCCCAAAGCTAGTGATAACACTAGTGATAGTGGACCGCCAGGAACTGGCACCTCTGTCAACTTCCAAGAGGTAGGAATCACTGCAACCATCGCTAGCGCTGTCCTCGTCAGTGTCATCCTCCTGATCAATGACAACATCATCTTCGTCATCCTTTTCGTCATCCTCTTCCTCATCCACGTCGGGTGAGTCAACATCAGCAGCAGCACCATCGTCATCGTCATCAACATATGGTGAATACTCAATCATCACATAGTCCTCATCAGCACGTGCGTGTGATGGGCGTGGTAGACGTGATGAACTACCACCGTCTGACGTCTGAGATTGAAAGGGAGAAATCTGGTGGCTTCCTTCGTCTGAGATGTTGTAGCTAGTGCTGTGCAGTGGTTCTACAGACCAACCACTACTAGATGATGACAACACTGACATGCGTCTCTGCGGTATATGATTGTACATCGCCGAGTCATCCACCGCTTCCCTTGGTGGTACAAGCATCTAAAACGCCGGGTCGTAGAAAGATTGACCCGGATGAAATGATGAGTGACGTGCTACTTTCATGCGGAGGCAAGATTACTCGGCCCTTCACAAGGAGCACATGCATGACTGTACGAGGCCGTCATAGGCTGCTCCGTTCTATTGAAGTCCTATTTCAAAAAACTAACAAATTTATACTCATGACACCCAAATCTATAAGTTGGAAAAAAATTCGAAAAACTCACCGAAAAGATTTTCTGGCGATGGTCGACGGCGGCGGGTGGCGGCTCTGACAGGCAGAAGAGAGATTCTGATGGAGAGAGAGAGAGAGAGAGAAATGAAGATTAAGAGGGAGGTTGAGCAATATATAGTGAGCGTTTTTTACCCGAAATTGACGTTTTCAATTACGATTTCAGTACGACATTTTAAAAATGTACCAATGTTTGTAATTTAGTCAAACGTAACGTAAAATATCATTTACTTACGTGGAGTCACAATTATAACGTTCAAACACGATTAAAAAGGGTTTAACATCTTTTATTACAATTAGAGTGTTTTTCACCCAAAATTAGTGTTTTCAACTACAAATTCAGTACGACATTCTGAAGATGTACCAATGTTTGTAATTTAGTCAAACATAACATAAAATGTCGTTTAATTACGTGGAGTCACAACTATAACATACAAACGCAATAAATACGGGTTTATCGTATTTTGTTACAATTAGAGCGTTTTTTGCATTTTACGCTGACAAAATGATTTTTTCAAAAAACAAAAGTTACAACACGGCATCATTACATGTTTATAACGTTATTATGATTTTAAAAAATTGTACTGCGATGATTAGTAATTTTGTACTGCAAATAGCTACCCAGTTAAAAAATCTGCCTAATTACAAGGAAATACAAATGGACAGAATACAAATAGATTACACAGACTGCATCAACTATTCAACAATAAGCACTATTAACGCTTAAAAGTTCCACCTTTATTGGTTTAGACTGAGACCAAACTCACCAGCCATACTAATTTCCCTACACGGAAGATAAAGATTATTGGAAAAGAGAGATGGCTTCTAAAATTGATTAAGAGATGAAGTACGAAGAAAAATTTGTTGGGGAAGGAATAAGAGAGCCACTGCAGGTTTGCACGCTTAGAGATAGATGTGAAAAAGAACGGCAACAATGGCAGGTCGTACCAGCTCTGATACCATGAAAATTTTTATTAATTGCTTAATTACGTATGTGCAAAACTGAGAGGCAAGGCCCTATTTATACAACCCTATAGACATATTAGGGTTTTCTAAAATCTAAACAATAATATCTATTTATTTATCTATTCTATAACTAACAGAATAAATAAAATATTCTTAATTATTTACTCCGTAACAAACTGAGTAAATATTATCTAACTATATATTTACATGTAACAACCAACCTAAATAATATTACCTCCTATTTTTAATGTAAGTCGTTTTGAAGATGAATCTGGATTATATTTTAGTCTGGGTTCCTCTAAAACAACTTACATTTAAAATAAAAGGGAGTACTAAACAGAATAATATATACGACAACAGATTCCAATCTAATCATCCATTCTACTCCTGCTCAGCTTGCGGGGGAGTGTAGGATGTGTTATATTATGTTTAGTAATATTTTAGGTCTATTAGTTTAGACCCAATTCTGTTATTTGACCCATATTAATTAAGAGGTTCTCTTAGTACTGGGATTTTATTTCTTTATAAATAGTGGCTAGGCAACGTAATACAGCAAGTCATTCTACTCTCTATCAACGCAAGTATACCTCGCTATTCTGGAAAACTACAATAATATATTCCTGAAATATGTCATGACCATATGTACCGTTTAATACAACAATTAATCCCGCATTAAAATTATCAAAGAGCATAATGAACAGGTTCAAGAGTTATAAGAGCCAGACCTTTGCAACGAATGAGAGCAATGGGTCCACAATTAGCTTTGTCACTGTCATGATAAACTCCTCACATGTGGCTTTCAAACTTTTCTCGAATTCCTGCAATTAGAAACGGATAAGGATCATATGACAAAAAAAAGCTCGGGTAATGGTTTACCATTTAGCAAAATAAGCTAATATTTCCGTCTAAGCAACTTTATTTTTGGCTTTTGTACATAAACATCAATGAGAAAAAAACACTCCGGAACTAAGTTGTATTTCAAAAGATTGTATACACCAGAAGATCAAAAGTAAATGAAAATAACTTAAAATAAAGAGCTAGAAACCAGCTGCCGCCTAAAATATGAAAACATCAACTAGTTCCTACTCTGAAAAACCTTCATTCATACATATTGTAGAAGCAAGATCATTTCCTTACAGAAAGATGCCATAAACTTTGTGCCATTTTCTGTCTGACAGATAGTTTTGTCGATATATTTCAACCTTGCATACCTTCTTGGTATCAATCCGACTTTCAAGTACTCGGGGAGATAAAGTCCTCGCAAGTGACGAGGATCGTGACCAATCAAAGAGTGATGTTTGGCCTCTAAGAATTCGTCTAAGATGCTCCTGTTACTCAGATAGCAAAACATTTAATACCTTGGAAGCTAAGAGAGTTATAACAATTCAGATTTCTAGCAACAAAAAGATTTATTTATGTATAGCAATGCAGCACTGCTTCCACCAAACAATCCTTGATACAATAGGGGAGAAAACTTTTAATTATGCGCAACTTTTGCAATTGTGTGGATATTTAATAAGGTCAAGAAAAATCATGATCAATTGTCTCGAAAAAATTATGGCAAATAAAAAATAACACGGGAAAAGGGATATCATTTTGTAAATCAACAATTTCTTCCAATCAAAGCAGTCAAACTTGCATAGCTTCATTTCCAATGATAAATGGCGATACCTCGAAGATTACATGTAAAAAATAGGATGACAATCTCAGGAAAGCAAAAAGTTAAATTTGAATGCCATACGTTCAACAAAAGTAAATGAGTTGCTTCAAGGACAGAAACATAAATCGAGGTCAGGATATACAAATAAATCAGAAATGCTAACCAGCAAATGCGAGAAATCAAGCTCCTTGTGAGGAACTGAAAATTCTATATCAATGGAGCAATCTGCATAGAAAAATCTCAGGTCACATTAATGAATTTCTTAATGAGACTGCTATTTACAAGAACAAAGGGTATATCATATGACCTGCCCTCTCAAGATAAGCAAATGTTTGATGAGGAAAAGCAACGCATCCAATATCGAAGATCTCTGAGCAATAACATTACTTGCTTTCTGAGAAAATAAGTGAATATCTAGTTATAGTATACATGCAGGCATACAACTAGTTAAAAGATGAAGCATAACATCTTATATTCTATTATACATGATAAGGATTTTGACTAATTAAGAGAAAACCTTTATTCTTTGAAAGATTTATCAGCCGACATTTGTAAGTTAAAAGATAAGATTTTATTGAAGATACCCCAGACTGAATGCAAGCACATGATGTACTATAATTACTGTCCACATCACTTGCTTGAATAGAGACTGAGCAGACTTCGACCGCTTCCTGATACAAATGTAAAATATATGAACATATATAAATTACTGTGATTTCTGTAATAAATCGATCTATGAATGTGTGGATTGTGGGTTTGTTGCTACGGAACAATGAAGCAGAGAGCTAAAGTAAGGGAATTTCAGGTACCTGAGCAAGGCCAGTGAAAACTTCAGGTTCTAGACAGCGGTATAGCTTTGAAATAAGAGACTGTTTTCTCCAATGAAGGATACCATGTTCTGGAAATGTCTTCATTGACATCAGCCTGCAATATAGCTCAACAGAGCATTAGTAACTCCCATCAAAATCATAGTTTGCAAAAGCACACTGCAGTGTCAGTACACGATATTACTACATCTTTAAGTTGTCTATGAATCACGCAGGTTTTAGATTGTCTTTCCTTGTTTAATACAAATGTATTGTGAGGGAGAAAGATAAAAAAAGATTCAGGTCTGTCTATATCTTCACCTCCCTACCGTTTATTTTTCAAGATAACAAAACCAGGTAACTACCCTTTCCTCCCTGTTTTCCCTTCAGTTTTAGGCATCCATCTTGTCAACAATACGCAGAAAGTAGATGACCCTAGCTGTCATGTGGGATGCAAAAATAACATTGACAGATTACAATCAGTCACATATCACCACCACTCAACAAAGGCCGAGCCCAACAAAACAAACTTACAGAATCAACTTCTTCATTGACCCTCGGAGTATGCTCCAGCTTTGAAGGATAATCCAAGTCTTCATCGAGGGGAAAATAGTTTGCCATCTACAAGAAAGAAAAGAAGATAGCTATTCAACATCAGAAATATCATGAATCCTGTCATACAATATGTTGACACCCTGGAATGCTTTCATAGATCAAAGTTCAGTAATCCCAGAAAATTTCCCCAAGAGAGCATTTAGCACGTCTACTAACTGACAATGGTGGTAGCATCACTAGAGCATAAGCAAGAAATATAACATTAAATCCCGCATCCACGAGATGCTTACAAACCACCATATAATTACTAAGTTTTCATGGCATCACACCACAAAATTACCAAGTAGAGAGGCATTTGACAAACTATTTAATACAAACATAAGAAAACTAGCTAAGATAAAACTCCACGCAGGCCCTCAACTGCTCAAGCACCAACATAAACAAAATATAAAGGCATAGCCAATTGTATGATAGAAATTTATGCATACTGCAGCTCATAATACATGCCTCGTCACGGATATGAGTTCGAGCATGAAAGGTTAATCGCTCACGGACATCTGCTAGTATCCTCTCAAATGTTGGATGCAACCCAGCTAAAGACACACTTCTTCTTGTGAGTTGCTCTCTTGTGTTAGAAATATTTTTGTGGGGCGAGGAATAGGCCTAACGGAGGGAATTATATCATTCTCCAAGTCCATTAACAATGACATTTGTTAGATATAGGGTTAGCTTGACCTGTGCAATTAGTTACTAAACATTCAATACCTACAAACCAACAACAGGGCTCGGATAATATCATGTCTGAACCGTTTAAGCAAGACTACATTGGAACATGTAAATGAATAAAGTAAAATGGGTGAGATAATATGTCAACCAATGGAAAGAATATGTTCAGGAGTTTGCAAGTTTACTTCCTATTGCCTCTTTTCTCAGATTTTTCAGGATAAAAAAGATCTAGTTAGATAGGAATAATTAGATATTCCTTGTTTGAAAAAGAAACTAATCAGAGTTTACTAGTTTCTGCCCTGTATTGTTATTATTCATTAAGAAGATTCTAGCTATTTTCTCTCAAATATTTGGTTTTACAAAAACTTGAGCTCTGAACCTTTATCATTCCCGCTTTTGCACACTGCAGAGGGTCTTACCAATCGATCACATGCATCATGAAGGGTTTTGGTTTTAGATGCTACTGTTTGGAGCTGCATCTTTAATTCATTGAACAAATCAAGGTTCCATCCACCTGCGTAAAAAAGCTTGATTAAAAGAAGCAAAGCAAGGAAAGAAAACGACACTTATTACTGTAGTCAAACAGATTAAAGACAGAACATTACTTGCTCAAGTATACCATCACATGTTTGTATGCGCTGTGTAAGAGTATCAACATAGTGGTGATATTTTTCCTCCGTCTAAATCGCCAAACAAATGAGTGTACACAAAAGTTAGAAGACAAGTGTCAAGTCACAGTATGTGGAGAAACAAAGTTATTACAGACCTCTGATTTCATAGCAGACTCGAGATCTGTGAACTACTTATAGAACTGCAAAATAAAGAAGGAAAAAAATGAGAGCTCAGTTTCATCACTAACTTCCAAGTATATTTATTATATTCGGCATGAGTCTCAATGTAGAAAGAACTATACAACAATTCTAAACTAATTGGAATCTTATAGAGTCACCATAATAGGAATTTTCACTGTTGAAAAAGTAAGATTAAAGCAAGGCTTTTAGAAGACAAAGTTTCCCGATGTTATTCTTAGAGGATCAGTGTATTACTTTGGAAATGCTTTCTCTAGAATAGCACATAGGAATCATGTCCTTTCAAATATTTTCAACAGGGTATCAAATCTCTTACCTGATTTGTATTGACTAATGCTGCTTCTCCAGTAGCAGAATCGTCCAACGCAGTATCTTTGGAATTAACTGATGGGCTGTTTTCCTTTCCCATAGTCCGACTATGGACCTGGAGATATTTGCAATGATTCAACAAAACTTGACCAAAATAATCAGCCATCTGAACAGTGAGATAGAGAAATGCTGAAAAAGAACTCACCATGCTGGGTGGAAATAGACGCTCGGCAACGGCATGAGATAATGCAACAATTGCTGCTTGTTGTTGCTCTGACAAAGGAGCATTCTACAATAACCGAAGATGATTTAAGTTCCTACCACGTGCATTTCCCAACAAAGGCATATATGGAAATTAAGTGAGCACACTATAACTTCTTGTGTTGTCAAAAAATAACAAAATGTTAATTGCATCTCTAATATAGCAGCAAGATCCTACCATTTTAAGCCATATATTTTGTCCAAAAAACACCCTTGTGAGTCGTAGAATCTCCACACTTACTCTAATAAGGAGAAGTGGGAGAGTTTGATAATTTTATATTCTGTAATAGAAAAACTGAACAAGCCCTTATTGTTGTGTCTTTGACCAATTTCTGATATCAGGAATTTTTCATACGAGTAGGCAAATCAAAATGACTTATCACAAGTTCTCCACTGCTGCCCCCCATCAACCTTCTGAAATATTCCAATTCCTACTTGATTGGTCAGCACCACTTACACCCATCCTTAGAATCCAAAGTGAGACAATGCAAGACATATGATTAGAAGACCAGTTTGTCGATTTCTCATTTTCCTGCTTCTCTCTATATATCTTGCAACCAAATATTTATGATCCTTTTGATTTCAATAACAACACGTGCCAGCACCAACAAATTTACATACACACCTGAATTGTGCATACAGACGCAACTAAGAAAATGAGCTGCTGAATTGAGAGAAGAGAAAATGCATAGCAGATAGATATCAGAGAGGGAAGACAGAGCAAGGGAGGAACCTTTCCCAACTGGAGGCAAAATTATAACCCCGAAATAGCCCCAGATTTAGGGAGAGCTGTTGAGCTCGTCTTTGCTGGAACCATGGCGCAAACTCAGCTTCTTCTACCTGATTTTGCAGCATGGAGTTCGATCGACAAAACATCACCTAGGAAATCGGAAGGATACTAATAACTGCTAATTTGATTTAGCATAATGGCGATGTAAAATGTGAATAAAATGTTCTAAATGCGATCGATCCTTGTGGACGGAAAGAGAAAGGATACTAACTTGTAGAAGCTTTACAGTGATTACTATTTTAATACAAAAAGGTTATTACTAAATGTCATCACAAAACATACTAGTTTTTTGGTTAATATATCATTAAATCCCCATCAATTATTCACATGTAGCTCTATGTTTTGAGAATCATGTTTTAAATTCATTCATAGCTCAATATGGATGCAATTATAGTGAACATTCCAATGAATCACGAAACCAGGCAAGCAAAAACTGATTAAGCTGAAAAACCGAGCAACATTAGTAGCAGTGGACGCAAATCTCGCACTAAACAGTGGAGCACATATCCCGTGGTAGCGATGCATGTTGACAATCTCGTAAATTATATCCAAAGTGGTTGAATACTTCAGGTGATCCATCAAATCCAGTCGAGAGGAATAATAGCTTACCTCCACCAGGTGCCAAGTAAGAGGAAGGACAAAGACCACCGCGATTCGACTCGAACAGAATGAAGCAGCAGAGGGCAGTGTAGTTGTTTTCTTCTGGAAAACTATTTTCAGTATTTTTTTTTTACAATATTTACTACTACCATTATACCCATCCTTGACAGGACGCTAGCGAAACTTCATGTTTTAGATGATGCTCGCGTGTTTTTCATACCTCGTGAGCTAAATACTAGTGCTCACTTGCTTGCGAATCTAGGTAGGCGCTGTTATCAGTCCAATGTTTGGATTGATAACATCCCTCTTGTATTACTGATCTTTGTTAATGCAATCGCACTTACTACTTCAAAAATTATACCCATACAATAGGCTGGGCGGACGGACTCGAGGACTGAGGTCATGTACCATTGTTCTCGGCATATAGGAAACATTTTTTTTTAAAAAAAAAAGCCTTTTAAAAATATAAAGATAATTGATCAAACACCACTAAAAGTTGTTAATTCATTAATTATTTTAATTTTTGGAGAAAATTTTAAATTACCATAAAAATAATTTTATTTCATCAGATATTAAAATTGTACATAAAAATATTTTTAGACTAAAATACCCCTATTTGTTAATAGACATAGTTCTCATTATATTAATATAATCTTTTTTAATACCACAAAAGCTAATAAAATATATAAAAACAGTAAAAAATCATAAAGATTTAAACTTTTGATATAATAGCTATGAGTTGTATAAAACTATATATATATAATTCTAATAAATAGAACTTGAAATCGTTTTTGTAGCTTTTGATAAATTCTTTCAATGCAATTAAAAACTTTCTAATTACAAATTACCTTGTTTTTTAAAAAGTTTTTGCGATACCATAATTTTTTTAAATTCAAAGGATACCACAAACGACTAATGGACATTAAAATCGTCGTTAACTGGGTGGGTAGAAAAAAGTGTTTTTGCTCCTCGGTATTTACACTAGTACGTGTTGGCTTGGCTAATGAGTGTTATAGTTTCGAGGTACACAAGATACCACACTATAATGTTTAAGTCTACGTGATACCACAAAAAATTATTGAAATTCACGAGATACCACAGTTAACGGTCAAAGTTCTTCAACAATTAAATTGTAACAATAATGTTTTTTATTTCCCTTCTCCCAATTACTAGTTTTGACATTCATCTATTCAAGTAATTATAACTTGGTCTAATTACTCATGACATCATCTACACCCAAGTCATGTATATGATAAATATGGAATTTGCCTAAGTTTGTTGTGCTAATTCACGCTTAATTATTTACTATCATGTCTTAAATTTACTTCATAAAGGTTTGTTTATGCTTTATTGTTATATTTGCCTCCAACAATTGGTTTTATGATTTTCAGGTTAAAAAGCTCAAAAGAGCACTCTCATATCAATCTAAGGATGTTTGGATGTCTAAATGAAGTTTTACGAAGTTGAATAAAGCATTGAAAGTCAAATTAGGAGTCAAACGATGATTTCCAGTAGGTTTTGCTTCGGTGTGGTCGGGGTTTGTAAATCTGGATACATACCCGGACCACACCTAAATATTGGCAGAAAGTTGTCCTCGTGGTGAGACCGGATTTGTATGTCCGGACAGATCCTAAAGTGCATCAGAAATGTCATTTTTGCTCTCGTTCAGTCCCGGTTTGATCATAAAGCTCTTGACATATGTTCCTAGATCTTTCCTTCAGTGTTTTAAACCCGTTTTAGCACAAAACCACAAGTAAGGGAAGTTCTTTGCATTTCGCATAAAATAGCATATAAGTAAGGAACTTATCACACAAACCCATAAATTATTAATCAAATTAAGCATAGAAACTTAGATAAATTCCACACTTATCAACTACCCCACACTTAGCTTTTGCTTGTCCTCAAGCAAATAAAGAATATAACTGCTCCAAACCGAAACATTAAATTCCAGGATCAAACATAAGCAGAAGGAAAACAAGCAAAATGGCAATCACAAAAATCAATCTGCTCTAAGCTATCAGTTTTCACAAACAATGATTAAAGAATAGTTTTAATAAAAGCGTGAATAGACTGAATTGTAGAAACTGAAACACAAATTAGCTTAGGACCTTGCACCAATTTCATTCCATTACCATTTGGATGACAAGTGGTGTGAAGTAATGCCTTATTCCGTAATATCTTTCAGCACCACACACTCATGATCAAAAACTTAAAAAAAACTACAATTAAATATTTCGCATGCAAAAACTTTTCTTCACTAAGAAATAAAAACAAACGATTTATTTAATTAATTGCATAGTTGTTCCTTCACCCAAAATTTTCTCTTTATCTTTGTAACAGCTTTAGGCCAACTATCCCAGATCACGAGATCTTAGGTAGGTAGGTGACAAAGCACCCCGAGGACTTAATAACCAGAAAAGAGGCCTGATTCGGTTTAGGAAATTTTTTATCAGAGGAGTACCTTGCCTTATCCTTTCATTCCAAACATTCATATCATTCCCAAGGTAAAGCTAAACTGTTGGAGACTTAGTTTTGCAGATGATTGCCTCCTCAGTCAAAGTAGCTCTGCAGAAAGACTTGGCGTCGTAACTCACCAGCTCGAGTACCTCTGCAGCAACACCTGTTCACCTGTCTCTGATCAACCAAAGCGCGTTACTATCAAGTGGCTCCGAATATCTCGGAGACGTGGAAGTATGCACGACGTGTGAACGTGAAGCCAAGTACTTCCGAGACTTGCGCATCCGAAGTTAAGTAGCCGCTACATGAAGACTTCTCCGAAGTTTTAGGAATCAGTTAAGTAGTATATAAACATAGGATTGTAACTATTTGTGTGGGCGTTCTAGACTATTACTCTTACAGAGAAAAACATGTTTGAGAGAGAAAGTATTTTGAGAGATCTTAGTGAGATATTGTCAATTAGCTTAGGTATTTATTACCTAGAGAGCACACATAGAACACTCCCCTTTACTCCTTGTTACGCATTGATCAAAGCCGAGAGTAGAGCGAGTGTTGGATGAGACAGAATACTTCTGTCGAATCCCAAGATAGGAAGCTAGGTTGTAATTCACATTGAATTTCAATACAAGCAGAATCCTATCTTGTTAAGTTTAAACAAAAGCTTCCGCGTTATTATTTGCTGCACACATTTATTCTTCAAGCAGAGTTGGTCTGAGACTAACACCTCAGACCTACTCGGTCAGCACCCCGATCCTATCAAGTGGTATCAGAGCCTGCGTTGGCTGACAAATCTCTCAAAATGGCGGAAATCTCAAATTCCAACAATAACAACAGAATGCAGGTGGAGAACCCAAAGCTAACCTCCACAAACTACAATATGTGGAAAAACGAGATGGAGTCGCACCTCCAGTCACTCAATCAACAACTCTGGACGGTAGTGACAAAAGGAAACTTCCCAGTACCTGAAGGGAAAGATCCAAGCTCTTATACGGCTGAGGAGCGCAGATGTGTTGAGCTAAATGCCCAAGCCGTACGAGTCATCTACACAAGTCTCTCTCCACCCGAAAGAAGAAGAGTGTATCACATCAAGGTAGCAAAAGACATTTGGGATCACCTTCGAGCTGTTCATGAAGGCAATACGAACTTTGAAAAAAAAAATACAAGAGCTGAAGATGGACTACGAAAACTTCGTGGGAAAGCCTAGAGAATCCCTCAGCGACATGCTTGCACGATTCACTGAACTCACTCTACCATGGAAGAGCTACAGATTGGAGAGTCAAACGAAAATATCAACAACAAATTTCTGGACAGTCTGGGGGAAGAATAGACCGAGAGTGTTATCTCCACGAAGGCTTCCAAAAGCCTAGAAAAATGGACCTTGACTGACCTAGGGTCCTATCTTCAGTCCATCAACAAATACAAAATGAATATCAAAAACAGAGGTAATGCTTCTCACTCAAACCACACTGTCTCCTATTCTAATATGAATCAAGCTTTGCAGGTGAAGACCACACCCAGCCAGATACCAGCTCACTAGAATGAGTCGTTCCATTATGAGACTACCTCTCCAAATCAAGACTTAATCCAGCAGCTACGAGACACTCTGATTGATGGCATAATAGAGGAAGGATCAGCGAATACCTTCGAAGATATGGCCATGCTGGTCAAGAACTTTAAGAAATTCATGCGAGATCGATCAAAAAGAAATAGTCCAAACAGGTTTAGCCAAAACCAAAATCGACCATATCAATCATACAACCGTAATCAGCAAGGGAATACTAGAACAGGAGACCGAGTATGCTTCAAATGCCTGAAACCGGGGCACTACGCCAACAACTGTCCACTCAAGAAGAAAGATGATCGTGAGCAATCATCACTGATGGCAAATTCAGCATAGGGAGACTCTGACTCAGAAGAACCTGGGATTGGAACATCAAGCTTAATCTGCCTCATGGCCCATAAAAATCAGGCATGCAAGAGTCCCTCTTCAGAGGTAACTAAATATTTCTCAGACTCATGTGTTGTTCCTTCTTTAGATCTATCCACTTACTACATAGACCCCAATCATGCTGAATTCGAATTAACTAAAGAACAAGAAAGGATAGCTTCTTTTTACGAAGAAATTCATGTGTTAAAAGGGTCATGTCAACAACGACCGGCTCAAACTGCAAAAGTCTGAAGAAAAGGCTGAAAAACTTGAAAGTGAGTTAAGAGATGCTCACAGTCTCATCAATTCCTTAAGAACCCAAGCTATGTCCCTACAGAAAAATCGTTCCAAAATCCCTCAAAAATTCTTCAATCCGATTACCTTTGTTCGTAAGGTTGCTGCCATGCAAAAACCAAAACTCTTTGAAAACAAACTTCGAGAGTTAAATGAAAGGCAAGTTCGACTCGAGAAAGAGGTAGATTCCCTGAAAATCGCTCTTAAAAAGGCATATATGAAATCGGTCTCATCATCGAATCCCCCTCACTGGCTGAAAAACAAAGGTAACGTCAATCTGCCCAAAATGGCTTCAAAACCCAACGATCTTCAACGAAGAAAATTCCAAAAAGAAAAATTTGAAAACAAATTTCGTTGGCAAAAGAAGTATGTTCACCTACCTTCTCTATTAATTTGTGGTTACTATGGCTACGACGTGCACATTCACTCATCATGTCATAAGCTTGGCAGAGACTTATCTTTCAATATGCAACGTCTACATACTTTGTCTAAAGCACGACATCTTCACAGCTCTTTTGCTTCAAAGAGGGAACCCAAGTTCACCTGGGTTCCCAAGTCTAACCTTTGATTGTTTTATAGGGAGAGACCATGGACAATGACTCTTGGTTTCTAGATAGTGGATGCTCATGACATATGACAGGAGACCCTGACAAGTTCACGACTCTCTCTCAACACCACGGGGGAAAGGTAACTTTTGGCGACAATGCTCATGGTGAAATCATTGGTATTGGAACCGTCGGTAATCCCTCCTTCTTTAAGATAGAAAATGTCAATTTAGTAGATGGTCTTGGACATAACCTTCTAAGTATTTCTCAAATATGTGATCTCTCTAACGTTGTTCTCTTTTCGGCCTCTGACTACAAAATCTTTGATGAGCAAACAGGTCTTCTAAAAGCCACTGGTGTAAGGGTGAACAATCTTTACAAGTTATCTCTTGAAAACCCTAACCTAGATGGCACTCTCTACCTCAGTGTACAGGACAAAAATATTTCCTTATGGCACTTCTGTTTAGGTCATGCACACGGCAAACTTCTAAACAAAATCAAAAACAGAAATCTTGAAGTAGGACTTCCTCAGACAAACTTCTTCCAGACCGACACCCTCTGTCCTGCGTGCGTACAAGGGAAACATTCGAGAGCAAGCTTTCCAGGTAAACCAGAGATGTCTACAACATCTCCGCTGGATCTTCTGCACATGGATCTATGTGGCCCAATGCGTGTTCAAAGCAAGAGTGGTAAGAAGTACGCTCTAGTCATCGTCGATGACTACTCGCACTGGACATGGGTACTCTTTCTTAAGAACAAATCGGAGACATTTTCTAAATTCGAAACTCTGTTCCAAATGATTACTAACAAACTGTCCACTACAGTCAAAACAATTTGTTCTGACAACGGTACAGAATTTTGCAATATCCAGTTTTCAGAGTTTTGCGGGACAAAGGGAATCATGCATCAAACATCAGCTGCTCGCACTCCACAACAAAACGGAGTAGTAGAATGAAAGAACCGCACCTTGGTAGAAATGGCAAGAACAATGCTCATCGACAGTAACCTCCCAGCTTCATACTGGGCAGAAGCTATTAACACTGCGGCATATATTTTGAATCAAGCGTCAATTCATCCCTTCATCGGCAAAACACCATATGAAATTATCAAAGGTCGTCCTCCTTCTGTAACTCATCTACGGCGCTTTGGATGCAAGTGTTTCATACACAATAATGGAAAAGATAATCTAGGCAAGTTTGCCTCTAAAAGTGATGAAGGAATCTTCCTTGGATACTCATCTCATAGTCGAGCTTATAGAGTACTCAACAAACGAACATCTTGTCTTGAAGAAAGCCCTCACATTCGCTTCGAAGAACTTTCTAACTCCAGTGATTACGAGCACAATCCACATGTACCTCATAAAGATGCCCCAGATACCACCTTCATTGAAATCCCAGTAGCTACCATCCCTCCACCACACAACACCTCTTCCGACAGACTCATCCTCCGACAGCGACGATGACCCTGATGACTCATTCAAAGATGCCTCACCTACCCCCACAAATGACCTACAACCTCCTCCACAAACCACAACTACAACCACACCTCCCAATCACCAAACACTAGAACTCTCCACTAGTCTACCATCAAGCTCCGCAAGAAAATTCCAGCAAGCCTCTGCTCATCCAATCACTTAAATCCTAAGTGATCCCTCTAAAAGTGTTCAAACAAGCAGCGAGATCCATCAAAATCTCTGTGCCTTTAATGCCTTCCTATCCACAATCGAACCTAAGAATGTCCAACAAGCTCTACAGGACCATGACTGGATACTCGCCATGCAAGAAGAACTACATTCTCTGCAACGACATTCAGTCTGGCGACTTGTTCCCTGTCCAACCAACCATAAACCAATTGGTACCAAGTGGGTGTTTCGTAACAAGTTAGATGATCAAGGGAATATCTCTCGGAACAAAGCTAGACCCGTAGTTCAGGGATACACCCAAGCTGAAGGAATTGATTACGATGAGACTTATGCTACAGTCGCTCGAATTGAGGCAATTCGAATACTCGTGGCCTACGTGGCTCATCGAGGTATGAAGCTCTACCAAATGGATGTAAAAACTGCATTTTTACATGGATACATCGACAGGGATGTTTATGTTGCTCAACCACCGGGATTCGAAGACCCACTCCACTCGGAGTATGTCTACAAGTTAGACAAAGTGTTATATGGCCTGAAGCAGGCACCACGGGCATAGTATGAACGTCTTTCATCTTACTTATTGTCCCATGGATTCATCCAAGGTAAGGTTGACAAAACTCTTTTTACTCTCACCAAAGGTGAAGACATACTCATTGTCCAGATCTACGTGGATGATATAATATATGGATCCACTATTCCTGAATTATGTTCATTCTTTTCTGATCTCATGAGTAAAGAGTTCAAAATGAGTGCTCTTGGAGAATTAAAATTCTTTTTAGGTCTTCAAATCATTCAGCAAGAGAACGGGACTCAAATTCATCAACAAAAATACATCCAAGAGCTCCTAATCAAATATAAGATGTAGGATTCGAAAGCCACACCTACTCCAATGTCCACAACAGATAAACCACATCTGGATGAAAAAGGAATTGCTGTTGATGCTACACTATACAGAGGTATGATAGGTTCTCTCCTTTACTTAACAGCAAGTAGGCCTGTCATTCTCTACGTTGTATGTCTCTGTGCAAGATTTCAGGCAAATCCAAAAGAATCCCACCTCCAAAATGTAAAGCGCATCTTTCGCTATTTGAAAAACACCAAGGACATGTACCTCTGGTACCCGAGTACTCCTAATTTTACTCTAATGGGTTACAACGATTCTGATTTTGCAAGTTCCTTATTAGACAGGAAAAGCACATCTGGTACCTCACAATTTTTGGGACTCTGTCTTGTAGCCTGGAGTTCAAAGAAGCAAAACACGGTAGCCTTGTCATCTGCTGAGGCCGAATACGTCTCCGCAGCTGCTTGTTGTGCGCAGATACTATGGATACAACAACAACTACAGGATTATCTCATTCCTCCTACTTGTACCACAATTTTCTGTGACAACAATAGTGCTATTGATTTATCTAAAAATCCTGTTCATCATTCCAGGACAAAGCACATTGAGATTTATCACCACTTCTTAAGGGATTGCGTTGAAAAAGGGCTGATACCACTAGAATACGTTCCTACTTTAGATCAACTAGCGGATATATTCACCAAACCGTTGCAACGAGGTCCTTTTGAAACTCCGCGCTCACAACTAGGTATGACCTGTATGACTTAGCTAAGGTTGTATCTCCTTCTCCTGTTTTTTCAATGTTTGGGTGAAATGCATAAATACGTCTGATGACCTAGTCCGTCTGTCAAATAAACAAAACACCGGCGCAACAAAAACAAGAGTTTTTACTTATGAAAAATAACCCGTGAAATCTTCGCCCAGTAATCCGCAACAACCTCTCTCACCCAATCAGCACACACCTACCCTGACACACTACGTCCACCTATATTCCGATGACAATTTCTTTTTCTCTCTATCTCTAATCCTCCCAGTCCCAGCCTTTTTGCCTCTCTTTGCCTTCTCCAACCTCTGCCTACTACCAACAACTCAACACTGCCATGGCTTCAAACCCTAACCCTAATCAAACCTCCATGTTTTCCGACGCCAACTTACCCGATGATCCACAGCTTCTCCTAGCCCTAATCAACAAACTCACATTTCTCCAAGCCAAACAAACACCCACCTCCACCTCCGACTCCACTGCCGTCTCACCCGCCATGTCGATCGACACCCACCCAATCACCACCCCCTTACCCAACGTCTCAACTGACCCCACCCTCATCGTCAACACTACGGCGTCCCAACCATCGGAAAACACACCCTCTCCCCCCAAACAATCATCACCACCAACCACCCCGATCATACCCACCCCAGACACAATAACTAAATCCCCATCAAACATCCAGTGTCGCTCACTTCCACCCTCTGACCAAGAAAATCAAAACCCACAACCCAACTCCCCTGCCAAAGAACCAACAGAGGTACAAGACCTCGAAACCCAACCTACTACTCTTGAAAACTCTCCTCCCTCAAAGAAAACCCGACGTTCCAAATCAAATGTTCCCAGGCCTCCAGCTACTCGAACCCTTCGATCAAGGGCTAAATGCCCACCGTCATCTTCAAAACCCACTCCTGAAGTCCCAGTCTCTGCACCATCCCCAGTCGTCACGGCATCACAAGCTGAAGAAAAGCCGCGCAGCACCACCAACTCGTCAACTCAAGCAGACTCCGACACAACAACAACTTCCACTAGAAAGCGACTCCGTCCTCGCTCTGAGTCTATCACACCATCACCTGCTCCAAGGCTAGGCCTCATTGTCACTCACTCTGCTGTTTACTCCCTACCACCAGATGATTCCACAAAGTCACAAAACTGGTGAAAGGGAAGCTACTTGATCTGGAGTGGTTACACTCAATGGAGTTTGACATGTTCGAAGAGATGCTCCGATTTCAGAACTGGATCCACTTGTTCCACGACATTCAAACCTACCATGAAAACGAAGCCTGCCAGTTCTACCAAAACTGCGTCATTCGTAAAGGAAAGATAATGACCGAGGTACATCAAAAAGATATCATTCTTGATTCCAACTCCATTGCAAATCATTTGGCCATTCCAACTAGCGGACTAGAGTTCTATGATAGGGCTGGATTTCCTGATCTAGGGTTTATAACTGCGAAAGAGGTTTATGACTTTTTTCTACCCAATAGCAGAGTCGGTCACTCTTTAGACCGACCCGCTCTGTCAAATACTCACCAGATGCTCCATACCTTGGTGATAAAAAACCTAGTACCCAGAAAGGAAGGAAACCAGTATGTCCACCCACTTGATCTTGCGATAATGTACTGCCTGATTCATCACCAAAAAATAAACCTCCCAAAACTCATCCTCAATCACATAGCCTCAACCATCTCTTCACCCCGACACTCTCTGGGGTATGTCTTTTGGCTACCAAAAATCCTCACGCACTGTGAAATCATTCTTGATCCTTCAAAGGCCAGTCGTATCACCGAAACCGACATTCTTGGCTAGATATTGTACAACAAAACACCATCCTTCCAGATCAAGTCTGTCTCTAAGCCAAATCCTCCATCAAAAAAACAAGCCCCTCCAAAAACATCATCCACTCCTGACACAGCAACTCTCACTGAACGGGTAACTGCGATCGAGAACAACCTCGCCACTCTATCAACAAAGATCGATATGCTCATCGACATCCTCAACAACAACCACAAGCAGACGATGAATATCTTTACAGGAGGAGTCTAGAAACTGGCGGAGGAGTTCAGGGAGACTTTTGCTGAAACATTGGCAGCGGCGAAAGCGATGGACGATGCTGAGGCTTCGGGGAAGATGGAGCACGGGATGCGGACACAGGAATGGATCGAGGAGATGACTAACTCCTTACCCCACCCCCTTTGACCCTTAGGTTGAGTGACTTTTTGAATACTCTTGAATTGCGTTGGTGGATTGTTTTTATGACTTTTTGGATTATGTGTTTTTGGATACTATTAATGTGTTTCCCCTGATGTTGGCAAACGGGGGAAGCGGTTGATAAGTGTCTAAATGAGCGTGTTTTATGGGTGTATTTCATATATCATATCAGCACTTTTCTGCTCATTTCTCACTTATCGTATGTTTTTCCTCTGGTTTATGTTTTATTGATATCTCACAAATTTATTGGTTTAAACATGAGGGAAAACCAAGCTAGGAGCAAAGTACACGAAGAGACGAACGCATAGGCGCAAACGGCTCAGAAAACGGAGTCCAAACGAAGAATCTAGAGCTCGTAGAAGAAATAAGCCTGTACATCGTGATAACAGGCGGACATGTACATCATGATAACAAGCGGACAAGAGACAAGCCTGTACATCGTGATATCAGGCGGACTAGACTACTTGCAACCGCCTGAAAAGGGGGCGGACGTGCAGGCGGACACTACCAAGGCAAACCGCCTATTTTGGGGCGGTCAAGGAGGCGGACAAACAACATACAACCGCCCAATATCAGGCGGTACCGGAGGCGGACATCAGCAAAGCAACCGCCTATACATAGGCGGACGTGAGGCGGTTGTCACTAAAACTCAGTCGCACACAGTTTCTTCTTCGCGCGACTCTGCAACTCTCATCTGCAACTCGCATATCTGCTCCGCCTACCTTAAATCGTCACGCGTTCGGCTGTGTCCCCTGCAATAATGAGCAATCAACGAGAGCAATCAACCGCAATCAAATTCGTACGGATCTTCTTCTCCTCTGCCTCTATATAAACTCACTCCAACAACACAAAAATACACCACGCACGACGGGAGTCTGAAGAATTTCACCACACTCATCCATTCCTTCCACTTATTTTCCTCCCGTAACACCACAACATTCCACACTCACGCAGTAACAAAAGAAATAGAAGAGCAGCAGAGAGCGAGAGCAGACCAGTTCTTCCTCTGAATAATGTCAAAATCTGTCTGTGCTATCTTCTTATCTCCGTTAATGTCTGAGTAATTTTCTTTTGTATCCTAGGATGGGGGTTTATTTCTAATATTACGTAAACAATATTTATCACCTGTCTCATTGTTAACTTGTTTTAATTCCTTTCAACTAATATTGCTAAATGCTTTGCGCGACAAACGACTGCATTTATTTGGTAACTATCAACATATGATTTTGAGATAGTCTAGGTACCACAAAGGAATTAATCTTAGTATTTACACTCCGGACTGAGCAGGAAAATATTAAGGCTATTAAGAGTTCGTAACTGACAATTATTAACTCTAATAGGCAATAAATAATTGAGACATGGTTATAAATATGTTTAAGTAATTTAGGAAATTCCCCCGCTATCCTAGGATACATTTTTCCATTCACATCATTAATTCACCTTTTTACTGTTTTTATTATATTTGCACTGATCAAACAACAAATCAAGCTTGCCTCCGGCTAAACCCCTTTTTACAGTTTTTAAGTAACTACCAAGACTAGGATAAATTGAACAATCTCCCTGTGGATACGACACTTGTTTTACTAACTACGACCGGGATTTGTTTGCAGCCCGACGTTTAATTTGAGTTTTTAATTTCTTTTCTTTTTTTTACACCAGTTTAACCACTCAGAAAATAACCTTCTGCAAATTGGCGCCGTTGCCGGGGAGATTGATTCCATCAATTTCCCTAGTTTCCGGTAGTTCACTCGCTATATTATAATCTGTTAATACTATTAAATTGTTAATCTCGGACATCTGACTTGGACATCTGACTTGGACATCTGACTTGGACATCTACTTGGACATCTAACTTGGACATCTTAATATTATTGTTATTATTTCTGTCATTTCTTTCCATTGTCATTTCTTTCCATTGTCCCTAACTACTAACTTAAAATTTCCTGTCATTCTTTCCATTGTCCTTAACATTTAATTTCCATTGTCCTTAACATTTAATTTCCATTGTCCTTAACATTTCATTTCCATTGTCCTTAACATTTCATTTCCATTGTCCTTCAAATTTCTGTATACTAACTACTAACTTATAATTTCCAGTATACTAACTCCTAACTTTAATTTTCTGTCATTTCTTTCCCTTGTCATTTAATATTCTGTCATTTTACTCTTGTTAAAAAAAAAAAAAAATATATCAGTGTTGTTTAACTAACGTTTATCAGCCTAACCAATATTTGCTTTCTTTATCTATTTACTAATTAATTTTGCAGTTTCTCACAAACCACAAGTTATCTTCTGTGCATGCCAAATACTCGAACCCGAGGCTCCACCAATCAGTCCGAGCCCCGAACCCGAGCGCACTTTATTACAAGCACAAAGAAACCTGAGAAACCAAGCCATGGCCAATAACGAAGTTATAAATGAAATGACCATGCAAATCAACCAGAACACCGTGCTCTCTCTGACTACCACCAACCGAATACCGAAGGAAGAGCATCAGCCATAGTTCTCCCTGAACTAACACCAGAAGAAGCCGGACGATGGGTTTTCAAAACCCACTACATCACCGCCGTCCGGGATCTAGGCAAGTTTAGTGGAGCGAACCCAGATGAAGCCCCAAATCATCTGAGTCTCTTCCTAGACTTCTGCAATTCCTTTGGTCAGACCGGCAACGTCAAAGAAAGAATCCGTCTACAACTATTTCCTCACTCATTGTCGGATTCAGCAAACAGGTGGTACCGAAGCCTTCCCTCCCGATCAATCACCACATGGCTGCAAATGGCCCAAAAATTCCTTGCCAAATACTACCCAACCAGTAGAACGAGGCAGTTGATCAGTGAAATCAACACTTTCTGTCAGGAGCCAGGAGAAACGTTGTACGACGCATGGGACAGATTCAAGGATATGCTAATGAAGTGTTCCCACCATGGTCTTGACGATCAATCCCTCTGCCTGTCATTCTTCAACGGTCTGGATGATGGGAACCGACTACTCGTCAATTCCTCTGCAGGAGGAAGTTTCATGATGAAATCTCCTAAAGAAGGAATGGACCTTCTCGAAACCATGACGAGCAATACCAGACAGTGGACGAGATCCAAAGGAAGAACGCCACGAGCAGCAGGCCTACTCCACGTTGAGCCTACGGATCATTTATCAGCCCAGATCTCGTCCCTTGCAAAGATGGTGGAAAAGCTAACAACATCTCAAAACGAAATCGTAAAAACAATAGCTTCCCCACCTACAAGTTCACCACCAGCTCCACCTACAGAAGGATGTGTCATATGCGCCGGTCCTCATGAAACTCATCAATGCGAAGGCAAAGGCCAGTACGAGGAAGTACAATTCATAGGAAACCGCCCCGGTAATTCCTACAACAATAACATCAACAACAACTATCCATGGAGAAATCACCCGAATTTCTCATGGAAAAATAATGATCAGAACCAAGGAGGGCAGAACAACAATTCCAATACCTATCAGGGAAACCGACCCCAACCAAACTCTAATATGGGTTATAGAGCACTAGGTGCCCCTCCAGGTTTCCAACAACAGCAACAACAACAACCATCTTCATCCTCTGTTGATCCAAACGCAGAACTCAAAGAGATGATGAAGGGTTCATGTATAACTCAGAACCAGCTCTCTGCACAAGAAGCCTTCAACCAGAAAATCGAAGGTAAATTCAATCAACTTGCAGAACATCTTGCTCGAAGACCGCCAGGGGCTCTCCCCAGCCAAAATGAACCAAATCCAAGAGAGCAAGCCAAGTGCATCTATGTGAAGGAGCACGATGAAGAAAAGATGGAGGTGGCTAAAACAGTTACGATTCCAGAACTACACCCTTCCCTCCAAGAGTGGGTTGTAGCAATCGAAACTTCCAAAAGGAATGTAGCTGAACTTGAAAGCACCGCCAAAGTCTATAATAATCGCATTCAATCTGAGAATACCTACCTTGAGCACTTGGTGGCCGGTTATGAAAATGAAAAGCTCGACTTTGAAGAAGAAGAAGAAGAGGTTAAGGCGATAACCTTGAGAAGCGGTAAGAAAACCGACGAGATTCACATCCCGCAAAGATCAGAAGAATCCAAAGAGGATAGTGAAGAAAAAGCTGAGGCGCCTGTAGAAAAACATCTCCCACCATCCTCACTATTCCATCAGCTTCAAAACCTCTTCACAAGAACCGCCTATACCATTTCCCACCGACTCCAGAAGCAGAAATTGGATAATGAATATGGTAAGTTTCTGGCAATGCTGAAGGAACTAAACGTCAACATACAGTTTGTAGACCTCATTGCCAAAATGCCAAACTATGCCAAATTCCTCAAACACCTCATATCCAACAAAACTAAATTGGCCGAAGTCGGTACGGTACCTCTCAATGTAGCTTGCTCAGCTATTCTGCAACAACCACTACCGTCAAAATGCAATGATCCGGGCAGCTTCACATTCCAGTCACAATTGGTAGCACCTCATTTCCATACTCCCTATGCGATCTGGGTGCCTCCATAATTTGATGCCCCTCTCCACTTTCAAAAAGCTGGGAATTGGAGAGATGAAAAAGACAAGATGACCCTGCAACTGGCAGATGGTTCGGTAACATACCCAAGCGGAGTGGTGGAGGATGTTATCATTAAAGTGGAGCACTTATATTTCCCATGCGATTTTGTCATTCTAGACATCGAAGAGAACTCCACTACACCTCTCATCCTTGGACGACCATTCCTTGCCACAGCCGATGTGCACATTTGGGTAGCCCAGGGGAAAATCACCCTTCAGGCTTATAACGAAAAGCTGGAGTTTGCATCAGGAAGATCTCCAGATAGCAAATCCAAAGATCTCAAGTTCGTAAGGGATACTCAATCATCATCCCCACTTCTGTTTATCACCCTTCCAGACGGCATGTCTATTACAGAGACACCACCACCAATCCCTGATGAAGAGCGGGATAAGAAAAGAAAACATGCATCCGGTGGACACTCAAAAATACCATCGAGTCATGCTTTGGATCCTCCTCATAACCACCCCCCATGATCGATCTAACGACAAAGCGTCTAGCCAAAGACGTTAAAGAAGGGCAGCTTTCCGGGAGGCAACCCGGACGAACTTATCTTTTATATGCTTTTTATGCTGTTTTAATTTTCAGGTTCCCTTTAAATTTTATTTTTGCTAACTCTTAACCCCGTTTTAGTATGGTTGCTTCTAGTGTCTTATGCAGGTGCAATTTCATGTCTACACCGCAACCAAGCTACGCTACTTGAGGCTGAAGCTCAAGTGTGGGGGAAGTCAATACACGCTAGCAAAAATAATCTCAGGGGAGTACCAGTTTCTTTAATTATGCTTTTATTTAAATAAATATGCAGAGGAGAGTTTATGTGCTTAAATGATATTCGTGAGCTTCGTGTTCTCTCTATTTTATCTACTTACCGAAAAGGCCTTCTGAAACTTCCCTTTTTTTCTGGTGAACAATGAGGACATTGTTCAATTTAAGTGTGGGGGAGTGTGCCCTTTTCGGTGACATTTTATGCTAAAATGCTTAATCTCTCTGCTTATCTTGCGTTTGTTCAAATTCAATATCGTGGACCCTTTTATGTGGGTTGTTCTCTTTAAGAATAAATATGTTATGAATTGTGGGATAAATGGTATAAAATGTACAAAAATTTTAAAATTTTGATTACTTTTGAGGAGCATTTTTATGCGGTGTGACCAAATGATCTGAAATGGATGATTTTTATTACTCAGGGGTTCTTTCTGTCTTCTTTCTTAGGGATTGCTAAGGGGTGCTTCTCTGTCAAAAAAGAAAAAATAATAAATAAGGGACTTGCGAGACACCATTGGTAACCAACAAAGAGAGTTGAGTGTTCTTTAAAAACGAAGGCTTAATGCCTACATATTATCTTCTCATCTCTTATGCAAAAGTGAAACAAATGCATAATTCTATTTTTCCTTTTGTTTTCTCCTCAATGCCCATTCTTGAGAGAAGTTGGCCATGGTAAAAGTTCTCAAAGTCACCTTAAATCAAGAAGCATTGAAGTACTCCGGATCATACCCCGAAACTCTAATTTTTATTTTTGCCCTGAGTACACCTATGCCACCAGTAGGTGATGGATCACACTCCTCTAAAAAGTTTAAGATCATGTACTATTGACTTCTTTATCCTACCCTTCATAATAGTATTTGTTAATATTGAGCATTCCCTACTTGTTTGGGTACATGGTTTTGCTTGAGGACAAGCAAAAGGTAAGTGTGGGGGTGTGATAAGTGTCTAAATGAGCATGTTTTATGGGTGTATTTCATATATATATCAGCACTTTTCTGCTCATTTCTCACTTATCGTATGTTTTTCCTCTAGTTTATGTTTTATTGATATCTCACAAATTTATTGGTTTAAACATGAGGAAAACCAAGCTAGGAGCAAAGTACACAACGAAGAGACGAACGCATAGGCGCAAACGGCTCAGAAAACGGAGTCCAAACGAAGAATCTAGAGCTCGTAGAAGAAATAAGCCTGTACATCGTGATAACAGGCGGACATGTACATCATGATAACAAGCGGACAAGAGACAAGCCTGTACATCGTGATATCAGGCGGACTAGACTACTTGCAACCGCCTGAAAAGGGGGCGGACGTGCAGGCGGACACTACCAAGGCAAACCGCCTATTTTGGGGCGGTCAAGGAGGCGGACAAACAACATACAACCGCCCAATATCAGGCGGTACCAGAGGCGGACATCAGCAAAGCAACCGCCTATACATAGGCGGACGTGAGGCGGTTGTCACTAAAACTCAGTCGCGCACACAGTTTCTTCTTCGCGCCGACTCTGCAACTCTCATCTGCAACTCGCAATATCTGCTCCGCCTACCTTAAATCGCTCACGCGTTTCGGCTGTGTCCCCTGCAATAAATGAAGCAATCAACGAGAGCAATCAACCGGCAATCAAATTCGTACGGATCTTCTTCTCCTCTGCCTCTATATAAACTCACTCCAACAGCACCACAAAAAAATAACACGCACGACGGGAGTCTGAAGAATTCGCTCACCACACTCATCCATTCCTTCCACTTATTTTCCTCCCGTAACACCACAACATTCCATCACCACCAGTAACAAAAGAAATAGAAGAGCAGCAGCGAGAGCGAGAGCAGACCGGTTCTTCCTCTGAAATAATGTCAAAATCTGTCTGTGCTATCTTCTTATCTCCGTTAATGTCTGAGTAATTTTCTTTTGTATCCTAGGATGGGGTTTATTTCTAATATTACGTAAACAATATTTATCACCTGTCTCACTTGTTAACTTGTTTTAATTCCTTTCAACTAATATTGCTAAATGCTTTGCGCGACAAACGACTGCATTTATTTGGTAACTATCAACATAGATTTTGAGATAGTCTAGGTACCAAAAGGAATTAATCTTAGTATTTACACTCCGGACTGAGCAGGAAAATATTAAGGCTATTATTAAGAGTTCGTAACTGACAATTATTAACTCTAATAGGCAATAAATAATTGAGACATGGTTATAAATGTTTAAGTAATTTAGGCAATTCCCCCGCTATCCTAGGATACATTTTTCCATTCACATCAATTAATTCACCTTTTTACTGTTTTTATTATATTTGCATTGGTCAAACAACAAATCAAGCTTGCCTCCGGCTAAACCCCTTTTTACAGTTTTTAAGTAACTACCAAGACTAGGATAAATTGAACAATCTCCCTGTGGATACGACACTTGTTTTACTAACTACGACCGGGATTTGTTTGCAGCCCGACGTTTAATTTGAGTTTTTAATTTCTTTTCTTTTCTTTTACACCAGTTTAACCACTCAGAAAATAAACATCTGCAGCGGTGTATCCCGCGGCTGGTTTATGCGGGTGACTATGTGTGGACGCTGAGTGCCTCTGAAGGCCTCACCTTGTTTCGGATTGGTTTTATTTCTGTTAAGTAGTATTTGAAGTAGTTTCGTACTATAGTTTCTATCTGTTCTTATCAACTGCATTAGCTTAAGGGGGAACAAACAGTGAGTTGTTCTCCCGAGATAGTTGCTTTGCCTTGTTGTCTGTTCTTTTTGCAGGTACATTCATTAAAAACTTCAAAGTCCACGCCGGATACACTGAGTTTGCCATCATCAGCAAAAAGGGGGAATTTTGTTGAAGACTTAGTTTTGCAGATGATTGCCTCCTCAGTCAAAGTAACTCTGCAGAAAGACTTGGCGTCGTAACTCACCAGCTCGAGTACCTCTACAGCAACACCTGTTCACCTGTCTCTGATCAACCAAGGCGGGTTACTATCAAGTGGCTCCGAATATCTTAGAGACGTGGAAGTATGCACGACGTGTGAACGTGAAGCAACCAAGTATTTCTGAGACTTGCGTATCCGAAGTTAAGTAGCCGCTACGTAAAGACTTCTCCGAAGTTTTAGGAATCAGTTAAGTAGTATATAAACATAGGATTGTAACTATTTTGTGTGGGCGTTCTAGACTATTACTCTTAGAGAGAAAAACACCGTTTGAGAGAGAAAGTATTTTGAGAGATCTTAGTGAGATATTGTCAATTAGCTTAGCTATTTATTACCTGGAGAACACACATAGAACACTCCCCTTTACTCCTTGTTACGCATTGATCAAAGCCGAGAGTAGAGCGAGTGTTGGATGAGACAGAATACTTCTGTCGAATCCCAAGATAGGAAGCTAGGTTGTAATTCACATTGAATTTCAATACAAGCAGAATCCTATCTTGTTAAGTTTAAACAAAAGCTTTCGCGTTATTATTTGATGCACACATTTATTCTTCAAGCAGAGTTGGTCTGAGACTAACACCTCAGACCTACTCGGTCAGCACCCTGATCCCATCATAAACACATTTAGTCTCCACAATCAGCCAATCCATCAAATTTTAGTGAAAATAGAATAAATTTAAGAAACAAAATACAATCAGACAACTTTTAAGTAGAAAAATTTTAACGTTGTCATCAGGCTCAATTTCAAACTTCCATAGATATTTTCACCCAAAATTCAACATTTACGACAAAGAGAAGCACATTATTAATCACCTGAAAATAATCAAAAACTAGTGGTCTGAAGTGATAACTGAATGTCACTCCCTACCCCACACTTAAAATTAAACAATGTCCTCATTGTGTGACAAGGCAGGAGTGAAAAACTCAACGCTCACAGAAAAACATTTATGTCCAAAGGCAACACGCAACAGAGTAGTCAGAAATAAAAACAAAAATTAAAAGAAATAAACTAGAACTCCCCTGAATTTTGTTGTCGTAATGTGTAGAACGACCCCACCCCACACTTGAGCTTTGCTCAAGTGTTGCAGCCTGGTTGCAGTATCACCATGAAGAATTCATCTGAAAAGAAAAACACCAGAAACAACCAAACTACAAAAAGGCGTTAAAAGTTAATAGACAACAAAACCAGGAAAATAACTACAAAAAGAAATTATAACCAAAATTTAAACTAACAAAATAAAATATAATGCTGGGTTGCCTCCCAACCAGCTACCCTTCTTTAAAGTCTTTGGCTAGACTATACCCTTGAGGTCATTCAGGATCGAATATGAATGTTGATGTCGGTGCCAAAGGGTGGGTGGGGCAGGCATTATATATCTTCATAAAGCGACCCCGATCAAATGGAAATAAAACCTCAACACTCCAAATATAATAGTGCAAACTCCACTGATCATGCGTTTGGTGGTTATGTTGATGTGAGTGATCCTTGATGTGAGGATCAAAATTATGCGGGTCCTCCTTCTCAAATTCAAGGATATAGACATCCTTGACGTCCGGTGGAAGCTCAAAGGATGAACTCGCAAGAAAATCAACTTCAACAAGAGTCAACGGCTGCTTGAAGTTAGTGAGGTAGCTCTGCTCTGATGGCTCATCAGAAGGCGCAGGAAGGATGTCAACTGGAAGACTCTCTGGCTCACGTACGGGTGGAGAGAGAGTAGACCAGCAACTTCACAAATTAGATCATCCTTTAACTCTAGCTCTGGCCTTTCCATAATCTCCACCTCAGGTGTGTCTGCAACTTCAGGGATCAAATGATCAAGTAGCATATCACTCCACTCAGCTACTGTAATTGGTTGCTCGATATCAGGAATCGGTTCACATTCGAGCTTTCGTGCTAATTCATCTACTTGGCCTAGGATTATTGCATTACTTTCCCGCAGCTCCTTAATATCCATCATGAAGGCCTCATGCTTAGCGGGGTTTGATTCGCCATGTTTTTTGTTGAAATCTGCAAGAGCGGCTTCCAAACTAGATAGATTACCTTGACATTGTGAACTCTCATGATCCCCTCCACACGTCTGGCATAACCGTCCCCGAAGATTGCAAGACGATATAAACTCTTTCATAGCATCCTCCAATCCATAAGAGATCGGATAGTAAGCAAGCTCGTGGTTTCCTCCACACCTTTCGCATACAACCCATTGATTGTAATATCCAGGACAACCTCTAGGCGGATTGTAATATCCAGCAATCAAATCAAAGTACCTCAAAATAAAAAGAAAAATAAATTATATTCATAAAGAAGAAAAAAATAAAAATAAAAGTATGTACATAAAAATAAAATAAACAAAAACAAAATCAAACTAAACAAAAACCTATCGATAAAAATAAAATAAGTAGAACCAAAACAAAAAACAAATTAGGGAAAAACTAAAATAAAATAAAATCGAACTAAAGAAAACAAACACATGTAAAATTAATAAGAACAAAATTAGACGAAATAATAAATAAACTAATCTAACAAAATAAAATTCCTAGAAACTAAAATAACTAAAAATAAAACAATCAAACAAACAAAATTAATTATCAAACGAATATTGATAATAAAACAAAATAAAACAAAAAATAAAATAAACTAAAAACAAACTAAAAAAAGAAATAAGAAATAAAAATAGAATAAAGACTAAACTAAATAACCGTGCCTCCCCGGCAACGGCACCAAAAACTTGTACGGGTTAAAACGTATTGCAGCAAGTGTACTGGTCTATCGTAGCAAGTTTTCCTAGGTAGTATTCCCTAGGTTATCGAACCAAAGGAGGTTGTGTCTAGTTTGAGTCTTTAATTACTTAACTAATAAACTAAAGAAAATAGCAATGATAAATTGGGGGTTGGTTTGCAGAAAATAAACAATTAAAAAATAGAAACATTAAAAGTGATCCTTTAACAAATCTAAAAGGGCGAATCCTGGTTTACTATTTCATCCTAGTTTATCAATTCCCTTCTGAGTGTTTTCTAAATTCTAGACTGCAACCTCAGATCTAAATTAATCTAAAACCGGTCCCCCGCAAGATATATCCTTACTAGTAATTCTCAAATCCTAACTCTCGATACGAATTTACAAATTAACTAGTACATTAACGATTCATTCTGGTTTCTAGTAAGCTAATCCCCAGGAATTGCCATCTATAGTTTCATTGGTAAT
>CM041776.1:106987774-107286536 GCA_023374045.1 Limonium bicolor
AAGAAATGAGAGAATGAGATAGAATTTTCTTTAAGAAGATATTTATGCTTTATAAAGTAAAAAGGTAACTTAAGTAGTCTTCTTTATTTTCTTAACATGCTAACAAGGGTGGTGTGTCACCAACCTTAAAAACCGGCCCCCAATAGTAGTATGAGGGTATTTTAGTCTTTGTTGAACATTTAATTACTTATACAAACATATGTTACAAAATAGCTTATAAAATCACTATTCATAAAAACAAGGCACATAGAAGTGAAATTTTTGATTTCCCGTTGATATAGACTTCCAAATGTGATACTATATAGTACACATATATATTTAAGAGTAATGATGGACATTTAGCCATTCAAAACTCATTTACAAGACAATTTTTCAAAAATGTGCTTTAAGACTCCTTAAAGCACATTTTGTGTTTAAACTTGTTTTCAAGCTTGGTTTTCTTTGGTAATTGGTTTAATATGTTCATTAGTATATAAATGAGGTCTTGGTAAGTTCATTAGGTCTTAACCAAGCTTATCCCAAGCTTAGAGCACATTTTGGCTCTTATTGACTTTCAAGCACATTTTGTGTTTTCTTTTGTTTAAATTTGTTTACTAATGTTTCTAAGACTCTTTTTAGTCTTTATATACCACATTTAGGTGTTTAAACAATATACTAAGGTTTGGGGTATTTCAATCTACCCCCCTTAAAAGAACTTTGTCCCCAAAGTTCACACTTCCCACATATCTTAATATTAGAACACGGGGAAAATCTTATAACACAATACTTCCAAAACATCATTACCAACACTACCATCATACTTACACCACAACGGACTCAAGGTCCAAACCACATAATACCATTCAGACACAACGGTCTGTAACATAACATAGACAATGTATACATATACATGTCATACACAACCATAACCGAAACGGCTCTACCCCCCTTAAAAGGGGTACGCCCCGTACCCTATACATACAAACACTAAGAAGTAAACAATGACGGGTACTTCGCCTTTATCTTATCTTCCAGCTCCCAAGTGGCCTCCTCGACGTCCTGGTTAGACCAGAGGACCTTCACCAGTCTCACGGACTTATGGCGAGTGTCTCGAGTCTTAGTATCCAGAATCTGTACGGGAGTCTCCACTGATCGCATGGTCGGCTCTAAAGTTAGCCTCTCAGGCTGAAGTACATGAGACGGATAAGACATATATTTCTTCAACTGGACACATGAAATACATCATGTACCTTGCCCAACTCGGCGGGTAAATCAAGTCTATAAGCTACCGGGCCGATCCGCTCCGTCATAACATAAGGCCCCACATATTTTGGGCTCAACTTGCCTTTCTGGCCAAAACGAAATACTCCCTTCATGGGGGATACTCTCAAAAATACCTGATCGCCCACGGCGAACTCCAGGTCGCGTCGGCGCACATCTGCATACGACTTCTGTCTATCTTGAGCTGCTTTCATGTTAGCCCGGATCTGGCGAACTTCTGCCTGAACTTGCTCAAGATACTCTGGTCCTATAATGACCGTCTCACTCGACTCATCCAGCATAATGGCGTGCGGCATGGTCTACCGTACAAGGCCTGGAAGGGAGACATCTTGATCGAAGCATGGTAACTGTTGTTGTAACTAAACTCGATCAGATGTAACTTATCAATCCAGCTGGTCTGAAAGTCAAGTGCACATGCACGTAGCATATCCTCAAGTGTCTGAATGGTGCGCTCACTCTGACCATCGGTCTGTGGGTGAAACGCTGTACTCAATTTCAGTTCGGTACCCAATGCCTCTCGTGTAGACTTCCAATATCTGGATAAGAACCTGGTATCTCTGTCAGATACAATTGTCTTTGGTACACCATGATGTCTTACAATTTCTTTATCAAAGAGTTCTGCCAGTCTTGCCACTTTCCAGGTGTCCTTCATCGGAATGAATCGGGCCACCTTGGTCAGTCGGTCAACAACAACCCAAATCATATTCAGACCTCCCCTTGCAGGTGGAAGCCCTACTACGAAGTCCATAGATATGTCATGGAACTTCCACTCCGGCACTGGCATTGGCTGTACCATACCACCAGGCCGTCGGTGCTCAAACTTGACCTTCTGACAAGTGAGACACCTCAACACATAGTCATTCACATCCTTTTTCATTCCAGTCCACCCAAAATATCTTTTCATACCTTTATACATCTTTGAAGCTCCGGGGTGAATCGAAGTAGTAGAACAATGGGATTCACTCAATATGCGCTCCTTCAACTCAGCGCTACTCCTGGGTATACACAGTCGGCCATTAAGCCTAATCAGGTCATCATCGTGGAGTCTGAAGTCGTACTTCTGACCCTCGAATGTGCCATCAATAAGCTTCTGTCTAATCTCCATCATGTACTGATCCGTCATCTGAGCACTCCGCACCTCTTCAACCAAGCCAGTATGAGAGACTAGCGAATGGAGAGAGTGTGCTCGGCGACTCAGTGCGTCAGCTACCACGTTTGCCTTACCCTCCTTATATTGTAGATTCATAGTCATTCAGAAATTCAACCCACCTTCTTTGCCTCATGTTCAACTCCTTCTGGGTGAACAAGTACTTTAAACTCTTGTGGTCAGAATAAATCGTCACACTTACCCCATACAAGTGATGTCGCCATATCTTCAGTGCGAAGACAATGGCCCCCAATTCTAAGTCATGGGTAGGGTAGTTCTCCTCATGCTTCTTCAGCTGTCGGGAGGCGTAAGCTACGACCTTCCCGTGTTGCATCAACACACAACCCATACCCATGCCTGATGCGTCGCAATAGACCTCAAACCCATCTGGACCGTCTGGTAGCGTCAGAACCGGTGCAGATGTTAGAGCATCCTTGAGACTCGTGAAAGAACTCTCACAGTCGACTGTCCACTCGAATGGTACATCCTTTTTCATCAAGGAAGTCATCGGCTTCGAGACACTGGAGAAGTTCTTCACAAACCTCCTATAATAACCTGCCAGACCGAGGAAGCTCCTGATGTCGGTAACTGTCTTCGGCCTAGGCCAGGTGTGCACTGCATCTATCTTTGTCGGATCGACAGCGATCCCGGCCTCAGAAATCACATGTCCAAGAAATGATACTTGGTTCAACCAAAATTCACACTTAGAAAATTTAGCATACAGCTGATTCTTCCTCAATGTTTGTAACATATTTCTCAGGTGGCTTTTGTGCTCACCTCTCGATTTCGAGTACACTAGAATATCATCGATGAAGACTACCACTGCCTTGTCCAACTGATCTTGGAACAAGCGGTTCATTAAGTCCATGAACTTAGCTGGTGCATTTGATAAGCCAAACGGCATAACTGTGAACTCATAGTGCCCATACCTAGTTCTGAATGCTGTCTTTTCGATATCACTGTCACGGATGGCAATCTGATGGTATCCGAAACGTAGGTCTATCTTGGAGAATACTGATGCTCCCCTCAACTGATCAAATAGATCGTCGATGCGTGGTAAAGGGTAACGGTTCTTCACCGTAACAGCATTCAGCTCCCGATAATCAATACACAGGCGGAGGCTACCGTCCTTCTTCTTCACGAAGAGGACCAGCGCTCCCCATGGTGAAACACTAGGGCGGATAAAGCCCTTGTCGAGTAGGTCTCTCAGCTGCTCCTTGAGCTCTGTCATCTCTGCTGGAGCCATACGATAAGGTGCTTTCGCAATGGGTCCGGTGCCCGGAATCAAGTCAATCTCAAACTCAACCTCTCGTGCTGGCGGCATGCCCGGCAGTTCCTTAGGGAATACATCAGGAAACTCCGACACTACCGGCACATCTGGGCTAAACTCTGGATCTCTCTCTATGTCCTGGACATAGCAGAGGTATACATCACTCCCTCGTCGTAACTCATGATACATAGCCATGGCGGTGATGATAGAGTCGAAGGCTCCCTGGGCCTCTGGCGGTAAGATATGGTAACCCCAGATGGACTCCGAAGAAGCAGTCGATGCTCGGCACACAGGATTCTCCCCTTGTACCGCTCCAACCAGTTCATCCCGACAATCACATCAAAGCCAAGTCCGTCGAACTCTATCAAGTCGATCGGAAACTCTTCATCTCTGATTCGTACAATAACATCTCGGTGGTAGCGGGTACACCTGATCCGCTCTTTCGATGGGAGAGTGACCAAGAAGTCTGGCATCTCATCACCATCTAACCCCAGCCTCTTCGCAAAAGATAGCGAAATAAATGTGTGTGAGGCTCCGGAGTCGAACAAGATCGAAGCGTCCACGCCATTCACTGGAAAGGTACCGGTGAGGATTGTGCCGCTCTTGCCGGCTTTTGCCTCATTGCAGACACTCAGTATACCTCCCGTTCCGAGTGCACAGCCTAATTCATTGGGAAACTAATAAGTATTGGGTAACAACACGGTTTATATGCTTCAAACAACTCCACTTTATTCATTAACACAATCTCTTTACAACATTCCTTGGCTCATATTGTCGCCATGATTAACACTTACAACATCCTTAATACACACTGGTTTATCACATCACATAATTATACAAGGCTTAAAACTGTCTGAAGGTCAAATTCAAACGTCCGGGTTTCATGTGTGTGGCATTGATCACTGCCGACGGTGCGGTGTTCAGTTTGATCTTTCTGATGCCATGGTATAGCATTCTTGACTGCCCACCCATGATTAATACATCTCCCGATTTCAACAGTAGCTTCTTTGCGAGGTCAGCACGCTTCTGCTCGCCATACACAAACACTGCGGTATCACCAATGGACCAAGACACCACGGGTACTCCCTTACTTAGAGACTCGGGTGACTCCCTTGTCTTGGTGTATACCTAACCGTCCACCTTTCTGGTAGAAGTTCACAATGCATAGATCTGCTTTCACACTTGGAATTGAATCCGTTTCAACTTGTTGAGTAATTCCCACGGCGTGATTAACGACCGCAAGGAACTCCTCAGGTATACTTGGTACCGTTGCTCCATCTCCAGCTCGCACTTCTTGATATGTCTTGGTGTAAGGGTTCCAATCCTTACCCATGCACATCATCTTTAATTGCATTCTTGATCCGTTCGGGTATTCGAGTGTGTAGAACCCTCCTGGTTTTGCTCCAAGTTCGTCGCATCATCTGATGATATGGATTTGTGCTTCCGGTGTCAGGTATCCATTTAAGAGTATCATACCTGGCTGGATGACCTGACATTGCTCCAATGGAAAGTCGGTGATGTTGATGGTGGTTTCTTTAGGGTTTGGTGTGGGTGGGATTGGATAACATATATTGAAGGTTCCTTTAATGTTTAGAGTACTCTAATTAGGTGACTTTCACACTATACTTTATTTATTTACTCACATGGTTGTCTACTTAAACTCACTCACACACGTGCATGGAATGCGGTATGCAAACACTTATTACATTCAACAGTTTAGGCGGTACCTGGTCTAGAAGAGGGCCCTGGCGCCTCAGACCGGTCCACCACATTCAGGGTGGCCTTGTTGGACCCCGACCCCTTCCCCTTTTGGGACTCTGCGTACCTCTAATCTGGGGGTGGCTGGTTCGCCGTCTTCTGGCCATCGGTGGTCGCACTGGCCTTACCCTTCCATTGCCCCTTGGGCCTGTAGCTCCTACTGTTTGGGTTCTGCCAACATTCGTGATCGCGGTGACCCATCTTCTTACAGTATCGGCACTGCACATCGTTACCCTTGTAGTCCTTGCCGGGGTGGTCGCCGTTGCACCACTTGCAGTAATAGTGGCGCTCCGGTCCAGAGCCCGTGCTAGCTGCTATCACACACACAATCAATACTTGTCTCACAAGTTATCAACATATACTCTAACTTATCACACAGGATTAGACAATTACCCTTAGTGGGTAAGAACGTAGGGGCTTAGCCGCATACGCATAGGTGCTGCAGAGGCTCCTCAGCAGTGGTGGTCTAGGTCTGGCCCTTGCCACCCTGTTGCTGTCCTTTCTGGGACTGGGGGTATGACTTCTTCTTCTCCCTCCCCACTGCCCTTGTGTGCCTTGGCCCTCGTTCATAGCCTTGCGCTTGAGCGCACTCTCCTCGTCCCTCAGACGGACGGTGATCTCCACAATGCAGCGGCATGATAGCACTCCTATATTTAGTGGTGTCAGTTATGCCCCGCCAAATAAATTCACAACACATTAACACATTGTACACACTTATTCACATTACACTGTAATCTCATTACCTGCAAAGTGGTATATCCAGTAGGCCCCATGCCGTAGCGTAGGCGATAGTTCAGTCCGTTGTAGAAACGGTTCACAAGGATCCGGTCTGAGTAACCCAGATCCGGTAGCAGGTGGATAAGTCCGATGAAGGCTGAGTAGTACTCATCTACCGTCATCTTATCCCCTTGCCTCAAACTGTCCAGCTCCAGGCGCTTGGCCTCTTGCACATGTATTGGGTAGTACTTGGCTCGCGCAGAGCCGTGTACTCCCTCCATAGAAAAGTTGGGTCAGCAACTCTGCCCTCTCGCACTAGCTTCCACTAGCTCTGTGCCGAGCCCTTCAAGTAATAAGCAGCAAGTCGTACCTTGACCTGCTCAGGTACTGTTAGGGTTTTGAAGGCGGTCTCCATTTCGGAGATGTACGCCTCGAGCTTACGAGGATCGGTCTCCCCACTGAATGAGGGTGGCCTCAAATCAGCCAACGCCTTGACCCAGTTGGTCTCTCGGGCGGTGGCGGTGGTGGTGGTAGTTGAACTCCGGGCGTCTGCCCCTGCTGAATCGCAGTCACAAGCTGGGGTACCATTTGGGCTACGGCGGCTGCTACTGCCTCAGCCATAACCTGAGCCGTAGTGTTCTCGCCCAGGTCACCCATATTACCAGTACCGCTTCCGCGGCCTCTACCTCGCGGTCTACCTGCCATCTGAATTCACATGAATATTCATTAGCAATATGCTTGCACACTTATCGGTCCAACGATTGTAACGCTTCCCGATAATAAGGTATCTCCACACTTAGTTAGTGGTTAACCTTTCCATAACTGTTCACTTAGGTAACTGTAGTTAGGTTTCCTAACTCGGTATATCCCTAAGCTCGGTATTCTAGTCATCAGAGTGATACTTCGCTCTGATACCACTTTTTGTAACACCCCTACTACGCACATCACATTATTTGAAATCGCAGCGGAATATAAACAACTAAACAGTAACTAAACGAATGGTGCTACAACGCCGTCAACCACCCACGTGGTTAACAAGGCTGAATAAATACAAGTGTACCGGTCTGATGATCAGACTCCCGAGCATAGAACTAACAACCACATATATACATCAACAAGATACCGAGTGTTTACATATGTCTTTCACTGTATACTGTCACTATAAACTGTCATAACCAAATATATAACACGCCACGGGAGCACAGACGCATCCCGGGCCAACATCCAAAAGTACTCAAAGTAAACTACATCCTAGGATCTAGAGCCACTCCGCTTCTTCGATCCTCATCCTGCAGTAAAAGAAATATGGATCCCCCGAGGGGGTCAGCAACCCTTGGCTGGTATGGTTAACGCGCAGCCCATCGGCTACCGGGATGCGCGCAAACTATTTGTCATGATGACATGGCATTTATTTTAAAACACACAACTTATACATATATAACATAACATGGGTATTGTACACATCATCACACATCACACACATACAATTCCTTTTAGGAAGAGAACCAACACAGTTAGTCCCCATTGAGAGCCTAGAGAATGTTGCCATGCTCATGCTAAGCTCGTTACATAACTCGTTACCGTCCTGTTAGATTGAACGGTTAACTTAACACAAGGTGCCTCGGATATAGTGATCCAAGCACACCGAAATAACACATAGTATGCCCCTGTGGCCCGACGTGAGTTAGTAAAATAGCCTTGGTTAAGCTAAAGGGAAGGTTGGAAACCAAATTGGGAACACAACCATAACATACAGAGAGAATCGAACCGGTTATGACATCGACTCCCATACTCACACGCGTGGCCGGAACAGACCGGACTCCTCACTCCCCCCGTTAGCACTTATTAGTAGTTCATCATTGAACTCAACAAATAATTCATAATAATAGGTCAAGTCTTGTTAGACACACACAAGGGAAGAGAGAGTCATACTTAACAACATAATAATATTTAACAATTGTAAACTCTTTACATGGTTTAATCTTACAAAGTCATAAACACACAGAAAAACAAACAACACACAAGCCGGTGTAAACCGGTAGGCAACAGACTGCAAGAAAACCATACCTCGGTCCTTGCCTCGTTTGGTTTCCTCCGTAGGTCACTCCTATACATAGTTAATAACGTCGGTTAATTATTTATTTAACTTCAAACTTACTAAGTATTTAACATGATTGTATGACATGTTTTAATGTCTAACTTACCCTAGGTTACCTTCATTATACACCCTAGGGTTAACTACATAAGTCACATTCTTTTCTGTTTTTTTTTTACAAGTTTTGGTCCGACCGACCTTACCGACCGACCTTGCACAAGGTCGGTCCATTCCAGAACATATTTCCGTCAAAATTTTCTACTCCGACAGACCTTGCAAGTTCGGTCGCATGGTCGGTCCATTCCAGAGAGTTCTTCCCTTTGAAAATTTAGCCCGACCGAACTTGCCAAGTTGGTCCCATGTTCAATCGATTCCAGTAACTCAATCCGTACACAAAATACAAGCCCGACCGACCTTGCAAGTCCGGTCCCCAAGATCGGTCCATTCCAGAAACCAATTCTCGCAGGGTAAACTGGGCTCGACCGACCTTGCAAGTTCGGTCGCAAGTTCGGTCTGGCCCAGACCTTGTTTTCCTTTTTACATTCAACTCCAAACTTCACCCCATAATCCTAGTACCACCTAACCTCATTTGAGCACTTCAAACACACCTTAAGATATCCTTAAACACTCATAAAACTCATTTTCTAATTCCTTAAACCTTTACTCATTTCTTCTCAAAATTTCTAACACTTATGCTATTTCCTCCTAGTTTTTCAAGTGTTTCTTACCTATGATAACTACTTTCCCAAAATGCTTTCTCCTCATTTAACATCATCTTTTAAGCATTATTTCTCACAACTAACTCCTTATGTCCTTCTTGAAATTCTTTTCCAAGTTTACACTTTCTCCTTATTTTACCAAAGTTTGCCTAAGTCTTTACCTAAGTCCAAAATGACTTTGGTACATACTAAAACCTCAAGATCATGCCTAAGTCCTTGTTACACTCTAGAACACTTCCTAGTTCATCAAAATTCCTTTAAAACATCTTGAACTCCTTACACATTTCCTAAATTTCGACATAGGTTCTCCTAGCATTTTGTTACACCAAAGCACATTGTTCTCCCCATTAAACACACAAGAATACTAACAATCCATCAAACACTTTATTATACACAACTTCACTCATAAAGCACTACATCACAATATAGTGCATAATTTAAATTGCATGGCACTTAGGCCCTTAAAATGCATGGCTCTTAGGCCCTTAAAGTGCATAATCCTTAAACACTGAATTTCCACAATATATTTGCCTTTGACCTGCAAATACACTCAACACATATGCCTTTTACTAGTCTCTTGAGAACACTTTACTAAGTCATTCACCATTTGCTCTTTAGGTAGTTTTAATAAGCATTATAAGCTCATTTCTCCCAAGGCATTATACAACATTAGGTTAGTAGATTTACCTCTTTTCCAAACAACTTCTTTCTTGTTTCCTTATAAAACCGGTAAGGTATTTGATCCTTTGTCAAGTTCTAAACAATATACAAACATTATAATGAGTATTCAAGCTATAAGCTTCATCTCATTGTAAACCCTAATTTTACATTGTTTCAAAACATTAATGTAGTTGTTTTACCTTGATCTTTGAAGAGAGTTTGAATATGTAACAAGAGAGGACTCCACCTAGTCCATGAAGAGTTGGAATGAAGCTAGAACAAAGTCACACAAAGAGCTCCATCAATGGGTATTTTCGGTCACAACAAAAACATGGAGGAAATGTAGTTTTTATTTGAGACTCCTTACCTAGAAGCAAAGGAGAGTAATAATATGTAAAAATTCAAGCTCAAGCTCCTTCAATGGTGGAACTCCTTGGCACCGAAATGGGGCTCTTGAAGTTTTGAGAAGATAGGAATGAAGAGCTTGATGAGAGGAAGAGATTGGTGTGTTGTTTTTGATTTGGACAAGTGAGCTAGATTTTACAAGTGATCAAAGATGGAGATGGTGGTGTGTACTATTGCAAACCGTGAGAGAATGAAGAAGAGAGGTTGAAGAAGGTGTTTGGAACCGTGTGAATGAAGAAAGAAATGAGAGAATGAGATAGAATTTGCTTTAAGAAGATATTTATGCTTTATAAAGTAAAAAGGTAACTTAAGTAGTCTTCTTTATTTTCTTAACATGCTAACAAGGGTGGTTGTCACCAACCTTAAAAACCGGCCCCCAATAGTAGTATGAGGGTATTTTAGTCTTTGTTGAACATTTAATTACTTATACAAACATATGTTACAAAATAGCTTATAAAATCACTATTCATAAAACAAGGCACATAGAAGTGAAATTTTTGATTTCCCATTGATATAGACTTCCAAATGTGATACTAATAGTACACATATATATTTAAGAGTAATGATGGACATTTAGCCATTCAAAACTCATTTACAAGACAATTTTTCAAAAATGTGCTTTAAGACTCCTTAAAGCACATTTTGTGTTTAAACTTGTTTTCAAGCTTGGTTTTCTTTGGTAATTGGTTTAATATGTTCATTAGTATAAATGAGGTCTTGGTAAGTTCATTAGGTCTTAACCAAGCTTATCCCAAGCTTAGAGCACATTTTGGCTCTTATTGACTTTCAAGCACATTTTGAGTTTTCTTTTTTTAAATTTGTTTACTAATGTTTCTAAGACTCTTTTAGTCTTTATATACCACATTTAGGTGTTTAAACAATATACTAAGGTTTGGGGTATTTCAGTGATGAACAGCAAAGACGGACAGCACAGGGGAAAATCATAGCCTGAATCTCTTATTCCTGCACCATTCCATGAATTCATGAACACAATAGATACTATTTCCATCGGAGTCAGAGTGCAACGTCACATAAACATTCAGATGAAGATTTGGTTGAGAAGAAGAGGTTCACGATTCCTTTCAGTTTCTTTCAGGTTTTCGGTTGGGAGCAATGAAGCTTTATGGTTCCTTTGTTCAACAGTTTGAATGACAAAATTAACGTGAGGAAGAGATGAAGAGAGCTGGGTATGTATGTTCTTGTTCGACAGTCTGGGTTGCAAATTACTGGGAGTGAAGAATTGAAGGAGATGGAGCAGTGGTTACGAATTAGGGTTTTTGAATTTGGCTGTCGGGGAAGGAAATTTCGGTCAAAGAGGAAAAAAATTTGCCGATGAAGAATGGATGAAACAGTTTTGGATCTCGAAGAAGAGAGGGGTCATAGAAGCGTATCGAGAAGACGGTGAAGAAGACGATTGAGGTTACTGTTCCTTTTTTAATTAGAAAAACTAGGGTTTTTGGTATGAAAAGTTAGCTGATTTTATCTGTGGGCTAGTTAGACAAGTATGGACTTTGATTAGGCCTTTTTCCTTCTTCTTCTATCTGGGCCGGGTTTGACTTTCGATCAACCACCCTTGGGTTGTGTTTGGTTTGGACCGAGACATGTCTTGTTTGGGAATGAATAGCATCCGAAAAAAAAAACTCCACATTACGCTTCCCCAGATTCGAACCCTAGGGTTCACATCCTTAAAGCACCTATTAACCAATTAAGCTAAGGCAACATTTTTGTATATAATCGCGACGAATTAAACTAAGTTCTATCTTGAGCTGAATAGAAAAAGTAAAAAGGCCATCGTCTTTTGCCAAATTCAAACTCGAGATCTATGGGTTTACAAGTGGGCACATTAACCAACTGAGCTATGCCAAAATTCAATATATACATGAGAGAAAATATACAAGAGCCCTAGTCCAGATTGGATAACTCCTCTAAAAATGCTACTATTTTAAAAGAAAATTGTAACGCCCCTATTAACCATAAATACAGCGGAAATAAAACTCTAAGGCGATTACAGACCATCGGGTTCCAAACACCCGGCACCAAACCTCACCAATTACAACTTACAATCTACAAAAGCTACGGTCTGAACTCGAGAAAAACTTAACACAAACATAATAGAAATTAAACATATTCTCTCTCCATAAAACCTAGTCCCATCCCAAACGCTCATTCTCTTCGTGGCCACCTGTAAATCAATTCGTACCTGCAAGATGAAACCAAGCAGCCCACCCCAAAAGGGGCGGGTCAGTTCCCTGGAATGGAACTGGTACAATTCTCCAAAAACAAACTTATAAAACATAACTCTTCAAAATAAACAGTAACATGAAAACAAACTCTTAAAAGTAAAACAGAGATAAAGCACTTCAAAACCATCAAGTTAAAGAGAAAAGAAAACAAGACAAAGATAGAGAACTTCCAAACCAAGACATCCACTTAAGTAGTCACACCACATAGTTAGTAAGCATCCATTGTTGATGTTAGAACCAATTCTGGTTAAGAAGAGAAAGACTTAAGTAGTCACAAAGGACCAGGAGTGACATTAATATCCATAACCCGTAGTAGACAGTTTATGTCTCCACCATTTCAGAAGATGATTCCCATAGACCAAATATATCAAGAGTGGAATAAACCAATTGGGAGAGATGGCCCCACTGCCAGTCAGTTGCCACAAGGGCGAGGTAAACAGACCTCCGCTGTCAGTTGCCACAAAGGGCGAGGTAAACAGACCTCCGCTGTCAGTTGCCACAAAGGGCGAGGTATAGCAGACCTCCGCTGCCACCGACCCGTTCTCGGTCATCGGTGAAAAGTGTGTGCACCACTTAATATAAATAATCCATACTCAGTACCCAGATTAACATTTCCCATATTCCCATTAGATTATTAACTGCACAAGAGCAATACCAAAACACTCAGTCCTACAGAGTGCAGAGGCGTAAACCCTCAACAACTAATATCCAATAGAAAGAATCCATCTCCAATAAGGCTGATCAAACTCGACTCATGGATGAAACAATACCCATAGTCCAAAGGAAGAATTTACCAATACCAGATATTTTCCTATATTCCCAGTCACCCCACTAGATCATTAACTGCACCAGAGCAATACCAAAACACTCAGTCCTACAGAGTGCAGAAGCGTAAACCCTAGGTAGTTAATATCTAGTGAAACAACTAGATAGGAGGAACCAATAACCAAGGAAGTTTCACATACAGGCTCAGTTAGTCACATCAAGCTCAGTCAGTCACACAACAGTTTCATTTTGAAATCCATTCAAGATCAGTTGGTGTTCCAAAACATTCCATAAAGTCCATCAGCAAAAGTATCGAGTACGAGAAATCGTACAAAACATTCCATAAGGTCCAAAACACAACAAGCTGAGTACGAGAAATCGTACAAACATTCCATAGAGTCCAAAACACAACAAGCTGAGTACGAGAAATCGTACCTGGGTAACGTTGTAGCAGTTCTAATCTACTTGCGCAAACAATCAACAGTACTCTGAAGAATATTAAAGGTAGTCTATCATCAATCACTTGTAGCCCATGTTAAACTTAAATAAACTCCTCACTGTTATAAATCTCAATTGTCTTTTAAGCCCTCACTTAAATGCTATGAATAACCTTTGACTTGTCTTAGAATGTTGTATAACACAAGGTTGTAAGACCAAGGAATGTATTTTATTAACACTTGTTAATTGTTCCACCCTTATCCACTTTACCCATACCTAACCATAATTCTCACATTAAAGACCTTTATAACATAAGTGCATTATACGTTATTCAATCAATCTTAGAATTTCAATAACAATTCTTAAGCTCAATACTTTTATTCTTACTTTAGGACATACATCGTGTTATGACCAATGATGGGTTTATCTTAGAATACTATACTATTATTTCACAATTTATTGACTATGTATCTTTATCAATATCTACTAGATAATCCATTATAACTAAGTCTTCCCCCTTAACTTAATTAAGATCTACATCCCGTATACTGAAATCGTAGTGTTGTAGATGCATTTTAGTATAACTTATTTGAGCTACTAAACTCAATTATCTTATCTTTAGTTCAGAATGGCTTTTAATTACAACCATCTATTAATCTTGTCATAAGTTGTTAAATTACTTTTCATCTTGAAATAACCATATTTTAGTTAACTCAAACTTATCGAACTCTCACATTTAGTATCCACAAGGTATATTATTTACTTAACCATCTTTATAATAAGGCGTTTTAAGATAACCTTTTATGTATCCTTACTTACATTTAATTCCCTAACTGTTTTACTTTTACACACATTCTCTCTATAGACCATGTATAATCCTTTTATATTAAACTTTGTTAAACTCAAGTCTTAAATACATTTTATATTGTTTACAAAACCTAAAGTTTCAAAAGAATAACTTAATAAATTAATTTCCTTTATTGTATTTAGGATGGACATTATATCTTAGCATGAGGTAGAATTTATCAAAGAATTAAATTCTGGTTCGTAAGTGAAATTGTCAATTACTTAATAAGATAATATATTCTGAACAATCTCCATACCTTATATTCAAATGACACATTAATATTTCCAGTGTCAAAAGGTAAATCAATATAATCTCTTATGTAACCTAGTTTCATCTAATTAAAGGTTTAAAGATTTTAAGTATCTAATTTCTATTTACAAACCTCCTTATAAATTCTAACTACTAAATACATTACTTAACTATAAACTCACATCCTGAATATTGGTGTTAAATGTATTTACATGGCTTAACTAGTTGTAAGAAACTTAAGGATTATTATTTAGATTAAATTCCTAATCATAGTTTAATGTAGTTTTATATCATAATCCCTTTTAATGATTTTATCTTAAAATATTAAGTTATTACTTAATACTATAAATATTAAGAAATAATTAAATCTAGACTTATTTATCCTCTTCACATTTAGATGTAAAAGTAACTCATTTATTTTATTATTGTTTACATAATAAGAACATTTAAATGTAAAAGTATTTCATTCATTTTATTATTAATTATATAATAAGATCTATTTGTGTAACACTTTATGTAAACTAATTCCAAATATTCCTAAATTTCAACTTATTAATTCTTAACCGAATTATAGATTTACATTGTGGTCCTTGACCAAATATATACGTGTATTTAAATACTGTTTATATAAATCTTAGAAATTCAAAGATAACTAAAAACTCAACCTATAACCATAAATTAATACCACCTCATATAATATTCTTTTATTAGTATCATGTAGAGGTTTAGTTTAACTCATTAATTCCTTCATATTATACTTTCTATAAGGTATTTCATTTCTTTTATTTATCGTATATACATATATATCCTTCCTATTATATTTCTCACAAGGAATGTTATTTCCTTTATCTATTTTTATTGTATTTATATATATATCTACATATATCAAGATTTATCCAGAACATTCTTTACGAAATTCTATTCTATTTAATTATATTTAATATCTTTTAGACATATCCACAACTGATTTATGGTTTATTAAATAAAGTGTTTCCCTTATTTATTTTATATATATAAGTATACCCGTATTAGAAATTAACTAAGATATTCCCTATGTAATTTATCATATTTAAACTATCTTATTAAAACAACCTTAAACTATATTCCAAGTATATTTCGTAAAGTATTTCTTTTACTATATCTTAGGATTCTAGCTCTTAAAATATTTAATTATGATAAGTGTTAATTTAACTAGTTCCTTGTTTACTCTAAGTTACTACTTAATTCCCTTTTTATAAACGCGTAAAAATATATATATTTATCCCCTAGTTTAATTAAAATATCAACTCCCATATAATGTAATAAATAAAATGTAGGATAGTTAAATTCCTTAATTTATATAAGTTTCTACTTAAGTAAGTATATATATACATATATGCAAATAATTTCACTTCTCTTAAAAGCCAATACTAAAACATTTACAACTTACTGTTATAAAATGTTAATTTAGTTCCCCTTATTTTCCCCAGCTTAAAAGTTAATCAACAAACCTTACTTTAATTTTTGGTTACATTAAAAACTTTATATTATAGGTTATTCTTATGAAAAACTCATAAACACAATTTTTAAACCCATTTACCATTGTCCAAAAATTCCCAAATTTAATATACAGTAACTATAACATTTTAGACATATTATAAAATTTTTATTTCATAAAAATATCTTTTTAATTTGGCCAAATAATTCCAGAAAACCCGTAATTTGTAAAAATCATAACTTATGTTTAAAAACTCCAAAACCATAATAATTTACATCAAAATAAACTAGATAAAATAAGGAATCTATGGTTAAAATTTCAAGTCAAAATACCTTTGGGAAGGTATTTAAACTAATTCAACAAGTTAGGGTTATTTACTGAAATTTATAAAAACTTAATCTGAAACGTTTTAATCTCAGCCGTCCAAATCTCTTAACTAAGATCCGACGGATACTGAACGCCCAGTTCTTCCCCGATTTCCCCTTGATACCCGAGTACTAATTCACGTTTTTCTCACAATCTACAGAACGAAATCGAGTGATTCTTGTTTCTATGGATTCGTAATCAAATTTCGGTTCTATTGGTACCGGTTTCCCCAATTATAATGCAGTATTCATCGAATTAGATTCTGGGTTTATATTCGAATAGAGTTCTAAGGGTTTCGAATTTGATTCTTACAAATTCACTCAATCTATTGCGTAATTGATACAATTGAAACATGTTTTTGACTGATAATGTAACATAGTTTAGCATGGTAGAAGGAATTTGAAGGAAACTTACCGGAGTTGTGCGAATTGAGTGAAATCGAATCCAAAAATCTGGAAAAATTCGAACTTTGAGCAGTTCACGAGGCCAACTTTGAGGATCTATAACTAGCAGTACAAATCGAGTTAGGCTATGTGTAAGGGCTCATTCGAAAGATCAAACTTAGATCTACGTATTGATAGCAAGAACTCACTCTAACTCACAACACACAAGAAGAAATCAAACCCAAAAGTTACGAGTTTACCTTCTCGTTTCTGGAAAAATTCTGGGCAAAACGCGACCAGATCGGGGTCAGAACTTTAGACGCCTATATCTTCCATATGATTAAGAATTAGATTTGGTCATCAACATGAAAGTTGTAGAGGGATTAGCGCTCTTTAAAACGAGCTAAAGAACACGAAATTTGGATGAGAAACGAAGAAGTTATGGTTAGTCGAAGTTACCTGATTCGAAAGGAAAAACTGGAATCTGCAGTTTCGGTTTTGCAAGGTGCCTACTTTGGATCGAATTTCCGGATGATGTATAATGAATTAGGGTATGTGTGAGTAATGGTTGGAAAGAGGATTCAAAGGAGAAGAGAATGAAAAAGACGGCATTGAAAAATATTGAGAGATGAGTGAGATACAGCCGTCCAAAGTTAGGGCAAAATCATGAATTCTGTTACCGAAATTCGAGGGATAAATTGGCTAAGTGTTGGCGACCCGTGACAGAGTGACACGTGGCATCTTTCAAATTTTTGACTCAAAACTTCAATCTAGCATAACTTTGGCTAGGATGATCCGTTTTTGACTTTCTTTTTATCGATCTTCATGGTTTTTCATAACCTATTTATTGGTATAGGTTTCATGACCTGGTTTGACCATTCTCAAAAAGTCAACTCTAGCAAGGCTTAATAAGCTTTAAGGTTTCTAGAATTTTATATTGACTTTTATATTTCAAAACAATGTTCCAACACTTCCTAAAATCTTTATAATATATTTGGAGTGTTTAATAATTTTCCCAAGATTTATTGACTTATAAATCTTACTATTAAATTCTATACTATATATAATTATAATAATTAGGAGAAAACCCCTAAATAAATTTCACAACCCCATATAATAATTTCATATTCATAATTCCATATAATAATTTAATATTCCTCATTCCATATAATAATTTAATACTTAATAATATTATTAAAGGTTTAATAAAAGAAATCCCCTAAATTAATTTAAATTAATTTAGGGGTATTTCAAAAATATACAATAAAATGAGAGAGTTAATCTAATGGCATGAAATTATGAAATATAACTAAAAAAAGTATAAATCATAATGAGATATAAACAAATGGAATAATATAATAACATGTACATGAAATAATAAAATAACACCAGTGTAACGGGGATTAAATGCTGGTGAATGTGAAAAAAAATGAATCAATTATGTATAAGTGGTGAAATATAGCAACATGAATACTGGAAATAATCATGATAAAATAAGAAAAACATACAAGAAGATAATAAAAATTAGCAATAAATATGAAAATAAAAGATAGCTTAATAAATAAACAAACAAGGTCGTTGGAAATTCATTTCCGAAGAATTGTGTTTTTCTGAAATGCTTTGAAAAATGATTTAAGAATTTTGTCATGAAATGATGGTTTCATTTTGGCACGCATGTTAGTACGTTTTGAAAAAAGAAAGGCGACGACCCCTCTTGTTTTATTTATTATTTTGGAATTTGCTTTACGGGGTGAGAATTTCTGGTATCAACACGGGGTATTTCACTGTCAAATGTTTAAGGAAGTCTTTTAGATCTATAACAATGGTTGTATTATCTTACAAATTACAAGACTAACAATCATACCTATTTGTCGTTGTGTTGCCGAAGTGCAACACATTCTTGACTCAAGCCTCCACAAACCTTTCCTTGTGTTTCTTCCAGACTGCTGCAACATACGTAATGAAACGTGGATAGCTTCCGTATGTATTCTTAAATAGTTCGAGGCTCTCGTTGTAGTCTTGCTCTGTGCTTGAGTAGACAACCGAATTCCACATTCAAACTGCAGCCGCCGCCCTTCCTCTATTACCCATATACGCCTTCGCCTTCATCTAGATGTTCCTACTTATGTGCTACCCACATAGAACATGATGAGATTCAGGAAATACCTGTTGTAAGGCATTCATCAGTGTCAAACATCTATCGATGATAAATGTTGAGGTTTTAGTGCGACCAAGAAGCTCCCTTAATTGTTCCAGTGCCCACACGTACATGTCCGTTGATTCTGATACAAGAAAGGCGAAGAGAATGATGAAGTTGTTGCCTATACTCGTTACTCTGATGAACTGAACCAAAGGCATTTTTGCGATGTTCGTTTTGTAGGTAGTGTCAATACCTATGACGTATGGAAAAACGTGCAGCAGTTCTCAAGAGGTAGGATGTCCAAAGAAGATGGACTCAAGTCATGTTCAATCCCCTAAATTGTGAAAGTATCCAAAATCATGTTATCTATCAACTTAATATGAAACCTAAAAGATTATAGTTATTTGAAACAACCTAATTAGTAGTTGTTTTTTACTAGATCACCCAACAAAGTCTGTATCATCGAACCAATATTCCTCTTTTCGAGTTTTGTCTTTTGAATCCTGTTGTATATATCTTTCCTAGTTACCAACGTGTCAGGGTTAATCGTGGTGAGCTCTGAATAAATTACAGAAGATGGCACACCGACTCCGGTTCTCTGATCGATCATGATCCCTCCTCTTCAGTTAGGCGCTTTCCCACAAAATGACCCTCTGTCCACTCAACAAGATCATGATTATGCCATTCGTTAATCACATTCAACACACATCCGTAGCTTGTTGAATACCCCTTAATTTTAAAAGGACAACCACATTTCTTTGAACCAGATGATATGCGTCGGATGATGACACCAGGTCATGGTGTTCTACATGGTTTCCAATACCTCTCACATGTTATGTGGAAATCTTAGCCCGCCCTAGAACTTTGAATTATGGTGTAGACATGGTTGGGATGGCCAACACTATCTACCCAAACTTTCGCTTCTTCTTTACTCCTAAATGTCTGATCTGTTTCAAATAAGAAACTTGTATCCACCACCAGAGGTCGATTATACATCTGTTGAATGTAGTCATCCATCTTTGCAAGGTAATCAACTCCTTCATTAAAATTATTCCAACTTTCATCAATAGTTGAGTCACTTTTCTGCAATAAAGGTTGAGAGAATGTTAGACGAATGTTTAAATATGCAATATTAGTGTGAATATGATTTACAAAAACATAAAATTGAAAATACTTACTCCGCTTGATACTGGAATAAAATCATGATTTGAATTTGAAGATTGACTCATGTCTAGCTACTTGGATACTTTACGAAACATTTTTTGGGAGAGTCTGGAGATGGTGTAAGAGATTTGAGAATATGAAGAGTGAGTGTGTGAAGATGAAATGGAGGAGGCATCCCTTATATAGAGGTTGGTAATGAGCTAATCACAAGGTTACAAGTTCAAAAACGGTAACCTGGTACATGTACCTCATGTACTGGATGTAGTCCTATTGTGGGTGAACAGTGACCTGATACGTGTACCTCTTGCTGGCAAAAGTAATTACCAACGGTGACTTTTAATTCACTTTGTACTGGATGTAGTCTATTGTACGTGAACAGTGACCTGGTACGTGTACCTCTTGCTGGCAAAAGTAATTACCAACGATAACTTTGAATTCACTTTGTACAGGATGCAGTCCTATTGTACGTGAACAGTGACCTGGTACGTGTACCTCTTGCTGGCAAAAGTAATTATCAGCGGTAACTTTTAATTCACTTTGTACTGAATGCACTCCTATTGTACGTGAATAGTGACCTGGTACATGTACCTCTTCCTAGCAAAAGTAATTATTAATGGTAACTTTTAATTCACTTTGTACTGGATGCAGTCCTATTGTACGGGAACAGTGACTTGGTATGTGTACCTCTTGCTGGCAAAAGTAATTACCAAAGGTAACTTTTAATTCACTTTGTACTGGATGCAGTCCCATTGTACGGGAATTGTGTCTTACTTTTTCTGCAATGTGTTGTCACTTCAACGGATTTATCAGTCATGTGTTACTCAAGGACAACAATACACAGGTATTCAATGTTTAAGTTGTGTACTAGTCGTTGGGCATGTTAGTGACCGCTACCCTGATAGTATAAAAGGGATTATGGGTGTTCCAACCAATTCGTCCATCACTTCTTGCTCTTAATATCTGTCCATCTACTCATAGAGTGAAATTTTCAAACCTTACGCCACAACTTGATTTCAGTCATAAACTATTGTCCAATTTTCACTAAGATCTTTCTAATTACATCTTGCGTGAAATCTTCATATCGTATGCCACACTTTGCTCTCAAATCAAATGGAGTTTCCTTTCAATTTGCATGTTAATTATGTAGCTACTTTCGGTCATCATGGTGCACAATTTGATAGAAAAATGGGGCACAACCACGTAGAAATAACTATGTCATATCCTAGTAATCACCGTGATCTACAACGACGACTAAAGAGACAAAGGTCAGGAAAATAATAAGGTTATTGGTTATTGCATAATTGATCTTGTTAGTTCATGTGGTAGTTACATTAGGTTTGTAATGAAGTGATCTTATATGTTATATATCAATGTGATGATCGAGTGTTCGCCATATGTTGATGATGATGGTGCTGCTGATGATTCACCCGACGTGGATCAGAAAGAGGATGACGAAGATGATGCGGTCATTGATCAGGAGGATGACACTGATGAGGAAACAGCGCTAGCGATGGTTGCAGCGATTCATACCTCTTAGAAATTGACAGAAGTGCTAGTTTCTGGCGGTACACTACTCACTAGTGTTATCACTAGCTTCGGGGGTCATGTAGCGCTTGACTTATGGTGCTCAACTCAGGTATGTTCTCTATCTTCTCTTGTGTTTGATCACGTAAATCACATTACGTTTTGTAATTGTTAAATATTGGTCATTATCTAGGATCGTGGGGTTTTGAGTTTCAAATCCGTAAGGTGGTGCTTACTAGCTGGCCAAAGTAAAGTTTCTTATAAAAGAGCTAGTAACATGATTAAGTATTCTGGTCTTGAGCACCTACCGGATATTACAATGTCACACAACAATATGTCCCTCATCAGTGCTTTTGTGGAGAGGTGACAGACTGATATGAACTCATTCCATATGTCATTCGGTGAGATGACGATTACCCTGCACGATGTGTGGATGATACTGCAAATCCCCATCGTTAGTCGTGCAGTGCTAGAGCAGTCATCCACCCCTGAGCTGAAGGAAGTAATGGCTTAGTGTCTTGATTTTGGGGAAGATGTTCAATCTATGACAGAGACACTATGAAAAATACCGGTGTTGTCCCTTGCGGGCTGGTGCAGCACTATAGGTATGAACGTGAAGATTCAATGAAGCAGGTGTGTGGTTGGTTGTATCATCTAATCGGTACCACCATATTAGCTGGAAAATCACATGGTCGTCTGAGTCCACAGTTGTTTTGGTTAGTAGCTCCCATGAGACGTGGTACGAAGCTTAATAAATATGCATGGGAGCTGGTACCCTTGCATGGTTATCTTGCCGGCTCGGGATAGCCTCTCGTGCCAGATCTAGTGGAATTAGTGATTGTATGACATTACTTGAGGTAAGTGTCCCAATGTGCATCTAGTATCTGACGAATGATTGAGTATTAATAAATAGTACTGCTTAGTCATTTTATTGTTTTTTATATGCACAATGCTGAATTTATGCACATTGATATATAACATATGGGATCAATGCATTGAGTATTAATACTCCCTCCGTCCTAAATTGACCGTCCTGTTTGCTTTATGGCACGTTTTTCCACTTTAATATTAAGTATATAAGATAAAATAATTTTATAAAACTAAATTTTGTAACATATAGTTTAACTTGTAAGGAATCATACGGAAAACTTAAATTTTAAAAATTATTTTATCTTATATGTTAAAAATTGAAGTCAAACGACATGTCCAAATAGTAAACAAGATGGTCAATTCAGGACAGAGGGAGTAATTGGTAGTTACATTAGGTTTGTAATGAAATAATCGTTGACCTTCTTTAAGTAGTGTATAATCCAACATTAGCAATATAAAAAACAATAAAATGATTAAGCAGTACCAATTATTAATACTCAATGATTCGTCAGATACTAGATGCACATTAGGACACATACCTCAAGTAATGTCATACAACCACCTATTCCACTAGAGCTGGCATGAGAGGCTATCCCGAGCTGGCAATATAACTATGCAAGAGTACCCGCTCTCATGCATATTTATTAAGCTTCGTAGCACATCTCATTGGAACTACTAACCAAAAAAGTTGTGGACTCAAACGACCATGTGATTTTCCAGCTAATATGGTGGTACTGATCAGATGATACAACCAACCACACGTCTGCTTCATTGGATCTTCACGTTCATACCTACAGTGTTGTACCAAGCCCATAATGGATACAACACCGGTATTCTATAATGTCTCTATCATAGCTTGAATATCTTCCCAAAATCAAGACACTCAGCCATTACTTCCTTCAGCTCAGGGGTGGATGACTGCCCTAGCACTACATGATCAAAGATGGTGATTTATAGTATCATCCACATATTGTGCAAGGTAATCGTCATCTCACCGAATGACATATGAATGAGTTTGTATCAAGCTGTCACCTCTCCACAAAAGCACTGATGAGGGACATATTGTTGTGTGGCATTATAATATCCGGTCGGTGCTCTAGACCAAAATACTTAATCATGTTTCTCACTCTTTTACAAGAAACTTTCTCTTTTGGCCAGCTAGTAAGCACCACCTTACGGGATTTGAAACTCAAAACCCCACAATCCTAGAAAATAACCAATATTTAACAATTACAAAACGTAACGTGATTTACGTAATCAAACTCAAAAGACGATAGAGAACATACCTGAGTCAAGCACCATAAGTCAAGCGCTACATGACCCCCAAAGCTAGTGATAACACTAGTGAATAGTGGACCGCCAGGAACTGGCACCTCTGTCAACTTCCAAGAGGTAGGAATCACTGCAACCATCGCTAGCGCTGCTTCCTCGTCAGTGTCATCCTCCTGATCAATGACAGCATCATCTTCGTCATCCTTTTCGTCATCCTCTTCCTCATCCACGTCGGGTGAGTCAACATCATCAGCAGCACCACCATCGTCATCGTCATCAACATATGGCGAATACTCAATCATCACATAGTCCTCATCAGCACGTGCGTGTGATGGGCGTGGTAGACGTGATGAACTACCACCGCCTGACGTCTGAGATTGAAAGGGAGAAATCTGGTGGCTTCCTTCGTCTGAGATGTTGTAGCTAGTGCTGTGCAGTGGTTCTACAGACCAACCACTACTAGATGATGACAACACTGACATGCGTCTCTGCGGTATATGATTGTATCGCCGAGTCATCCACCGCTTCCCTTGGTGGTACAAGCATCTAAAACGCCGGGTCGTTGAAAGATTGACCCGGATGAAATGATGAGTGACGTGCTACTTTCATGCGGAGGCAAGATTACTCGGCCCTTCACAAGGAGCACATGCATGACTGTACGAGGCCGTCATAGGCTGCTCCGTTCTATTGAAGTCCTATTTCAAAAAACTAACAAATTTATACTCATGACACCCAAATCTATAAGTTGGAAAAAAATTCGAAAAACTCACCGAAAAGATTTTCTGGCTATGGTCGACGGCGGCGGGTGGCGGCTCTGACAGGCAGAAGAGAGATTCTGATGGAAGAGAGAGAGAGAGAGAGAAGAGAAATGAAGATTAAGAGGGAGGTTGAGCAATATATAGTGAGCGTTTTTTACCCGAAATTGACGTTTTCAATTACGATTTCAATACGACATTTTAAAAATGTACCAATGTTTGTAATTTAGTCAAACGTAACGTAAAATATCATTTACTTATGTGGAGTCACAATTATAACGTTCAAACACGATTAAAAAGGGTTTAACATCTTTTATTACAATTAGAGTGTTTTTCACCCAAAATTAGTGTTTTCAACTACAAATTCAGTACGACATTCTGAAGATGTACCAATGTTTGTAATTTAGTCAAACATAACATAAAATGTCGTTTAATTACGTGGAGTCACAACTATAACATACAAACGCAATAAATACGGGTTTATCGTATTTTGTTACAATTAGAGCGTTTTTTGCATTTTACGCTGACAAAATGATTTTTTCAAAAAACAAAAGTTACAACACGGCATCATTACATGTTTATAACGTTATTATGATTTTAAAAAATTGTACTGCGATGATTAGTAATTTTGTACTGCAAATAGCTACCCAGTTAAAAAATCTGCCTAATTACAAGGAAATACAAATGGACAGAATACAAATAGATTACACAGACTGCATCAACTATTCAACAATAAGCACTATTAACGCTTAAAAGTTCCACCTTTATTGGTTTAGACTGAGACCAAACTCACCAGCCATACTAATTTCCCTACACGGAAGATAAAGATTATTGGAAAAGAGAGATGGCTTCTAAAATTGATTAAGAGATGAAGTACGAAGAAAAATTTGTTGGGGAAGGAATAAGAGAGCCACTGCAGGTTTGCACGCTTAGAGATAGATGTGAAAAAGAACGGCAACAATGGCAGGTCGTACCAGCTCTGATACCATGAAATTTTTTATTAATTGCTTAATTACGTATGTGCAAAACTGAGAGGCAAGGGCCCTATTTATACAACCCTATAGACATATTAGGGTTTTCTAAAATCTAAACAATAATATCTATTTATTTATCTATTCTATAACTAACAGAATAAATAAAATATCTTCTTAATTATTTACTCCGTAACAAACTGAGTAAATATTATCTAACTATATATTTACATGTAACAACCAACCTAAATAATATTACCTCCTATTTTTAATGTAAGTCGTTTTGAAGATGAATCTGGATTATATTTTAGTCTGGGTTCCTCTAAAACAACTTACATTTAAAATAAAAGGGAGTACTAAACAGAATAATATATACGACAACAGATTCCAATCTAATCATCCATTCTACTCCTGCTCAGCTTGCGGGGGAGTGTAGGATGTGTTATATTATGTTTAGTAATATTTTAGGTCTATTAGTTTAGACCCAATTCTGTTATTTGACCCATATTAATTAAGAGGTTCTCTTAGTTGGGATTTTATTTCTTTATAAATAGTGGCTAGGCAACGTAATACAGCAAGTCATTCTACTCTCTATCAACGCAAGTATACCTCGCTATTCTGGAAAACTACAATAATATATTCCTGAAATATGTCATGACCATATGTACCGTTTAATACAACAATTAATCCCGCATTAAAATTATCAAAGAGCATAATGAACAGGTTCAAGAGTTATAAGAGCCAGACCTTTGCAACGAATGAGAGCAATGGGTCCACAATTAGCTTTGTCACTGTCATGATAAACTCCTCACATGTGGCTTTCAAACTTTTCTCGAATTCCTGCAATTAGAAACGGATAAGGATCATATGACAAAAAAAAGCTCGGGTAATGGTTTACCATTTAGCAAAATAAGCTAATATTTCCGTCTAAGCAACTTTATTTTTGGCTTTTGTACATAAACATCAATGAGAAAAAAACACTCCGGAACTAAGTTGTATTTCAAAAGATTGTATACACCAGAAGATCAAAAGTAAATGAAAATAACTTAAAATAAAGAGCTAGAAACCAGCTGCCGCCTAAAATATGAAAACATCAACTAGTTCCTACTCTGAAAAACCTTCATTCATACATATTGTAGAAGCAAGATCATTTCCTTACAGAAAGATGCCATAAACTTTGTGCCATTTTCTGTCTGACAGATAGTTTTGTCGATATATTTCAACCTTGCATACCTTCTTGGTATCAATCCGACTTTCAAGTACTCGGGGAGATAAAGTCCTCGCAAGTGACGAGGATCGTGACCAATCAAAGAGTGATGCTTGGCCTCTAAGAATTCGTCTAAGATGCTCCTGTTACTCAGATAGCAAAACATTTAATACCTTGGAAGCTAAGAGAGTTATAACAATTCAGATTTCTAGCAACAAAAAGATTTATTTATGTATAGCAATGCAGCACTGCTTCCACCAAACAATCCTTGATACAATAGGGGAGAAAACTTTTAATTATGCACAACTTTTGCAATTGTGTGGATATTTAATAAGGTCAAGAAAAATCATGATCAATTGTCTCGAAAAAATTATGGCAAATAAAAAATAACACGGGAAAAGGGATATCATTTTGTAAATCAACAATTTCTTCCAATCAAAGCAGTCAAACTTGCATAGCTTCATTTCCAATGATAAATGGTGATACCTCGAAGATTACATGTAAAAAATAGGATGACAATCTCAGGAAAGCAAAAAGTTAAATTTGAATGCCATACGTTCAACAAAAGTAAATGAGTTGCTTCAAGGACAGAAACATAAATCGAGGTCAGGATATACAAATAAATCAGAAATGCTAACCAGCAAATGCGAGAAATCAAGCTCCTTGTGAGGAACTGAAAATTCTATATCAAATGGAGCAATCTGCATAGAAAAATCTCAGGTCACATTAATGAATTTCTTAATGAGACTGCTATTTACAAGAACAAAGGGTATATCATATGACCTGCCCTCTCAAGATAAGCAAATGTTTGATGAGGAAAAGCAACGCATCCAATATCGAAGATCTCTGAGCAATAACATTACTTGCTTTCTGAGAAAATAAGTGAATATCTAGTTATAGTATACATGCAGGCATACAACTAGTTAAAAGATGAAGCATAACATCTTATATTCTATTATACATGATAAGGATTTTGACTAATTAAGAGAAAACCTTTATTCTTTGAAAGATTTATCAGCCGACATTTGTAAGTTAAAAGATAAGATTTTATTGAAGATACCCCAGACTGAATGCAAGCACATGATGTACTATAATTACTGTCCACATCACTTGCTTGAATAGAGACTGAGCAGACTTCGACCGCTTCCTGATACAAATGTAAAATATATGAACATATATAAATTACTGTGATTTCTGTAATAAATCGATCTATGAATGTGTGGATTGTGGGTTTGTTGCTACGGAACAATGAAGCAGAGAGCTAAAGTAAGGGAATTTCAGGTACCTGAGCAAGGCCAGTGAAAACTTCAGGTTCTAGACAGCGGTATAGCTTTGAAATAAGAGACTGTTTTCTCCAATGAAGGATACCATGTTCTGGAAATGTCTTCATTGACATCAGCCTGCAATATAGCTCAACAGAGCATTAGTAACTCCCATCAAAATCATAGTTTGCAAAAGCACACTGCAGTGTCAGTACACGATATTACTACATCTTTAAGTTGTCTATGAATCACGCAGGTTTTAGATTGTCTTTCCTTGTTTAATACAAATGTATTGTGAGGGAGAAAGATAAAAAAAGATTCAGGTCTGTCTATATCTTCACCTCCCTACCGTTTATTTTTCAAGATAACAAAACCAGGTAACTACCCTTTCCTCCCTGTTTTCCCTTCAGTTTTAGGCATCCATCTTGTCAACAATACGCAGAAAGTAGATGACCCTAGCTGTCATGTGGGATGCAAAAATAACATTGACAGATTACAATCAGTCACATATCACCACCACTCAACAAAGGCCGAGCCCAACAAAACAAACTTACAGAATCAACTTCTTCATTGACCCTCGGAGTATGCTCCAGCTTTGAAGGATAATCCAAGTCTTCATCGAGGGGAAAATAGTTTGCCATCTACAAGAAAGAAAAGAAGATAGCTATTCAACATCAGAAATATCATGAATCCTGTCATACAATATGTTGACACCCTGGAATGCTTTCATAGATCAAAGTTCAGTAATCCCAGAAAATTTCCCCAAGAGAGCATTTAGCACGTCTACTAACTGACAATGGTGGTAGCATCACTAGAGCATAAGCAAGAAATATAACATTAAATCCCGCATCCACGAGATGCTTACAAACCACCATATAATTACTAAGTTTTCATGGCATCACACCACAAAATTACCAAGTAGAGAGGCATTTGACAAACTATTTAATACAAACATAAGAAAACTAGCTAAGATAAAACTCCACGCAGGCCCTCAACTGCTCAAGCACCAACATAAACAAAATATAAAGGCATAGCCAATTGTATGATAGAAATTTATGCATACTGCAGCTCATAATACATGCCTCGTCACGGATATGAGTTCGAGCATGAAAGGTTAATCGCTCACGGACATCTGCTAGTATCCTCTCAAATGTTGGATGCAACCCAGCTAAAGACACACTTCTTCTTGTGAGTTGCTCTCTTGTGTTAGAAATATTTTTGTGGGGCGAGGAATAGGCCTAACGGAGGGAATTATATCATTCTCCAAGTCCATTAACAATGACATTTGTTAGATATAGGGTTAACTTGACCTGTGCAATTAGTTACTAAACATTCAATACCTACAAACCAACAACAGGGCTCGGATAATATCATGTCTGAACCGTTTAAGCAAGACTACATTGGAACATGTAAATGAATAAAGTAAAATGGGTGAGATAATATGTCAACCAATGGAAAGAATATGTTCAGGAGTTTGCAAGTTTACTTCCTATTGCCTCTTTTCTCAGATTTTTCAGGATAAAAAAGATCTAGTTAGATAGGAATCTAATTAGATATTCCTTGTTTGAAAAAGAAACTAATCAGAGTTTACTAGTTTCTGCCCTGTATTGTTATTATTCATTAAGAAGATTCTAGCTATTTTCTCTCAAATATTTGGTTTTACAAAAACTTGAGCTCTGAACCTTTATCATTCCCGCTTTTGCACACTGCAGAGGGTCTTACCAATCGATCACATGCATCATGAAGGGTTTTGGTTTTAGATGCTACTGTTTGGAGCTGCATCTTTAATTCATTGAACAAATCAAGGTTCCATCCACCTGCGTAAAAAAGCTTGATTAAAAAGAAGCAAAGCAAGGAAAGAAAACGACACTTATTACTGTAGTCAAACAGATTAAAGACAGAACATTACTTGCTCAAGTATACCATCACATGTTTGTATGCGCTGTGTAAGAGTATCAACATAGTGGTGATATTTTTCCTCCGTCTAAATCGCCAAACAAATGAGTGTACACAAAAGTTAGAAGACAAGTGTCAAGTCACAGTATGTGGAGAAACAAAGTTATTACAGACCTCTGATTTCATAGCAGACTCGAGATCTGTGAACTACTTATAGAACTGCAAAATAAAGAAGGAAAAAAATGAGAGCTCAGTTTCATCACTAACTTCCAAGTATATTTATTATATTCGGCATGAGTCTCAATGTAGAAAGAACTATACAACAATTCTAAACTAATTGGAATCTTATAGAGTCACCATAATAGGAATTTTCACTGTTGAAAAAGTAAGATTAAAGCAAGGCTTTTAGAAGACAAAGTTTCCCGATGTTATTCTTAGAGGATCAGTGTATTACTTTGGAAATGCTTTCTCTAGAATAGCACATAGGAATCATGTCCTTTCAAATATTTTCAACAGGGTATCAAATCTCTTACCTGATTTGTATTGACTAATGCTGCTTCTCCAGTAGCAGAATCGTCCAACGCAGTATCTTTGGAATTAACTGATGGGCTGTTTTCCTTTCCCATAGTCCGACTATGGACCTGGAGATATTTGCAATGATTCAACAAAACTTGACCAAAATAATCAGCCATCTGAACAGTGAGATAGAGAAATGCTGAAAAAGAACTCACCATGCTGGGTGGAAATAGACGCTCGGCAACGGCATGAGATAATGCAACAATTGCTGCTTGTTGTTGCTCTGACAAAGGAGCATTCTACAATAACCGAAGATGATTTAAGTTCCTACCACGTGCATTTCCCAACAAAGGCATATATGGAAATTAAGTGAGCAAGCCCTTATTGTTGTGTCTTTGACCAATTTCTGATATCAGGAATTTTTCATACGAGTAGGCAAATCAAAATGACTTATCACAAGTTCTCCACTGCTGCCCCCATCAACCTTCTGAAATATTCCTACTTGATTGGTCAGCACCACTTACACCCATCCTTATGAATCCAAAAGTGACAATGCAAGACATATGATTAGAAGAACCAGTTTGGATTTCTCATTTTCCTGCTTCTCCTATTATATCTTGTGAACCAAATATTTATGATCCTTTTGATTTCAATAACAAGACACGTGCCAGCAACCAACAAATTTACATAACACCTGAATTGTGCATACAGACGCAAACTAAGAAAATGAGCTGCTGAATTGAGAGAAGAGAAAATGCATAGCAGATAGATTCAGAGAGGGAAAGACAGAGCAAGGGAGGAACCTGTTCCCAACTGGAGGCAAAATTATAACCCCTGGAAATAGCCCCAGATTTAGGGAGAGCTGTTGAGCTCGTCTTTGCTGGAACCATAGGCGCAAAACTCAGTCCTTTCCTACCTGATTTGCAGCATGGAGTTCGATCGACAAAAATCACATGGAAATCGGAAGGATAATAAAGCTATATTTGATTTAGCATAATGGCGATGTAAAATGTGAATAAAATGTTCTAAATGCGATCGATCCTTGTGGACGGAAAGAGAAAGGATATAACTTGTAGAAGCTTTACAGTGATTACTATTTTAATACAAAAAGGTTATTACTAAATGTCATCACAAAACATACTAGTTTTTTGGTTAATATATCATTAATCCCCATCAATTATTCACATTAGCAGCTCTATGTTTTGAGAATCATGTTTTAATTCATTCATAGCTCAATATGGATGCAATTATAGTGAACATTCCAAATGAATCACGAACCAGGCAAGCAAAACTGATCTAAGGCTGAAAACCGAGCAACATTAGTAGCAGTGGGACGCAAATCTCGGCACTAACAGTGGAGCACATATCCGCGTGGTAGCGATGCAGATGTGTGACGAATCTCGTAAATTATATCCAAAGTGGTTGAATACTTCAGGTGATCCATCAAATCCAGTCGAGAGGAATAAATAGCTTACCTCCACCAGGTGCCAAGAAAGAGGAAGGACAAAGACCACCGCGATTCGACTCGAACAGAATGAAGCAGCAGAGGGCGAGTGTAGTTGTTTTCTTCTGGAAAACTATTTTCAGTATTTTTTTTACAATATTTACTACTACCATTATACCCATACAATAGGCTGGGCGGACGGACTCGAGGACTGAGGTCATGTACCATTGTTCTCGGCATATAGGAAACATTTTTTTTTAAAAAAAAAAGCCTTTTAAAAATATAAAGATAATTGATCAAACACCACTAAAAGTTGTTAATTCATTAATTATTTTAATTTTTGGAGAAAATTTTAAATTACCATAAAAATAATTTTATTTCATCAGATATTATAAATTGTACATAAAAATATTTTTAGACTAAAATACCCCTATTTGTTAATAGACATAGTTCTCATTATATTAATATAATCTTTTTAATACACAAAATACCACAAAAGCTAATAAAATATATAAAAACAGTAAAAAATCATAAAGATTTAAACTTTTGATATAATAGCTATGAGTTGTATAAAACTATATATATATAATTCTAATAAATAGAACTTGAAATCGTTTTTGTAGCTTTTGATAAATTCTTTCAATGCAATTAAAAACTTTCTAATTACAAATTACCTTGTTTTTTAAAAAGTTTTTGCGATACCATAATTTTTTTTAAATTCAAAGGATACCACAAACGACTAATAGACATTAAAATCGTCGTTAACTGGGTGGGTAGAAAAAAGTGTTTTTGCTCCTCGGTATTTACACTAGTATACGTGTTGGCTTGGCTAATGAGTGTTATAGTTTCGAGGTACACAAGATACCACACTATAATGTTTAAGTCTACGTGATACCACAAAAAATTATTGAAATTCACGAGATACCACAGTTAACGGTCAAAGTTCTTCAACAATTAAATTGTAACAATAATGTTTTTTATTTCCCTTCTCCCAATTACTAGTTTTGACATTCTCTATTCAAGTAATTATAACTTGGTCTAATTACTCATGACATCATCAACACCCAAGTCATGTATATGATAAATATGGAATTTGCCTAAGTTTGTTGTGCTAATTCACGCTTAATTATTTACTATCATGTCTTAAATTTACTTCATAAAGGTTTGTTTATGCTTTATTGTTATATTTGCCTCCAACAATTGGTTTTATGATTTTCAGGTTAAAAAGCTCAAAAGAGCACTCTCATATCAATCTAAGGATGTTTGGATGTCTAAATGAAGTTTTACGAAGTTGAATAAAGCATTGAAAGTCAAATTAGGAGTCAAACGATGATTTCCAGTAGGTTTTGCTTCGGTGTGGTCGGGGTTTGTAAATCTGGATACATACCCGGACCACACCTAAATATTGGCAGAAAGTTGTCCTCGTAGTGAGACCGGATTTGTATGTCCGGACAGATCCTAAAGTGCATCAGAAATGTCATTTTTGCTCTCGTTCAGTCCCGGTTTGATCATAAAGCTCTTGACATATGTTCCTAGATCTTTCCTTCAGTGTTTTAAACCCGTTTTAGCACAAAACCACAAGTAAGGGAAGTTCTTTGCATTTCGCATAAAATAGCATATAAGTAAGGAACTTATCACACAAACCCATAAATTATTAATCAAATTAAGCATAGAAACTTAGATAAATTCCACACTTATCAACTACCCCACACTTAGCTTTTGCTTGTCCTCAAGCAAATAAAGAATATAACTGCTCCAAACCGAAACATTAAATTCCAGGATCAAACATAAGCAGAAGGAAAACAAGCAAAATGGCAATCACAAAAATCAATCTGCTCTAAGCTATCAGTTTTCACAAACAATGATTAAAGAATAGTTTTAATAAAAGCGTGAATAGACTGAATTGTAGAAACTGAAACACAAATTAGCTTAGGACCTTGCACCAATTTCATTCCATTACCATTTGGATGACAAGTGGTGTGAAGTAATGCCTTATTCCGTAATATCTTTCAGCACCACACACTCATGATCAAAAACTTAAAAAAAACTACAATTAAATATTTCGCATGCAAAAACTTTTCTTCACTAAGAAATAAAAACAAACGATTTATTTAATTAATTGCATAGTTGTTCCTTCACCCAAAATTTTCTCTTTATCTTTGTAACAGCTTTAGGCCAACTATCCCAGATCACGAGATCTTAGGTAGGTAGGTGACAAAGCACCCCGAGGACTTAATAACCAGATAAAAGAGGCCTGATTCGGTTTAGGAAATTTTTTATCAGAGGAGTACCTTGCCTTATCCTTTCATTCCAAACATTCATATCATTCCCAAGGTCCAAAGCTAAACTGTTGGAGACTTAGTTTTGCAGATGATTGCCTCCTCAGTCAAAGTAGCTCTGCAGAAAGACTTGGCGTCGTAACTCACCAGCTCGAGTACCTCTGCAGCAACACCTGTTCACCTGTCTCTGATCAACCAAAGCGCGTTACTATCAAGTGGCTCCGAATATCTCGGAGACGTGGAAGTATGCACGACGTGTGAACGTGAAGCAACCAAGTACTTCCGAGACTTGCGCATCCGAAGTTAAGTAGCCGCTACATGAAGACTTCTCCGAAGTTTTAGGAATCAGTTAAGTAGTATATAAACATAGGATTGTAACTATTTTGTGTGGGCGTTCTAGACTATTACTCTTACAGAGAAAAACACTGTTTGAGAGAGAAAGTATTTTGAGAGATCTTAGTGAGATATTGTCAATTAGCTTAGGTATTTATTACCTAGAGAGCACACATAGAACACTCCCTGTTACTCCTTGTTACGCATTGATCAAAGCCGAGAGTAGAGCGAGTGTTGGATGAGAGAGAATACTTCTGTCAAATCCCAAAATAGGAAGCTAGGTTGTAATTCACATTGAATTTCAATACAAGCAGAATCCTATCTTGTTAAGTTTAAACAAAAGCTTCCGCGTTATTATTTGTTGCACACATTTATTCTTCAAGCAGAGTTGGTCTGAGACTAACACCTCAGACCTACTCGGTCAGCACCCCGATCCTATCAAGTGGTATCAGAGCCTGTGTTGGCTGACAAATCTCTCAAAATGGCGGAAATCTCAAATTCCAACAATAACAACAGAATGCAGGTGGAGAACCCAAAGCTAACCTCCACAAACTACAATCTGTGGAAAAACGAGATGGAGTCGCACCTCCAGTCACTCAATCAACAACTCTGGACGGTAGTGACAAAAGGAAACTTCCCAGTACCTGAAAGGAAAGATCTAAGCTCTTATAGGGTTGAGGAGCGCAGATGTGTTGAGCTAAATGCCCAAGCCGTACGTGTCATCTACACAAGTCTCTCTCCACCCGAAAGAAGAAGAGTGTATCACATCAAGGTAGCAAAAGACATTTGGGATCACCTTCGAGCTGTTCATGAAGGCAATACCGAACTTTGAAAAACAAAAATACAAGAGCTGAAGATGGACTACGAAAACTTCGTGGGAAAGCCTAGAGAATCCCTCAGCGACATGCTTGCACGATTCACTGAACTCACTCTACCATGGAAGAGCTACAGATTGGAGAGTCAAACGAAAATATCAACAACAAATTTCTGGACAGTCTGGGGGAAGAATAGACCGAGAGTGTTATCTCCACGAAGGCTTCCAAAAGCCTAGAAAAATGGACCTTGACTGACCTAGGGTCCTATCTTCAGTCCATCAACAAATACAAAATGAATATCAAAAACAGAGGTAATGCTTCTCACTCAAACCACACTGTCTCCTATTCTAATATGAATCAAGCTTTGCAGGTGAAGACCACACCCAGCCAGATACCAGCTCACTAGAATGAGTCGTTCCATTATGAGACTACCTCTCCAAATCAAGACTTAATCCAGCAGCTACGAGACACTCTGATTGATGGCATAATAGAGGAAGGATCAGCGAATACCTTCGAAGATATGTCCATGCTGGTCAAGAACTTTAAGAAATTCATGCGAGATCGATCAAAAAGAAATAGTCCAAACAGGTTTAGCCAAAACCAAAATCGACCATATCAATCATACAACCGTAATCAGCAAGGGAATACTAGAACAGGAGACCGAGTATGCTTCAAATGCCTGAAACCGGGGCACTACGCCAACAACTGTCCACTCAAGAAGAAAGATGATCGTGAGCAATCATCACTGATGGCAAATTCAGCATAGGGAGCCTCTGACTCAAAGAACCTGAGATTGGAACATCAAGCTTAATCTGCCTCATGGCCCATAAAATCAGGCATGCAAGAGTCCCTCTTCAGAGGTAACTAATATTTCTCAGACTCATGTGTTGTTCCTTCTTTAGATTATCCACTTACTACATAGACCCCAATCATCTGAATTCGAATTAACTGAAGAACAAGAAAGGATAGCTTCTTTACGAAGAAATTCATGTGTTAAAGGGTCATGTCAACAACGACCGGCTCAAACTGCAAAAGTCTGAAGAAAAGGCCGAAAAACTTGAAAGTGAGTTAAGAGATGCTCACAGTCTCATCAATTCCTTAAGAACCCAAGTTATGTCCCTACAGAAAAATCGTTCCAAAATCCCTCAAAAATTCTTCAAACCGATTACCTTTGTTCGTGAGGTTGCTGCCATGCAAAAACCAAAATTCTTTGAAAACAAACTCGAGAGTCAAATGAAAGGCAAGTTCGACTCGAGAAAGAGGTCGATTCCCTGAAAATCGCTATTAAAAAGGCACAGATGGAATCGGTCTCATCATCGAATCCCCCTCACTGGCTGAAAAACAAAGGCAAAGTCAATCTGCCCAAAATGGCTTCAAAACCCAACGATCTTCAACGAAGAAAATTCCAAAAAGAAAAATTTGAAAACAAATTTCGTTGGCAAAAGAAGTATGTTCACCTACCTTCTCTATTAATTTGTGGTTACTATGGCTACGACGCACATTCACTCATCATGTCATAAGCTTGGCAGAGACTTATCTTTCAATATGCAACGTCTACATACTTCTAAAGCACGACATCTTCACAGCTCTTTTGCTTCAAAGAGGGAACCCAAGTTCGCTGGGTTCCCAAGTCTAACCTTGATTGTTTTGTGGGAGAGACCATGGACAATGACTCTTGGTTTCTAGATAGTGGATGCTCATGACATATGACAGGAGACCCTGACAAGTTCACGACTCTCTCTCAACACCACGGGGGAAAGGTAACTTTTGGCGACAATGCTCATGGTGAAATCATTGGTATTGGAACCGTCGGTAATCCCTCCTTCTTTAAGATAGAAAATGTCAATTTAGTAGATGGTCTTGGACATAGCCTTCTAAGTATTTCTCAAATATGTGATCTCTCTAACGTTGTTCTCTTTTCGGCCTCTGACTACAAAATCTTTGATGAGCAAACAGGTCTTCTAAAAGCCACTGGTGTAAGGGTGAACAATCTTTACAAGTTATCTCTTGAAAACCCTAACCTAGATGGCACTCTCTCTCAGTGTACAGGACAAAAATATTTCCTTATGGCACTTCGTTTAGGTCATGCACACGGCAAACTTCTCAACAAAATCAAAAACAGAAATCTTGAGTAGGACTTCCTCAGACAAACTTCTTCCAGACCGACACCCTCTGTCCTGCGTGCGTACAAGGGAAACATTCGAGAGCAAGCTTTCCAGGTAAACCAGAGATGTCTACAACATCTCCGCTGGATCTTGCACATGGATCTATGTGGACCAATGCGTGTTCAAAGCAAGAGTGGTAAGAAGTACGCTCTAGTCATCGTCGATGACTACTCGCGCTGGACATGGGTACTCTTTCTTAAGAACAAATCGGAGACATTTTCTGAATTCGAAACTCTGTTCCAAATGATTACTAACAAACTGTCCACTACAGTCAAAAAATAATTCGTTCTGACAACGGTACAGAATTTTGCAATATCCAGTTTTCAGAGTTTTGCAGGACAAAGGGAATCATGCATCAAACATCAGCTGCTCGCACTCCACAACAAAACGGAGTAGTAGAATGAAAGAACCGCACCTTGGTAGAAATGGCAAGAACAATGCTCATCGACAGTAACCTCCCAGCTTCATACTGGGCAGAAGCTATTAACACTGCGCATATATTTTGAATCAGCGTCAATTCATCCCTTCATCGGCAAAACACCATATGAAATTATCAAAGGTCGTCCTCCTTCTGTAACTCATCTACGGCGCTTTGGATGCAAGTGTTTCATACACAATAATGGAAAAGATAATCTAGGCAAGTTTGCCTCTAAAAGTGATGAAGGAATCTTCCTTGGATACTCATCTCATAGTCGAGCTTATAGAGTACTCAACAAACGAACATCTTGTCTTGAAGAAAGCCCTCACATTCGCTTCGAAGAACTTTCTAACTCCAGTGATTACGAGCACAATCCACATGTACCTCATAAATGCCCCAGATACCACCTTCATTGAAATCCCAGTAGCTACCATCCCTCCACCACAAACACCTCTTCCGACAGACTCATCCTCCGACAGCGACGATGACCCTGATGACTCATTCAAAGATGCCTCACCTACCCCCACAAATGACCTACAACCTCCTCCACAAACCACAACTACAACCACACCTCCAATCACCAAACACTAGAACTCTCCACTAGTCTACCATCAATCTCCGCAAGAAAATTCCAACAAGCCTCTGCTCATCCAATCACTCAAATCCTAAGTGATCCCTCTAAAGGTGTTCAAACACGCAGCGAGATCCATCAAAATCTCTGTGCCTTTAATGCCTTCCTATCCACAATCGAACCTAAGAATGTCCAACAAGCTCTACAGGACCATGACTGGATACTCGCCATGCAAGAAGAACTACATTCTCTGCAACGACATTCAGTCTGGCGACTTGTTCCCTGTCCAACCAACCATAAACCAATTGGTACCAAGTGGGTGTTTCGTAACAAGTTAGATGATCATGGAAATATCTCTCGCAACAAAGCTAGACTCGTAGTTCAGGGACCCAAGCTGAAGGAATTGATTACGATGAGACTTATGCTCCAGTCGCTCGAATTGAGGCAATTCGAATACTCGTGGCCTACGCGGCTCATCGAGGTATGAAGCTCTACCAAATGGATGTAAAAACTGCATTTTTACATGGATACATCGACAGGGATGTTTATGTTGCTCAACCACCGGGATTCGAAGACCCACTCCACCTGGAGTATGTCTACAAGTTAGACAAAGTGTTATATGGCCTGAAGCAGGCACCACGGGCATGGTATGAACGTCTTCATCTTACTTATTGTCCATGGATTCATCCAGGTAAGGTTGACAAAACTCTTTTTACTCTCACCAATGGTGAAGACATACTCATTGTCCAGATCTACGTGGATGATATAATATATGGATCCACTATTCCTGAATTATGTTCATTCTTTTCTGATCTCATGAGTAAAGAGTTCAAATGAGTGCTCTTGGAGAATTAAAATTCTTTTTAGGTCTTCAAATCATTCAGCAAGAGAACGGGACTCAAATTCATCAACAAAAATACATCCAAGAGCTCCTAATCAAATATAAGATGCAGGATTCGAAAGCCACACCTACTCCAATGTCCACAACAGAGAAACACATCTGGATGAAAAAGGAATTGCTTTGATGCTACACTATACAGAGGTATGATAGGTTCTCTCCTTTACTTAACAGCAAGTAGGCCTGACATTCTCTATGTTGTATGTCTCTGTGCAAGATTTCAGGCAAACCAAAAGAATCCCACCTCCAAATGTAAAGCGCATCTTTCGCTATTTGAAAAACACCAGGACATGTACCTCTGGTACCCGAGTACTCCTATTTTACTCTAATGGGTTACAAGCGATTCTGATTTTGCAAGTTCCTTATTAGACAGGAAAAGCACATCTGGTACCGCACAATTTTTGGGACTTGTCTTGTAGCCTGGAGTTCAAAGAAGCAAAACACGGTAGCCTTGTCATCTGCTGAGCCGAATACGTCTCCGCAGCTGCTTGTTGTGCACAGATACTATGGATACAACAACAACTACAGGATTATCTCATTCCTCCTACTTGTACTACAATTTCTGTGACAACAATAGTGCTATTGATTTATCTAAAAATCCTGTTCATCATTCCAGGACAAAGCACATTGAGATTTCACCACTTCTTAAGGGATTGCGTTGAAAAAGGGCTGATACAACTAGAATACGTTCCTACTTCATCAACTAGCGATATATTCACCAAACCGTTGCAACGAGGTCCTTTTGAAACTCCGCGCTCACAACTAGGTATGACCTGTATGACTTAGCTAAGGTTGTATCTCCTTCTCCTGTTTTTTCAATGTTTGGGTGAAATGCATAATACGTCTGATGACCTAGTCCGTCTGTCAAATAAACAAAACACCGGCGCAACAAAAACAAGAGTTTTTACTTATGAAAAATACCCGTGAAATCTTCGCCCAGTAATCCGCAACAACCTCTCTCACCCAATCAGCCCACACCTACCCTGACACACTACGTCCCCTATATTCCGATGACAATTTCTTTTTCTCTCTATCTCTAATCCTCCCGTCCCAGCCTTTTGCCTCTCTTGCCTTCTCCAACCTCTGCCTACTACCAACAACTCAACACTGCCATGGCTTCAAACCCTAACCCTAAGCAAACCTCCATGTTTTCCGACGCCAACTTACCCGATGATCCACAGCTTCTCCAAGCCCTAATCAACAAACTCACCTTTCTCCAAGCCAAACAAACACCCGCCTCCACCTCCGACTCCACCGCCGTTGCACCCGCCATGTCGATCAACACCCACCCAATCACCACCCCCTTACCCAACGTCTCCACTGACCCCACCCTCATCGTCAACGCTACGACGTCCCAACCATCGGAAACACACCCTCTTCCACCAAACAATCGTCACCACCAACCACCCCGATCATACCCACCCCATACACAATAACTAAATCCCCGTCAAACATCCAGTTTGCTCCCTTCCACCCTTTGACCTAGAAAATCAAAATCCCCAACCCAACTCCCCTGCCAAAGAACCAACAGAGGTACAACCTCGAAACCCAACCTACTGCTCTGAAACTCACTCTCCTCCAAAGAAAACCCGACGTTCCAAATCAAATGTTCCCAGGCCTCCAGCTACTCGAACCCTTCGATCAAGGGCTAAATGCCCACCGTCATCTTCAAAACCCACTCCTGAAGTCCCAGTCTCTGCACCATCCCCAGTCGTCACGGCATCACAAGCTGAAGAAAAGCCGCGCAGCACCACCAACTCGTCAACTCAAGCACTCCGACACAACAACAACTTCCACTAGAAAGCGACTCCGTCCTCGCTCTGAGTCTGTCCACCATCACCTGCTCCAAGGCTAGGCCTCATCGACACTCACTCTGCTGTTTACTCCCTACCACCAGATGATTCCACAAGTCACAAACTTGGTGAAAGGAAGCTACTTGATCTGGAGTGGTTACACTCAATGGAGTTTGACATGTTCGAAGAGATGCTCCGATTTCAGAACTGGATCCACTTGTTCCACGGCATTCAAACCTACCATGAAAACGAAGCCTACCAATTCTACCAAAATTGCGTCATTCGTAAAGGAAAGATAATGACCGAGGTACATGAAAAAGCTATCATTCTTGGTTCCAACTCCATTGCAAATCATTTGGCCATTCCAACTAGCGGACTAGAGTTCTATGATAGGGCTGGATTTCATGATCTACGGTTCATAACTGCGAAAGAAGTTTATGACTTCTTTTTACCCAATAGCAGAGTTGGTCACTCTTTAGACCGACCCGCTCTGTCAAATACTCACCAGATGCTCCATACCTTGGTGATCAAAAACCTAGTACCTAGAAAGGAAGGAAACCAGTTTATCCGCCCACTTGATCTTGCGATAATGTACTGCCTGATTCATCACCAAAAAATAAACCTCCCATAACTCATCCTCAATCACATAGCCTCAACCATCTCCTCACCCCGACACTCTCTGGGGTATGTCTTTTGGCTACCAAAAATCCTCACCACTGTGAAATCATTCGATCCTCAAAGCCAGTCGTATCACCGAAACCGACATTCTTGGCAGATATTGTACAACAAAACACCATCCTTCAGATCAAGTCTGTCTCTAAGCCAAATCCTCCATCAAAAAACAAGCCCCTCCAAAAACAACATCCCTCCTGACACAGCACTCTCACTGAACGGGTAACTGCGATCGAGAACAACCTCGCCACTCTATCCACAAAGATCGATATGCTCATCGACGTCCTCAACAACAACAACCACAAGCAGACGATGAATATCTTTAGGAGGAGTCCAGAAACTGGCGGAGGAGTTCAGGGAGACTTTTGCTGAAACCCTGGCAGCGGCGAAAGCGATGGAAGCTGAGGCTTCGGGGAAGATGGAGCACGGGATGCGGACACAGGAATGGATCGAGGAGATGACTAACTCTTACCCCACCCCCTTTGACCCTAGGTTGAGTGACTTTTTGAATACTCTTGAATTGCGCTGGTGGATTGTTTTTGTGACTTTTTGGATTATGTGTTTTTGGATACTGTTAATGTGTTTCCCCTGATGTTGGCAAACGGGGGAAGCGGTGTATCCCGCGGCTGGTTTATGCGGGTGACTATGTGTGGACGCTGAGTGCCTCTGAAGGCCTCACCTTGTTTCGGATTGGTTTTATTTCTGTTAAGTAGTATTTGAAGTAGTTTCGTACTATAGTTTCTATCTGTCTTATCAACTGCATTAGCTTAAGGGGGAATATTTGTTTAAGGGGGAACAAACAGTGAGTTGTTCTCCCGAGATAGTTGCTTTGCCTTGTTGTCTGTTCTTTTTGAAGGTACATTCATTAAAAACTTCAAAGTCCACGCCGGATACACTGAGTTTGCCATCATCAGCAAAAAAGGGGAATTTTGTTGAAGACTTAGTTTTGCAGATGATTGCCTCCTCAGTCAAAGTAACTCTGCATAAAGACTTGGCGTCGTAACTCACCAGCTCGAGTACCTCTACAGCAACACCTGTTCACCTGTCTCTGATCAACCAAGGCGGGTTACTATCAAGTGGCTCCGAATATCTTAGAGACGTGGAAGTATGCACGACGTGTGAACGTGAAGCAACCAAGTATTTCCGAGACTTGCGTATCCGAAGTTAAGTAGCCGCTACGTAAGACTTCTCGAAGTTTTAGGAATCAGTTAAGTAGTATATAAACATAGGATTGTAACTATTTTGTGTGGGCGTTCTAGACTATTACTCTTAGAGAGAAAAACACCATTTGAGAGAGAAAGTATTTTGAGAGATCTTAGTGAGATATTGTCAATTAGCTTAGCTATTTATTACCTGGAGAGCACACATAGAACACTCCCCTTTACTCCTTGTTACGCATTGATCAAAGCCGAGAGTAGAGCGAGTGTTGGATGAGACAGAATACTTCTGTCGAATCCCAAGATAGGAAGCTAGGTTGTAATTCACATTGAATTTCAATACAAGCAGAATCCTATCTTGTTAAGTTTAAACAAAAGCTTTCGCGTTATTATTTGATGCACACATTTATTCTTCAAGCAGAGTTGGTCTGAGACTAACACCTCAGACCTACTCGGTCAGCACCCCGATCCCATCATAAACACATTTAGTCTCCACAATCAGCCAATCCATCAAATTTTAGTGAAAACAGAATAAATTTAAGAAACAAAATACAATCAGACAACTTTTAAGCAGAAAAATTTTAACGTTGTCATCAGGCTCAATTTCAAACTTCCATAGATATTTTCACCCAAAATTCAACATTTACGACAAAGAGAAGCACATTATTAATCACCTGAAAATAATCAAAAACTAGTGGTCTGAAGTGATAACTGAATGTCACTCCCTACCCCACACTTAAAATTAAACAATGTCCTCATTGTGTGACAAGGCAGGAGTGAAAAACTCAACGCTCACAGAAAAACATTTATGTCCAAAGGCAACACGCAACAGAGTAGTCAGAAATAAAAACAAAAATTAAAAGAAAATAAAACTAGAACTCCCCTGAATTTTGTTGTCGTAATGTGTAGAATGACCCCACCCCACACTTGAGCTTTGCTCAAGTGTTGCAGCCTGGTTGCAGTATCACCATGAAGAATTCATCTGAAAAGAAAAACACCAGAAACAACCAAAACTACAAAAAGGCGTTAAAAGTTAATAGACAACAAAACCAGGAAAATAACTACAAAAAGAAATTATAACCAAAATTTAAAACTAACAAAATAAAATATAATGCTGGGTTGCCTCCCAACCAGCTACCCTTCTTTAAAGTCTTTGGCTAGACTATACCCTTGAGGTCATTCAGGATCGAATATGAATGTTGATGTCGGTGCCAAAGGGTGGGTGGGGCAGGCATTATATATCTTCATAAAGCGACCCCGATCAAATGGAAATAAAACCTCAACACTCCAAATATAATAGTGCAAACTCCACTGATCATGCGTTTGGTGGTTATGTTGATGTGAGTGATCCTTGATGTGAGGATCAAAATTATGCGGGTCCTCCTTCTCAAATTCAAGGATATAGACATCCTTGACGTCCGGTGGAAGCTCAAAGGATGAACTCGCAAGAAAATCAACTTCAACAAGAGTCAACGGCTGCTTGAAGTTAGTGAGGTAGCTCTGCTCTGATGGCTCATCAGAAGGCGCAGGAAGGATGTCAACTGGAAGACTCTCTGGCTCACGTACGGGTGGAGAGAGAGTAGACCAGCAACTTCACAAATTAGATCATCCTTTAACTCTAGCTCTGGCCTTTCCATAATCTCCACCTCAGGTGTGTCTACAACTTCAGGGATCAAATGATCAAGTAGCACATCACTCCACTCAGCTACTGTAATTGGTTTCTCGATATCAGGAATCGGTTCACATTCGAGCTTTCGTGCTAATTCATCTACTTGGCCTAGATTATTGCATTACTTTCCTTCCCGCACTCCTTAATATCCATCTTAAGGCCTCATGCAGCGAGGTTTGATTCGCCATGTTTTTTGTTGAAATCTGCAAGAGCGGCTTCCAAACTAGATAGATTACCTTGACATTGTGAACTCTCATGATCCCCTCCACACGTCTGGCATAACCGTCCCCGAAGATTGCAAGACGATATAAACTCTTTCATAGCATCCTCCAATCCATAAGAGATCGGATAGTAAGCAAGCTCGTGGTTTCCTCCACACCTTTCGCATACAACCCATTGATTGTAATATCCAGGACAACCTCTAGGCGGATTGTAATATCCAGCAATCAAATCAAAGTACCTCAAAATAAAAAGAAAAATAAATTATATTCATAAAGAAGAAAAAAATAAAAATAAAAGTATGTACATAAAAATAAAATAAACAAAAACAAAATCAAACTAAACAAAAACCTATCGATAAAAATAAAATAAGTAGAACAAAACACAAAAAACAAATTAGGGAAAAACTAAAATAAAATAAAATCGAACTAAAGAAAACAAACACATGTAAAATTAATAAGAACAAAATTAGACGAAATAATAAATAAACTAATCTAACAAAATAAAATTCCTAGAAACTAAAATAACTATAAAAATAAAAACAATCAAACAAACAAAATTAATTATCAAACAGAATATTGATAATAAAACAAAATAAAACAAAAAATAAAATAAACTAAAAACAAACTAAAAAAAGAAATAAGAAATAAAAATAGAATAAAGACTAAACTAAATAACCGTGCCTCCCCGGCAACGGCACCAAAAACTTGTACGGGTTAAAACGTATTGCAGCAAGTGTACTGGTCTATCGTAGCAAGTTTTCCTAGGTAGTATTCCCTAGGTTATCGAACCAAAGGAGGTTGTGTCTAGTTTGAGTCTTTAATATACTTAACTAATAAACTAAAGAAAAATAGCAATGATAAATTGGGGGTTGGTTTGCAGAAAATAAACAATTAATAAAAATAGAAACATTAAAAGTGATCCTTTAACAAATCTAAAAGGGCGAATCCTGGTTTACTATTTCATCCTAGTTTATCAATTCCCTTCTGAGTGTTTTCTAAATTCTAGACTGCAACCTCAGATCTAAATTAATCTAAAACCGGTCCCCCGCAAGATATATCCTTACTAGTAATTCTCAAATCCTAACTCTCGATACGAATTTACAAATTAACTAGTAGCATTAACGATTCATCTGGTTTCTAGTAAGCTAATCCCCAGGAATTGCCATCTATAGTTTCATTGGTAATATTCCTAAGGTCTAATGAACGCCGCAGTTCTCACTAGTAAGCAATTTATACCAAATAAACTCAAGTAATAATTAATCACAAGAGAGTTCAATAAATAACTAGGAACAAAACTACAATCTGTATAGAATTTATATTCGATAACTCAGGAAGCAAAATAATAAACTAGTTGTCCATAGCAAACCAGAATTCTAACGACCACTTAGACATCAGAGACAAAGAAATAATATCAATAATTAAGAGATTAGAAAACATCATCTAATTGTGGGATGATGACGAATTCGGTCTCTGTCTTTAAAATACCCCGTAATTAAAAATAGTGATTAATTAGGCTAATAAGTAATTTAGAAGCTTATTTATGTCTAAATAATCATGAGGGAACAAATCCCGAAGAAAACGGATCCTTAAAACGGATTAAAAACACAAACGAACCTTAAAGCGCGTTTTTCGAGGAAACCGGGAAAACATGACTTTAAGCAGGTCAAATTGACTCGTAACAATTTTGGTCAACTAAATAGTCACTAATAAACATTAGTGAAGGTCTAGAGCCAATAAAATCAATAAAACTAGGAAATAGTAAAAGCTGTCAAAAACGGGAAGTTGTGGGGTAAAAACATAAATAGACCAAAGTAATGTGCCCACTATTGAAATAAAAATGTAAAATCAGTTTGTGTGTGTGGGTGCAGCCGATTTCACTTCCCTCTCTCACACTCTCTTAATTCTCTTCTTATGTGCAAAAGACAAACAAATTAAAAAGGCAAAAAGTAACTTATTTACTTTATTCACTCTCTCTCCTACTCCCTCATTTTCTTCACTCACGTACAACACCCTTCTCCCTCACTCTCTATTTCTCTTCTTCTTCCTTGGGCGACAACAATGGAGAAGTGAGCAAAACAACACAAACTCCCACTTCTCTCCTCTTGTTAACCCCTCAAACCTTCACCAAAAATTACAAAAATTATACCATTGTGTTCCTCTCATCAAGGAGAACACTACCCTCTTTTCTAAATTCGAAAATAAGCATTTTCATCTCCATGGGTGTTCTTGCTTTGGAGCTTGGAGACCACCATTAGAAGCCCCTTCTTCACCTCTTTGGTTTAAGGTAAAAAGAAATCTAAAAACATTACCTTTTCTCACTCTTATTTGCAAAAGAGAAATTTCTAAGTGTTGAGTTCCTATTCCTTTTGTTCCCAGCCGATTTTGGCATTCTTAGAGGAGTAAAAATATTGCTCTTGTGCTGTTCCAAGCCTCACTCATTCACTTGCAAGGTAATGCAATTTCCTAAACCCTAAAACATACCTTAAGCTTTGGAGATGGTTAAGGGTTAGTTTTTGTATTGAAATGGTGGTGTGTATTAATGGGCTGTAGTGTTAGAGAATTTAATCTACAAAACCGGTGGGAAGGAAAAGAAAGAGGAAAAAAGGAAGAAAGAATAAGAAAGAAGAAGCTAGTAAGGAGAACAAGGTAAATAATGCTGACCTTGTGTAGTCTTATAAATGTTTATGTAACAGATTTTAAAAGTTTAAAATGGGTATTGTAAAATGGTAATGAGTAGTAATGTAATGTGGAAGAAGAACCAAACCATTTTGAAGCTTAATCGACATTTAAAAACTGTCAAAAACCTAGATGGGAATTAAATGTTGAGTGCAGATTTTAGGTGTGTTTAATAGCTAGTAATTGTGTTGGAGAGCTTGGTATATTTATGATTGTTGAAAACAGGTGAATCGGGTAACAAAGTGTGAATAAATGATGTGGTGAGAATGTAAGAATTTATGGGAGGTTATGTCAAAATTTACCTAGAACTAGAACACTTGTGAACTAGGACTAGGTGAAAATATACCTTTGCAACAGATTTTAATTTGAACTAGTTAATGGGCAGGATAGGAGAGATGGCTAATGCATTTAAGCTTTAGAAATGACATTAGAAGAGGAGCTATAGATGGAGAAAGTGAGAGGCAAAGTCGGTAGCATAACTATACTAGGAAGAAACCATGTATGTGTTGAAATGAAATTTAGGAAAAACAAGTGTGTAAATTAGTAGGAAAAATGGGTAATGAGTTAATGGGTGAACTAAGGTGGATTAGGAGGTCTAATTAGTGTTAAAACAGATGGGATTAAGTGTAGGAACAATGGGGAAGTAATGGGTAAGAGGAAGAACTGAAAACATAAATAAAAATGGAACTACTAGACTGGACCGACCTTGGGACCGGACTTGCAAGGTCGGTCGAGCCCAAATTTACAGAGACGGAAACCTACTGGAATGGACCGACCTTGGGACCGGACTTGCAAGGTCGGTCGGCCTGAAATTTTCCCATAATGAAACCTACTGGAATGGACCGACCTTGGGACCAGACTTGCAAGGTCGGTCGGGCCTGAATTCTTCCAGCGTATTAACCTAAAGACTTCGACCGACCTTGGGTCCGACCCTGGGTAAGGTCGGTCGAGTCATACAAAAAAAAATATATTAATAATAATGATAATAAGTATATATATATATATGTATGTATACCCACATATACATATGTACATACATATATAGAGGTACATCATTGTTGAGTAAGGAAATAGAACTTAAAGTATGAAATGGATTCTAAATCACTTGTAACTGGTAAGAATAAGTAAGTATGCCTAGGGAAATGTAATGGAGTAAGAGTTAGATAAATAATGGGTCATTAACCATACAACTACATGTATGTTATAGGACTTGATTTGTGAACACCGAAGGAAAGTCGGTTCGAGTACAACGGTGAACGGTATGAACTTCTCATACCCCGTATGCTACCTTGGCTACTCTGATTTGTGTGCTTGTGTGCTAATTGATCACCTAACAAGATAAATGCACGAATCGGAACTTGTATGCCGACTTGTGAATATATGATGTTGTTCCTTGTTTGGATATTTTCTTAAATCATAGTTTGTATAATTCATGAAATGTATGGATGATAATGAATGTGTGTATGCTTGATTTATTGTGTCGTGACCGGATACATTGTGATGGACTTCTAACTGATTCCTAACAAGCTAACCAATCTAACTTAATAAATTGGTAAATTGGAATGAGTAGAAGTCCGATATAGTTTCGACCACGCGTGAGGAGGCGGAGTCACAAGAGGTTGGCTCCAATTCCTGGCTCTTAACTGGTCCACGGCCCAAACCCCTTAAATGGGTAGCATCCTGGATTGGTGAGCCGAGTAAAACCCGGTGGTGGGACGGTGTAGTCCCTGCCCGGAGGTCATACCGACTTAACATGAGTAAAAGTAAGTAAGTAAGAATGAGTAAACAAGTATGGTGAAGTAAGTAAGTAAAGTAAGAGGAAGTATTGTGTAATGAGTAAAAGAGTAATAAGCATCCGATTATCCCGGATGTGTAATTTGGCTACCCTTGTGAAGGTAAGTATTGTGTATGCTATTGTATTGTTGTTTGGATTGTGTATTGTATTGTGAATGATTGGATGTTGTATGTAAAGCATGTATGCATGATAATAATGAATCGCATGTACAGTCGACCTTAAATAGTCGGCGTACCCTAGTTAGCACGCGGCATATGCGAAGTTTATATGCAGCTTTTGCTGAGCCCCTTAGGGTGATGTTTTTAATATGTACAGGTCCTCGAGACGGGTGAAGACAATGAAGAGTTTAAGTTTGATTTCTTTTTGTCTGTAATTAATGAATTATGAATGGTGTACCAAGTTGTACACGGCTGTAGGTTTGTTAGCCGGCGTACCATGGGGTACACCCTTTTTGGATAATGAAAGAACTAGGAGATGGTATAGACGAGTAGTCGGTAGAAACTCATTATTTTGGGAGATTGAAAAAGGATGTAATTAGATACACTTTGATACTCGGTAATCCGGTAATGTAAGTATGCGGTATTTAGGTAAGTGGCATGTAATATAGTAGCTCGGTATATTTAGACATCAGACCGTAACTGTAAGTAGTGTAAGCCTAGCTAGCCGTATGGGCGGTTAGCGGCGTTGTATCACCCGCCGTAGTAGTAGTATTTCCGCTGCGATGTAGTAGGATTATTAGGGCGATTAGACGGTAAGTAAAGGATTAGCAGTAGGGGTGTTACAAAAAAGTGGTATCAGAGTGTAGTTACGCTCTGATGACCTAGTTACCGAGCATAGGGATTACCGAGTTAGGATTTCAACAGTCTTAAGACGGATACTTAGAAACCTAACTAGGAATTACCATTGTTAACAACGGATACCCTTGACGTCCTTATGGACGATACCTTTGCTTAAATTCGTGACCAAGGGTCTCATGTCATGGTGTTACAACAGTCTTATGTCACATGTTACAAGCCTAATGTAGATGTTCAATGTTCAGATGTCAGGACGAGGCCGAGGCCGAACTAGAGGCGAAACCTCTGATGGACCCGGCGCGTAGACGGTAGCTGAGATCGTCGCCGCCACGGTAGCGCAGATGCTACCTCAAGTAATCACGACAATGCAGCAAACCCAACAAAACCAACAAACTCAAACGGGACCAATCCCGCCCCCTCCACCCAGAGAAGCGAACTGGGTAAAAGCAGTAGCGGAACTCCGACCTCCGTGTTTCCGAGGCGAGAGTGATCCGGCTAAGTTAGAAGCTTACATCTCCGAGATGGAGACGACATTCGAAACCCTCGAAGCTCCTGCTGGAGTTTGAGTGAGAGTAACAGCATACTACCTTAAAGACGCTGCCATGGATTGGTGGAAGTTAGTCAAACACGAGCATGCTGATGACCCCACCTTTGACTGGGAGTCCTTCACAGCCCTCCTCCGATCCAAATACTACCCCGAACATGTCAAAACAAGGAAAAGACTTGAGTTGGATGCTTTGAAAATGACAGAGAAGATGTCTGTCAATGAGTACTACCGCACCTTCACCTCTCTTCTACGTCTACTACCCGACCTTGGGTACACCGGCCAGGTGTTGGTCGATCGCTTCTATGGCGGTCTGAGCCATCGCCTTCGGTACGGCATGGGCTACACCATATTTACCTCCCTACAGGTAAATATTGGTTTAACCCTTAGTACCATTGCAAATCCTTAAATACCTTATCCTTATCTTTCTAAATGAGAATCCCGGCAAATACCTAAAACTTCAGGAGTGTTATCACGCGGCATCTCGAGTTGAGATCACTTGCCAACGAGGGATGAAGAAACCGCGCTTAAGTGCAAGGCCAACAACAAAAACACAAGTGCGAGGAGCAGAACCAGGGAAAGAGCTGGAAAAAGAAGAAGGGGAAGTTCTTCCAGCAAACCCAAAAGAACTCCCCAAATGAGAGCAGTGCCCATGAGAAGGGCAAACCAGTTGAACTTCTTCAGCTTGGTTCTTCTGCGCCGGTGGCTGCGAAGCCGCTGAGATCATACCCACCTAAGGGTAAACTTCTATTCCTAATTCGTATTTGTATAGGTACCATAACTAGTATTCCCGCACTATTGTACTAACACTCTAAACCTTAGGTTCTGGCTCCGGCAAGAACTACTCAGACGGCGCACATATGTGTGTAGGAAGTGCAACCAAGACCATCCCGGCATGGATTGCCATGGGAGAGAAATCCGGTGCTACAACTGTCAGAAGCCCAGACACCGAGCCAACATGTGCCCAGAGAATGCCAAACCCAAAGGGAACTTCTAGAGCCACAAACAGATGGAAGGCAAGGAGGTTGCATTTGGCGATGCACCAACCCAGCAGGCCCCGCCGGGACAGGGATCCCGAGGTCCTCAGAAGGGCGCACCCCAGAGGCATCCTGCCTTGCACATCATAGACCGAGATGGGACCGGTTCGAAGTCCGGCCTAGGTAATTAACTAAACCTTGAATCCTTGAAAAGCATGACTAAGTATTGAAGTAACCATTTGAATGAATGCATGAGTAAATGAATAGAAGTGTGTATTGAGCATGAAATGAAGTAGTTGAGACTAGTACTCACCGAAGATGGAATTTATAACCATAGGCAGTTTTAGTATCTGCTATCCGATACCTTCAAAACCAAGTCAAGAAGAGACCGACATCACCAATCACTACTACACCAGCGAACAGTGTCAGGTCATCCGACCTGGTATGATCTTATTAAAGGAATACCTGACACCCGAAGCGCAAATTTAAATCATTTGATGATGCAACAAACTAGGAACGGGTCTAGGAGGATTTTATACACCCGAATTCCCCGGTGGAGCGAAGATGAAGCTGAAGATGATGTGCTTGGGAAAGGACTGTAATCCTTATACCAAGACATACCAAGAGACACGAATACAAGACGGAGCGACGCCACCGACCATACCCCCAGAATTTCAGATACTTGTCACACAAGCAGTAGAACTTGCTCAACAAAGTGAAAATGATCCGATCCTCGCACTTGAAGCGGACCTTTGTATCGTCAACTTTTATGAGAAAGAAGGACGACTTGGGTAACACCAAGACAAGGACGAGACAGCGGAATCTCTTGAACAAGGAGTGCCCGTAGTGTCTTGGTCCATTGGTGATGACGCCATATTTTTGTATAGCGAGCAGAAGCGTGTGGACCGCGTAGAGAAATTGGTATTGAGATCGGGAGATGTCCTAATCATGGGTGGAAAATCTAGGATGCTGTATCACGGGATCAACAAGATCAAGTTGAATACGGCACCGCCGGCAATAATCAACGCCACACACGTGAAACCAAGATGCCTGAACCTTACCTTTAGAAAGTATTAAATTCGTAGTATCATGTAATGTATTAGTAACGTGTATTAGAGACACGGTATGTATGATGGTTGGTTTATCAATAAAGAGCAGTGTTGATTTAAATCCCACTTGTGTCCACCATCATTACTTATGAACTTGTGACTTCAATAGGTTGTGGACTTGGTACCGAAGGTAACCTGAGTATCCTCACCGAAGCACAAGCCAGTAAAAGCGGCACCATCTTAACGGGAACCTTTCCAGTGAACGACATTGAAGCCTCAGTGTTATTCGACTCCGGCGCCTCTCACACCTTCGTATAACCATCTTTTGTGAAGAGGTTAGGGCTAGATGCGGACGAGCTACCGAATTTTCTAGTTACTCTCCCGTCGAAGGAGCGAATACGATGTACCAAGTATTACAAGTCAGCCACGATCGAAATCAAAGACAAATCGTTTCCCATCTCCTTCATCGAGTTTAATGGGTTGGGATTCGATGTAATAGTTGGAATGAATTGGAGCGGCACAAGGGTAGAATCCTCTGCGCCGAGCATCGATTGCTGCTCAAGAGTCCTTCTGGGGTTACCGTATCTTACCGCCAGGGACCGAGAGAGCCTTCGACCACAGTCATCTCCGCTATAGCTATGTACCGGGAGCTTAGAAAGGGCCATGAAGTGTATTTGTGTTATGTACGAGACCTGGAGAGAGATCCAAAGTTTAATCCCGAAGTACCCATTGTATCTGATTTTCCCGATGTATTCCCTAAGGAGCTACCCAGCATGCCACCTCAGAGAGCGGTAGAGTTTGAGATTGACCTCTTGCCAGGTACCGGTCCCATTGCTAGGGCACCGTACCGCATGGCACCTGCCGAAATGACAGAGCTGAAAGAGCAGTTACGTGACCTACTCGACAAAGGGTTTATACGCCTGAGCGTATCACCCTGGGGAGCACCGGTCCTCTTCGTGAAGAAGAAGGACGGTAGTCTCCGACTTTGTATTGACTACCGCGAGTTGAATGCGGTTACAGTAAAAAATAAATACCCATTGCCACGCGTCGACGACCTATTCGACCAGCTGAAAGGAGCCTCAGTCTTCTCCAAGATCGACCTCCGTTCTGGGTATCATCAGATTGCTATCAGAGAGCAAGACCTCGAGAAAATGGCATTCCGCACCAGATATGGCCACTACGAATTCACAGTCATGCCATTCGGTTTGTCAAACGCACCTGTAAAATTCATGGATCATATGAATCGACTTTTCAGTGAGCAGTTGGACACTTCAGTTGTAGTATTTATCGATGACATCCTTGTGTATTCCAAATCAGTAGAAGAGCATGAAATCCATTTGAGGAAAGTACTTGAGACACTGCGCGAGAACCAGCTGTATGCGAAGTTCTCCAAATTCTAGTTTTGGCTTGATTAGGTATCATTCCTCGGTCATGTCATCTCGAGCGTAGGTATTTCAATTGACCCTTCAAAGATAGAAGCTGTACGATCATGGCCTAGACCCAAGACTGTTACCGACATTAGGAGCTTTCTTGGTCTAGCCGGTTACTACAGGAGATTTGTAAAGGACTTCTCGAAAGTCGCTAAGCCCATGACTACATTGATGAAGAAAGATGCACCGTTTGTTTGGACAGACGAGTGCGAAGTAGCATTTCAGAGCCTAAAGGACTCATTGACCTCAGCGCCCATCCTTACTCTTCCAGAGGGCACAGAGGGATTTGAGGTGTATTGTGACGCATCAGGCAAGGGAATGGGATGCGTACTCATGCAGCATGGCAAGGTTGTAGCTTATGCCTCCCGCCAGCTGAAAAAGCATGAGGAGAATTACCCGACACACGACTTAGAGCTAGTAGCCATTGTCTTCGCCTTGAAGATATGGCGACACTATCTCTATGGGGTAAGCATCACCATCTACTCCGACCACAAGAGCTTACAGTATGTATATACACAGAAAGAGTTGAATTTGAGACAGAGAAGGTGGACGGAGTTTCTTTCAGACTACGACATCGACCTGTAGTATAAGGAAGAGAAGGCAAACGTTGTAGCCGACGCCCTGAGCCGTCGAGCACACTCACTCCATTCACTACTCGCTTCTTCTAGCTTGGTTGACAAGGTGCAAGACGCTCAGTTGAGCGACCCTTACATGACCGAAATCAGACAGAAGATCACAGATGGTACATTTGAGAAGAAGAAATATGATTTTAAGTTGCATGAAGATGGTCTGATTCGGCTGAATGGCAGGCAATGCGTCCCCCGAAGCAATGCTGAGCTAAGGGATCGCATACTGTGAGAGTCACACAGTTCTACATTGTCAGTCCATCCAAGAGCCTCCAAGATGTACAAAGACATGCAGAGGTACTTCTGGTGGTCAGGAATGAAATCAGATGTGACAGAGTATGTATTGAGATGCTTAACATGCCAGAAAGTAAAATTTGAACATCGTAGACCGGGCGGAATGGTACAATCGATGCCAATTCCGGAGTGGAAATTTCACGATATCTCCATGGATTTTGTTGTAGGACTCCCACCTGCTAGGGGAGGACTCAACATGATCTGGGTTGTAGTCGATCGCCTCACCAAGGTTGCCAGATTCATACCGATGATGGACACCTGGAAGGTAGTAAAGCTCGCAGAGCTATTCGACAGGGAGATTATCAGACACCACGGAGTCCCAAAGACCATAGTATCTGACCGCGACACCTGATTTCTTTCGAGATACTGGAGAGCTACACGGGAAGCGTTGGGTACAGAATTGAAGCTGAGTACCGCCTTCCATCCTCAGACCGACGGTTAGACAGAAAGGACCATCCAGACACTAGAGGACATGCATAGGGCATGTGCCTTAGATTTTCAGGGGAGTTGGTTAGATAAGCTTCATCTTATCGAGTTTTCATACAATAATAGCTATCATGCTTCGATTAAGATGCCTTTCCAAGCCCTATACGGTAGACCTTATCGTACACCTTTGTGTTGGGATGAGTCAAGCGAAGCGGTCATCATAGAACCGGAGTATTTAGAACAAGTCCAAGCGGAAGTGCAACAAATCCGAGCCAATACGAAGGCAGCCCAAGATAGACAGAAATCCTATGCGGATGTGCGACGACGCGACCTTGAGTTTGCTGTGGGCGACCAAGTGTTCTTGCGCGTTTCACCTATGAAGGGCGTATTCCGTTTTGGTCAGAAGGGCAAGCTGAGCCCAAAGTTCGTAGGGCCGTACGCTATCACCGAGAGAGTTGGATTTGTAGCCTACAGGTTAGCATTACCTGAGGACTTGGGGCATGCCCATGATGTCTTTCATGTGTCACAACTCAAGAAGTACATCGCCGATCCTTCTCATGTCCTAGAGCCCGAGATTCTATCCATTGAGCCGACCATGAGATATGTCGAAACTCCCGTTAGAATCCTTGATAGGAAGACCAGAGACACTCGCCATAAGTCTATACGAATGGTGAATGTCCTATGGTCAAACCATGATGTCGAAGAAGCGACATGAGAGTTGGAAGATGCCATGAAGGTGAAGTACCCACAGTTATTCATAGACTAGATAGTCTAGTATTTAGTAGATATGGGTACGGGGCGTACCCCTTTTATGGGGGGTAGAGCCTTTTTGCTTTTGCATTGCTTCGGGTGAGCATTGCATAGTGTGTATGTACTATAGTATATCTTGATGGCACATGTAGTATGAAATGTATTTGGTATGTATGTGTAATGTGTAGTGTATGGATGTGTATGTACGATGTGTAATGTATTGGGGTAATGTGTATTGTGGATTGCAATTGTGTATTGTGTGATGGTATGAATTGAAAATGATGGATTGTGTATGTGAATTGTGTATGGTGCTTGATTTGTGTATGCTTGTGATGTAGAGAAAGTAAACACCTCATAGGTGGAAGTAAGACACATTATGGCAATTGGTTTGCCTAATGAGTAAAATTATGAAACCCTTAACCTTGAGCAACTTTGAGGGCAAAGTTTCTTAAGGGGGTAGATTGAAATACCCCGTAATTAAAAATAGTGATTAATTAGGCTAATAAGTAATTTAGAAGCTTAATTATGTCTAAATAATCATGAGGGAACAAATCCCGAAGAAAACGGATCCTTACAACGGATTAAAAACACAAACGAACCTTAAAGCGCGTTTTTCAAGGAAACCGGGAAAACGTGACTTTAAGCAGGTCAAATTGACTCATAACAATTTTGGTCAACTAAATAGTCACTAATAAACATTAGTGAAGGTCTAGAGCCAATAAAATCAATAAAACGAGGAAATAGTAAAAGCTGTCAAAAACGGGAAGTTGTGGGGTAAAAGCATAAATAGACCAAAGTAATGTGCCCACTATTGAAATAAAAATGTAAAATCAGTTTGTGTGTGTGTGGGTGCAGCCAATTTCACTTCCCTCTCTCACACTCTCTCAATTCTCTTCTTATGTGCAAAAGACAAACAAATTAAAAAGGCAAAAGTAACTTATTTACTTTATTCACTCTCTCTCCTACTCCCTCATTTTCTTCACTCATGTACAACACCCTTCTCCCTCACTCTCTATTTCTCTTCTTCTTCCTTGGGCGACAGCAATGGAGAAGTGAGCAAAACAACACAAACTCCCACTTCTCTCCTCTTGTTAACCCCTCAAACCTTTACCAAGAATTACAAAAATTATACCATTGTGTTCCTCTCATCAAGGAGAACACTACCCTCTTTTCTAAATTCGAAAATAAGCATTTTCATCTCCATGGGTGTTCTTGCTTTGGAGCTTGGAGACCACCATTAGAGACCCCTTCTTCACCTCTTTGGTTTAAGGTAAAAAGAAATCTAAAAACATTACCTTTTCTCACTCTTATTTGCAAAATAGAAATTTCTAAGTGTTGAGTTCCTATTCCTTTTGTTCCCAGCCGATTTTGGCATTCTTGGAGGAGTAAAAATATTGCTCTTGTGCTGTTCCAAGCCTCACTCATTCACTTGCAAGGTAATGCAATTTCCTAAACCCTAAAACATACCTTAAGCTTTGGAGATGGTTAAGGGTTAGTTTTTGTATTGAAATGGTGGTGTGTATTAATGGGCTGTAGTGTTAGAGAATTTAATCTACAAAACCGGTGGGAAGGAAAAGAAAGAGGAAGAAAGGAAGAAAGAAGAAGAAAGGAGAAGCTAGTAAGGAGAACAAGGTAAATAATGCTCACCTTGGGTAGTCTTGTAAATGCTTATGTAACAGATTTTAAAAGTTTAAAATGGGTATTGTAAAATGGTAATGAGTAGTAATGTAATGTGGAAGAAGAACCAAACCATTTTGAAGCTTAAAAGACATTTAAAAACTGTCAAAAACGTAGATGGGAATTAAATGTTGAGTGCAGGATTTTAGGTGTGTTTAATAGCTAGTAATTGTGTTGGAGAGCTTGGTATATTTATGATTGTTGAAAACAGGTGAATCGGGTAACAAAGTGTGAATAAATGATGTGGTGAGAATGTAAGAATTTATGAGAGGTTATGTCAAAATTTACCTAGAACTAGAACACTTGTGAACTAGGACTAGGTGAAAATATACCTTTGCAACAAATTTTAATTTGAACTAGTTAATGGGTAGGATAGGAGAGATGGCTAATGCATTTTAAGCTTTAGAAATGACATTAGAAGAGGAAGCTATAGATGGAGAAAGTGAGAGGCTGTTAGGATGGTTAGTATAAGTTATTGCTAGTTAGTAACGGTGTTTGTTACCGTTATACGTATTGCGTATATATTTGTGTGGTGTCCTTTGTAGTCGTTTAAGATAATAAGCATATACCTATGCCGTGAGGAACTAACATTTAGAGTTGTAAAAGTAATTAGGGTTATCTCTCTTCTATTCTTAATCTAAGCCTTCCACGTTTATTCTTCCTTCTCGGTTTCTCCATCCCGTTTCTTGGTCTTCCTTCTTTCTTGAGTGTCTGCGTTGAGTCTTCGTCTTCACTGGAGCAGCTGGGAACTTTACATGGTATCAGAGCCAGCATTGAAGACGTAAACTCCATTGAAGCAGGCAGATCGAACTTTTGATTAGAAGAAAGTTCGCTTATGATGGCAGACAACCAAGACAAAGAAGATAAGGGAAAAGAAACCCTCATCGACGACGAAGCGGAAACGAGTAATGCAAAGAAGTCCAAGATGGACAACTCAGATCCGTTTTTCCTGTCAAACTCGGAACAGCCGGGAATGTTTCTCGCCAAGAAATTTGACGGAACAACTGGATTTAGGGCTTAGAAGAGAGAAATGGTAATTGCCCTAGATGCGAAGAACAAGTTGGGGTTCGTAGAGGGCACAATCAAAAGACCCTCAGAAGATGACCCAAAGTTCAGATCGTGGAAGCGCTGCAATTCAATGGTTACCTCATGGATCTTGGCTAGCTTAAAGAAGGAGACGGCCAAGAGCGTGCTGTATTGTGCGACCGCAGCGGACTTATGGAAGGAACTGGCGATGAGGTTCGAGGAGTCAAACGCCGCACAAATTTACTCTCTGCATCAGCAATTGAATGAGACAAAGCAGGAAGGAGACACTATCAGCGCCTATTACACGCGTATAAAGGAGATCTGGGATGAGATTGATTCATCGGAAGAAATCCTCAATTGCACCTGTCAAGCTGCGTCTGGGTATAAGGAGGTTTTCAGAAAGCAGAGAGTTATCCAATTCCCGATGGGTGTCAACGAAAGATTCGCCATCATAAGGGGTAACATTCTGATGATGAGCCCTCTCCCCTCGATAAAGCAGGTGTATTCTTTATTGGTGCAAGAGGAGAGACAGAAAATTGTGTGCGGTGCCGGGAAAGGGGAACACGGAGCCGGAAACGGAGCCCTGTCTTTCGCAGCAGAAAATTCCAAACGAAGCTCCAAACCCTATCAGAACAAAGACTCAAGACGAAGCAACCTCCAGTGCAGCCACTGCGGACAAAATGGGCACACGGTCGAGAAATGCTATCAAATTTATGGGTATCCAGCTTTCTGGAAGAAGGGCAAGAGATCACCAGCAGCGACTTCAGGTGGGGCACAAACTGGAGCCCAGGATGAAACTGCAAAGACCTTCTCTTTGGAGCAAGTGAATCAGATACTATCCCAATACGCCAAGAACCAGCAAGCAGAAAATGATCAAGGGATCTCTTCTTGCAGCTTCGTTGGCACCGTTTCTAAACCAAATTATTGCTTTAAACTGCTTAATTATCAAAATGGTAAAAACTCTGAAACTAGTGATTGTTCTGGTTTGTTACACTATCTGAACGATGAAAATGATAAGAAACAGATAGAAACTGGGCCTTTTCTGTTTAATTATACCAGTGATGAAACACAAGTTGAATTGGATGCTACAGATAGAAAAGCTGCATGTTGCTCATCTGTTTGTGATTCCTTAAGGAAAAGAAGTGATAAAAACAGCAAGAAATAGTTAGGTATTATTCCTCTGCATTTAGATCATGCCAGTAATGGAACACATGAAGACTCGAATGCTAGAGATAGGAAAAATGACTGTTGCTCTTCTGCTCTTGATTTCTTAAGGATAGAAAACGATACAAAGGCATGTTCAACCCATAAGAAAAGGATTTTGTTTGACAAGTGGGTTTTAGACAGTGGAGCAACAGAACACATGTGTTACGTTCTGAAAAAATTCACCAACTATAAGTACCTAAGTCATATGCATACTGTTGGTATGCCAGATGGGCATCCATAGGAAGTTAAAATTATTGGTAGTGTAAAGATCAATCAAGCTTTGACTCTAAATGATGTCCTGTTTGTTTCAAACTTTAAATTTAACTTGATTTCTATAAGCAAGTTGACCAAACAGTTAAAGGGCAAGTTTTACTTTGATGACACTTGCTGTTTATTTTAGGAATGTAATTCAGAACATGAGTAAGAGGTTGGGAAACTCTCAAACGGGTTGTATTTGTTAGATGAAAATTTCCTTTGTGATCACAACCTAGGTTTCTCTGTAAATGTAAGCAAAACAACAAAGCTGGTTGGATCTTATGATTCTAGAGATGCTGTCAGCTTGTGGCACCATAGGTTGGGCCATTTACCAATAGACAAACTGAAAAAGATAGGTCTCTTTGATAAAAGTCTAGGGAAGAAACACTTTCTTTGCGAATCTTGTTGTAAAGCCAAAAGTCATAGGCTTCCCTTTACTGTCAGCACAATAAAATCAAAGGAAGTGTTTGAAATCATACACATAGATTTGTGGGGCCCATATGGGGCCAAGACCCATGACAACTTTGCTTATTTTCTGACCTTTGTTGATGACAAATCACGTGCGACTTGGGTGCATTTTGTATCACAAAATCCTCATGTTTTCTGGTTATCAAACACTTTATAGAAATGGTTAAGGTGCAGTTCAAGACCAAAGTGAAAATAATTAGAAGTGATAATGCATATGAGTTAGGAAATTCAAGAGAGGGAATAGAACTCTACAAAGAAAAGGGGATTCAACACCAAACAACTTGCCCACACACCCCAACAAAATGGGGTGGTTGAAAGAAAACACCGTCATATTTTAGAGACAGCAAGAAGTTTAATGTTCTACTCTGGTTTGCCTTTAAAGTTTTGGGGAGAAAGTATCTTAACCTCTGTTTATTTAATAAACAGGATGCCTTTAGATGTACTAGGAGGAAAAAGCCCTTATGCAGTACTGTACGAACAAGAACCTGATTACCATGCTTTGAAATGTTTTGGCTCTCTGAGTTTTGCTCACATAAATTCACCTCTGCATGATAAATTTGCTGCAAAATCAGTAAAATGTGTTTTTGGGATATCCACCAAATAAGAAGGGTTTTAAGTTGTATGACCTAGAAAATGATAAAGTTGTTGTCAATAGAGATGTACAATTTTATGAACATGTTTTCCCATTTAAAGGAAATTACATGACAGCATCACACACACATGAACACATTGACAATAATTGTCAAACAGAAACAACAAGAGGCAACCACAGGGTAGAAAGGACTCCCTTAATGACAGAAGATTGTGATGATTATGAACATACTCTTGTTACTGATGACATTCATGAGATAAGTGCAGAACAGGTTGAAGAAACTGCAGAACAATAAGGAGAAGTTGCACAGAGCCCACAAGATCAGACCACACAAGTTGGGAAAGAACTAAGGAGATCAACAAGGGAGAGACAACCACCAAACTACTTGTAAGACTATGTCATGGGAAGTCTGCCTACAGAAGAGAAAGGGAAGCTTCCTAATACTCTCTCAGATTCTTTTAATGTTCAGTCGCCCATGTTAAGTTAGAAAGTCGAACCTGAATTTAATTCCTCTGATCATTTCACTGCTTTGCTGCATGATAGACTGTCTAGTTTTCATCAAAATAGAGAACTGTTTGATAATACTTGTGGCTTCAGTGTACAACCTAGAGAGGTTATTGTTATGTCTTATGATGAAAACCCTACAGAAGGGAAAATAAATCATCTCTGTTGTAGTGTTAGAACAAATAGGGACATAGAACCATAGGACTACTATGAGGCAGCTAAAAATGACAGTTGGATAAAAGCGATGAAAGAGGAAATAGATGCTCTAGAAAGAAACAAGACTTGGAATCTGGTTGAGTGTCCGAAAGGGAAGAAGCCAATAGGTTCAAAGTGGGTCTTTAAAATAAAATACAAAGCTGATGGTACATTAGAGAGATACAAGGCGAGGCTTGTTGCTAAAGGGTATAATCAGAAATATGGAATATACTATTTGGAAACCTTTTCTCTGGTAGTAAAATTCACAACTATTAGGGCAATCATAATTATAGCCATAAAGAGAGGATGGGGAGTTAGTTAGTTAGATATCAATAATGCATTTCTCCATGGAGATCTTCACGAGGAAGTTTACATGGAGTTACCACTAGGATATAAAACTGATATCAAAGGAAAAGTGTGCAAATTAAGAAAATCTCTCTATGGTTTGAAGCAAGCTTCAAGACAGTGGCATGAAAAGTTGAGTGGATTTCTTTTCTCCTTGGGTTGCACTCAATCTTTGAATGATTATTCACTGTTTATTAGAAGAAGCAAAGGAAAAATAACAATTCTTGCTGTCTATGTTGATGATGTGTTACTCACCGGGAATGATATTGAAATAATACAATTGGTGAAAAGAAATTTGAATCAGAAATTCAAGATAAAGGATATGGGCAGTTTAGGGAGTTTTCTTGGGATATAATTCCTTAGAACAAAAGAGGGAATGATTCTTTTACAGAAAAACTATTCTGAAGAACTTGTTAGACAGTTCGGTGGTGAACATTTAAAAAGCACAGCTGGTCCATTAGATTTGAATGCAAAATTATTGTTGGAGGATGGTAAACCACTAACAGACCCCATGCTGTATAGAAAGTTAATAGGGAAAATGAATTTCCTGACACATACTAGACCAGATTTATGCTTTAGTGTGCAGTTGTTAAGCCAGTTTTTGAATAAACCAACTGAAACACACATGCGAGCTGCATTGCATACCCTTAGATATATCAAAGGAACTGCTAGTTATGGTCTCATGCTTAATAGTACTAACAATTTTGAATTGATTGCATATTGTGACTCAGATTGGGCAGGGTGTCCCAACACGAGAAGGTCGATAAGTGGGTTTTATGTTGAAGTAGGTGGCTGTGCACTTTCTTGGAAATCCAAGAAACAAACTAATGTGGCTCTTTCTTCTGCAGAAGCAGAATACAGAGCGCTCAGGCAGACGGTAGCAGAAGTAAGCTGGCTCACAAGATTGCTACACGAGCTAGGGGTCGAGGGAATCCAGCCTATACCGCTCAAATCAGACAGTCAAGCAGCGGTGCACATAGCCAAAAATCCAGTCTTCCACGAGCGGACGAAGCATATTGAAGTGGACTGCCATTTCGTTCGACAAAAGCTGCAGCAAGGACTTGTAAGAGTTGAGTACATACCATCTCAACAACAACTGGCAGATGTGTTCACTTAAGGTGTTGCCTGGGCACGCATATCCTCTGGTTTTGAAGCAGTTGAATGTTGGGGAAATTCAGAGGCAACATTTGTCTTCTGGCTTGATGTAACACCCCTACCGTTAATCCTGTGCTTACCGTCTAATCGTCCTGTTAATCCTCTCAGTTCGCAGCGGAAATTCTACTATTACTATGGCGGGTGATCCAACGCCGCTAACCGCCCATACAGTTAGCAAGGCTACCTTACTTACAGTCACAGTCTGATGATCATAGTATGCCGAGCTACTAACCATTACTTACGGGATACAAATACCATTCGCTTACATCAATGGACTACCGAGTATTTAGAGTATATTCAATTACATCCCCTTTTTCCAATCTACCAAAAATAATGAGTTTCTACCGGCTACTCATCTATACCAACACCCATTCTTCCTATATCCAAAAAGGTGCACCCCATGGTACACCGGCTAATCAAAAAGCTACAGTCGTGTACTACTTAGTACACCATTCATCATTCATTGTTTACAATCCAAAAAGAAATCAAAGAACTAGCTACATCTCTTCATGGCCTTCATCCTTCTCTTGTACCTGCGTGTAGTAAAAACATCGCCCCAAGGGGCTCAGCAAAAGCTGCGCATGAACTCCGCATATACCGCGTGCTAGCTAGGGCACGCCGACTATTTGACGTCCACTAAACATGCGATTCATTAATTTCATACATACATGCTTTACATACAACATACATACATATAATACATCATACAATTCAAGATAACAGTACAGTGGCACACAACATACTTACCTTCACCGTGTTAGCCAATTTACGCATCCGGGTTAATCGGAATGCTTATTACTCTTTTACTCATTACATGTTACTTATTCTTACTTTACTTACTTACTTCCATTTACTTTACTTACTCATTCTTACTTACTTACTTGTACTCAAGTTAAGTCGGTATGACCTCCGGCCCGGGGACTACTCCGTCCCACCACCGGGATTTACTTGACTCACCAATCCGGGATGCTACCCACTTAAGGATTTGGGCCGCGGACCAGTTTAAGAGTCAGGAATCGGATCCAACCTCTTGTGTCTCCTCATCCTCACGCGTGGCCGAAACTATATCGGACTTCTACTCATTCCAATTTAATTACCAATTTAAGTTAGATTGGTTAGCTTGTTAGGAATCAGTCAGAAGTCCAATCACAAAACATATTCGGTCACAATACAATACATCATACATACACACACTCATATTCATCCATACATTTCATGAATTATACAAACTAAGATTTACGGACAATATACAACAATATACAACTACATATTCACAAGTAAACATCGTAACTCCGATTCGTGCATTTATCTTATTTGGTGATCAATTAGCACACAACACACAAATTAGAGTAACCAAGATAGCATACGGGGCATGAGGAATTCATACCGTTCACCGTCGTACGTGTTTCCGAACGTTCCTCCGGTGTCACAAATCAAATCCTATGATATACATACAATCGAATGATTAATCTAACTATCATTAACTTAATTCGATTACTCTTACGTTTCCTAACTCATACTTACTAAGTCTTTACCCTCTTTACACTTATATTTCATTTACTTACTTTTCATTACTCATCCATGGTTTACTTACATATATATATATATACATATGTATAGGTGGGTATACACATGTATATATATATACTAGTTATAATCCTATAGTTTTTTTTTGTAAGTTATGGGTCGTCCGACCCAGCGTCCGACCCAAGCCCTGGGTCGGACCATTCCAGTAGATTTTCGTCCTCTGAAATTCTTCCCGTCCGACCCAGCATTATTCCTTCCGACCCATACACCTCTGGGTCAGACCATTCCAGAAAGTTTCAGTTTTGTTGTCCTAGCTGCGTCCGACCCACGTCCGACTCACCCTCTAGGTCGGACAGAGACAAAAACTTCGACAACGATTTTTTTTTGGCTGTCCGACCCACGTCCGACTCATGGCCCTGGGTTGGACCGTTCCAGAAAGATTTATTATCGTTGCTTAAGCCCCGTTCGACCCACTGTCCGATCCAGGCTCTGGGTCGGACGGTAGCAGATTGTGCTACAGGCCTTATTTTTCCTTCCTAATTTCACCCATTGCTTCCCCAATCTTCCTACATACATCCTAACATGTTTGAGTACTATTTAACACTCTAAATAATGCTAATTCATTTCTTAATTCATTACACAAATCCTATACTAACTCATACAAACAATTCTCCTAGTTTCAATTCAACACTTACACAGTTTTCTTCCCTTACCACATTATACTACAGATTTTGACATTTACACTCCTCTTCTACATCTCCCTCTTCTATTGACATTTCTAACACCTCTAATACATTACAACTACATTAACTATCTCTCCTATTATACCCTCTATCTATCTCAACCAAAATCTGTTACAAACATACACATTAATCTCCTAGTTCTCAGTTCACTAAGTGTTCTAATCCTCGGTAAATTTTGCCATAACCTCCCCTATATTTTACACTCTCACCACATTGTTTCCCTCACATAAATGATCCATACCACCTGTTCATAACCATTGTCAATATACCTATCTCTCATACACAATACCACACTAAAACAACATTAGAAATTCCTACACAACATCTCATTCCCAATCTGTTTTGATAAGTTTTAAAATGTCTTTAAGGGACTTAAAACATTTGTTTCCTCCTACACATTACACTACCAATACATTACCCCTTTCCATTACTCATTTCAAACTTCTAAAATTTGTCACATACATGTATATACAAGGTTACACAAAAGAGCATTCTTACCTTGTTTCTTCTCTAGTTTTTCTTTCTCCTTCTTGCTTCTCCTTCTTCCTTCTCTCTCTTTCTCTACCGGTTATAGTCTCTCAACCAATCTAACATTACAACCCATTCTTAAATACACCATTCAATACTAAAACTAACCCTAAACATTATTTAAGCTCTAATGTAGGTTTTAGGGTTTAGAAATTACATTACCTTCCAAGGGTATAAGAAATGCTTGGGATAGCTCAAGAACAATGTTTCCCACCTTCCAAGAGTGCCAAAATCGGCTGGGTACAAGAGGAACCAAACAAGGGTTTAGCTAGATTTTTGTTTTGCCCATAAGGCTAGAAAAACAATGGAGTTTCAAGAAGATTTTTACCTCAAAAGAACAAGGAGAATGAGGTGGTTCTAATGGTGGTCTTGAAGCTCCAAATGCTCCACACCCATGGAGATGAAAGTGCTCCTTTTCAAATTTTGAAAAGATAGGAATGCTCTACTTGGTGAGAGGAACACAATGGTGTAGTTTTTGAATTTGTTGGTTTAAGGGAGTTAACAAGAGGAGAGAAGAGGAAGTTTTGTGTTTTGTTTCAAACCTCCATGGCTGGTCGGCTGAAGAAGAAGGCAACCAGAGAAAAGAGAGGGAGAGAGTACGGTGGGGATAGGAGGAAATAAGGGAGTAGGAGAGAGAGAGGTAAAAGTGAGTGTGTGTGGGGTTACTTTATTATTTTATTTGTTTGTAAATAAGAAGAGATAGGTGAGGGTGTGAGAGGGGGTCCAAATCGGACACAGTACACACACACACACATATGTACATTTTTTTTTTCAAAAGTGGACACATAAGTTTTGGTTATTTATGTTTCTACCCCACAACTTCCCGTTTTGACAGTTTTTACTAATCTCTCGTTTTATTGATTCTATTGGTCCTAAAGCTTCACTAATATTTATTAATGATTATTTAGTTGACCAAAATTGTTACGAGTCTATTTGACCCGCTTAAAGACACGTTTCCTGGTTACCTCGAAAAACGTGCTTTAAGGTTCGGTAATGTTTTTAAACCATTTTAGGGATCCGTTTTCTTCGGGATTTGTTCCCTCATGATTATTTATACTTAATTAAGCTTCTAAATTATTCATTAGCCTAATTAATCACTATTTTTAATTACGGGGTATTTCACTTGAGAAATGACTTAACCATCAACAACAAAACAAACAAGGAGGATGTTTGTTTTGAGGGGGCTGTTAGGATGGTTAGTATAAGTTATTGCTAGTTAGTAACGGTGTTTGTTACCGTTATACGTATTACATATATATTTGTGTGGTGTCCTTTGTAGTCGTTTAAGATAATAAGCATATACCTATGCGGTGAGGAACTGACATTTAGAGTTGTAAAAGTAATTAGGGTTATCTCTCTTCTATTCTTAATCTAAGCCTTCCACGTTTATTCTTCCTTCTCGGTTTCTCCATCCCGTTTCTTGGTCTTCCTTCTTTCTTGAGTGTCTGCGTTGAGTCTTCATCTTCACTGGAGCAGCTGGGAACTTTACAGAGGCAAAGTCGGTAGCATAACTATACTAGGAGAAACCATGTAAGTGCTGAAATGAAATTTAGGAAAAACAAGTGTGTAAATTAGTAGGGAAAATGGGTAATGAGTTAATGGGTGAACTAAGGTGGATTAGGAGGTCTAATTAGTGTTAAAACAGATGGGATTAAGTGTAGGAACAATGGGGAAGTAATGGGTAAGAGGAAGAACAGAAAACATAAATAAAAATGGAACTACTGGACTGGACCGACCTTGGGACCGGACTTGCAAGGTTGGTCGAGCCCAAATTTACAGAGACGCAAACCTACTGGAATGGACCGACCTTGGGACCGGACTTGCAAGGTCAGTCCTGAACTTTTCCCGTAATGAAACCTACTAGAATGGACCGACCTTGGGACCGGACTTGCAAGGTCGGTCGAGCCTGAATTCTTCCAGCGTATTAACCTACTGACTTCGACCGACCTTGGGTCCGACCCTGGGTAAGTTCGGTCGAGTCATACGAAAAAAATATATTAATAATAATGATAATAAGTATATATATATATGTATGTATACCCACATATACATATGTACATATATACATCATTGTTGAGTAAGGAAATAGAACTTAAAGTATGAAATGGATTCTAAATCACTTGTAACTGGTAAGAATAAGTACGTATGCCTAGGGAAAGGTAATGGAGTAAGAGTTAGATAAATAATGGGTCATTAACCATACAACTACATGTATGTTATAGGACTTGATTTGTGAACACCGAAGGAAAGTCGGTTCGAGTACAACGGTGAACGGTATGAACTTCTCATGCCCCATATGCTACCTTGGCTACTCTGATTTGTGTGCTTGTTTGCTAATTGATCACCTAACAAGATAAATGCACGAATCGGAACTAGTATGCCTACCTGTGAATATATGATGTTGTTCCTTGTTTGGATATTTTCTTAAATCATAGTTTGTATAATTCATGAATGTATGGATGATAATGAATGTGTGTATGCTTGATTTATTGTGTCGTGACCGGATACATTGTGATGGACTTCTAACTGATTCCTAACAAGCTAATCAATCTAACTTAATAAATTGGTAAATTGGAATGAGTAGAAGTCCGATATAGTTTCGGCCACGCGTGAGGAGGCGGAGTCACAAGAGGTTGGCTCCAATTCCTGGCTCTTAACTGGTCCACGGCCCAAACCCCTTAAATGGGTAGCATCCTGGATTGGTGAGCCGAGTAAAACCCGGTGGTGGGACGGTGTAGTCCCTACCCGGAGGTCATACCGACTTAACATGAGTAAAAGTAAGTAAGTAAGAATGAGTAAACAAGTATGGTAAAGTAAGTAAGTAAAGTAAGAGGAAGTATTGTGTAATGAGTAAAGAGTAATAAGCATCCGATTAACCCGGATGTGTAATTTGGCTAACCCTTGTGAAGGTAAGAATCGTGTATGCTATTGTATTGTTGTTTGGATTGTGTATTGTATTGTGAATGATTGGATGTTGTATGTAAGCATGTATGCATGATAATAATGAACCGCATATACAATCGACCTTAAATAGTCGGCGTACCCTTGTTAGCACGCGGTATATGCGAAGTTTATATGCAGCTTTTGCTGAGCCCCTTGGGGCGATGTTTTTAATATGTACAGGTCCTCGAGACGGGTGAAGACAATGAAGAGTGTAAGTTTAATTTCTTTTTGTCTGTAATTAATGAATTGTGAATGGTGTACCAAGTTGTACACGGCTGTAGGTTTGTTAGCCGGCGTACCATGGGGTACACCCTTTTTGGATAATGAAAGAACTAGGAGATGGTATAGACGAGTAGTCGGTAGAAACTCATTATTTTGGGAGATTGAAAAGGGATGTAATTAGATACACTTTGATACTCGGTAATTCGGTGATGTAAGTATGCGGTATTTTGGTAAGTGGCATGTAATATAGTAGTTCGGTATATTTAGACATCAGACCGTAACTGTAAGTAGTGTAAGCCTAGTTAGTCATATGGGTAGTTTGCGGCGTTGTATCACCCGCCGTAGTAGTAGTATTTCCGCTGTGATGTTGTAGGATTATTAGGGCGATTAGATGGTAAGTAAAGGATTAGCAGTAGGGGTGTTACAGTCTTCTGCTCCGGTCTGTCAGAACTGTCTGGTGTTTCCTTCTTCTTCTGTCTCTAACGGCTACGGCTAGCTAGGGTTTAGGTTTATTTCTGTTTCATCTGACTCTTGTTTCTCGCGGCTAGGGTTGCCGAGAATTAATGTCCTCTCCGATATTGACCCCTTAACATATGTATATCTGGTGCCCTTTTATTCATAAGATAATAGAAAATCAATCTACTTCCACCACGTCATGTGTGCATGTTTGTTTTCTCTCGTATGCATGGCCCAACATTATCTATCCCGATCTCTCGTGGCTGCAGCCTTTTTTTTATTTCAATCCATTGCAGCCCATTAGACAAAGTTTGCGCCTCTGATAATTGGTGTTTGTGCTTGTCGGCCCATCTATATGCTCATGCGCCTCGTTCAATCCCGCTCCAGATGCGTAGTGCAAGTCAACAAATGATAAAATATCATGATGACCACTTCATTATCCAGTCAAAGATCAAACTCTATTCTATATTTACGTACAACCAAATGTGGTATTGATCCATGTGCAGCCACGACAACTTCTACGCCTCTAAAGATGTCGGATGCTCCTGAGCCTTTGATCAAAAGCAACCCACAAAGAGTATCTACAATTGGCCACCATGATGAAGAAATTGTCGGCCCATGTACAGCTGCGTGACGGTTCACTGTCACGCCTCTCCTAAGCTTCAGCATGTCACACGACTTGATAAAATTGGTCATGGAATGTTTATATACATTAAACCCGGACCATCTCTTAAAATGCGAATATTCGTAGGTACGAGCCGGCTGCTCCTACTTAGGAGTGGGACAGTCCTACATGGCATTTTTTTCCAGCTCTTCTTTCTACATGGCAATATGTTATCTATACAAATGTTAATTTCCAAACAGAACTTATGCAATCCCTATCTTTCTTCCCTAACCCTCCTGACTCTCACGCAACCCTTTCTGCTCTCTCGACCCTTTCTGCTCTCCCGCATCACATTTCTTCTTCTCCCTTTCTCCTCTAATCACTGTCGATAATTACTCAACTCCATGAAGCGTCATCACTCGAACTCTCTCTTCTGCTTCTCTAGTTCCACGAAGCTTGCTGGACCGTCTTCCCTGCAAATCGACGCGCTGCTCACGAACGATACCTCACCGGCGAATCTGAAATCACAACTCCTCTCCTATGGCTAAATCACGTGAAGTAGTAGTTCATAAGGAGTAAGTTGTTACTAGGAATAATTCATTTGTTCTCGTTTTACAGTTTTTACTTCTGATTCTTCGATTTTGAAATTAGGGTTCTTAGTCTTAGTCAATCACGATTCTCTAGTAGCATTCTGTATGGTTTGATTCTGTTAATTACTGATTCTCAGTTACTTTAATACTTGTTTTGATTCACTAATGGTTCTTAGTCTTAGTCAATCGCGATTCTCTAGTAGCATTCTGTATGGTTTGATTCTGTTAATTACTGATTCTCAGTTACTTTAATACTTGTTTTGATTCACTAATTAGTTATGCACGGTGAATTTTTGTTGTCCTCATCTATTGCTGATTCGTTGCACACTGAAGTTTGTTATCCTCACCTATCGCTGCACACTGATTCTCAGTTACTTCAATACTCCTTGATTCACTAATTAGTTTGAATTATTCACTAATAAAGCTTTATGGTTCACAGTTTCTGTTTTTGATATCTTTTTGTTTTTCATTGATATAGATCCCAATCTATCACCAGAAACTCAAAGAGAAAGCATTCTAAAACATTAAATCTTCCAAGGAAAACAAGTCTGATGAAGCAACAGAAAACATTAGAACCAGACTTACTCTGAGTAATTTCAATTTTGTTGTAAGTTGTCTAAATGATCACCAGAGGCAAGCTGTAGTTGATATAGGTTTTGGATCATTGCTGCATATTTCTTTGAAAACTCTAAATATGTAGTTGGGTATGTGGCTTGTTCAGAATTTTGAGTATCAGATCTGCCATTAAAATGAGCGCTAATAGGGAGTTAGTTGCTACTCGAGATGAAGTCCACGCTTGTCTCGGGTTACCCAAGGAGATATCCCTGTAGTGGAGGCAAAAAGTACAAAACGGAAGTCACCAACTGCTTTTACTAGGTTTATGGATGAGTGGAGACGTGGGTATGTGTGACTGATAGAGGACCTATGACAATGGTTGTGGGTGAAAAACTGTCTGAAAAATCAGGAGATGATTTCAAAAGGGATTTTGTATGTTTCACTGTGTCGACACTACTCTCAGCTAACCAAAATAATTTGTGCTCATGGAATGTTCTATATTCCTTGATGGACGTGTCCAAGATCAAGTATATGGATTGGTGCGAGTACACTTTGGTAAAGTTGAAAGCAGCTATAAAGGCTTGGAATAAATCTGATTGTTCTAAGAAGTTCTTTATGGAAGTTTGCTGTTCCTTACCTTATTCTACCTTGATAGGACTTCTATAGGTGCAATTTCTGGTCCTAGGTCATTCCCAACAATTAGTTGTTGGAGTCAATCTAGATTTAGAGATAGATTAAAAGAGGAAAAGGAAGTTGGGTTTGGGACAGGTTTTATTAAACGTCCTCTTGATGTTACTGTTCCGTCTTGTTCTGCCGCTGTTGTGGATGAACTCCCTACCACTGATGTTGGTAACTTTGATGCGGTTCTTGGCTCCATTCAAAAAAAGGTGAGGGCTGTTTTAATTCTGTTTCTATTTTTGTTATATAGTTCATTAATTTGTTTAAATAGTTCATTATTTCTCATATAATGATTCATTAATTACTATTTTATTTTACTGGTTTATTTATTTTGGTATTCAGGATGCTTCTCATCAGATTCAAGCTGTGCGTGACAGTGTAAAACTTGCTTACACTTCTTTGGAGAAATTTAGGGATGAATTTGGGGATGTGGATGTTGTTGATAAAGTAGCTAGAGCTAGTTCAAAGTTGTTTGAAAATTTGTTTAAGTCTCCTTGCCATGTGGATGATAATATAGCTGGTTCTAGTTCAGACATGCAACAGCCAGATTCTCCCACCTCCCTAGAAACTGAACAAGATGATTTGCAGCAGCATGATTCTCCCACCCCTAGAAACTGAAGAAGCTGACATTCAGCAGCCTGATTCTCCCCCCCCCTTAGAAACTGAAGAAGCTGACATTCAGCAGCTGATTTTAATACCCCGGATCTAAAAATGGCGATTAAATTACTCTAATATGATTATAAAGGCCTAATGGTGCCTAAAGAGTATTGGTAAAGGAAATAAAACCAAAAGAAAAGAGAAAACGCTTGAAAAGTGAAAAACGCTAAATGCGCGTTAAATGAGTATAAGAGATACATGATCTCGAGAGGGTCCGAGATGGATTCCTAAGGCTTAGTTAGGCCTAATAAGTATACGGGAATGATTCCCGAAGAAAACGGATCCAAATAATGGATTAAAACGCTAACGGAGTTTAAAAGCACGTTTTTCGAGAAAACCCGAAAACGTGACTTTAAGTGGTCAAACGGACCCGTAAAATTATAGTTGATTAAATAACTATAATTAGTATTAATGGAAGCTTATTAACCATTAAAATAAAGAAACGAGAAAATCCGAAAAACGGGCCAGGTTAGTGAATAGTGCCAAACCGGGTAAAATAACGAGCGTTTTCTGTCAAAACTGAAAAACGCTCTAGTTTAAGTAGTATGTGGGGCCGGTTTTATTAGACAATTCAGCCCCTCTCTATTAGCTAATAACAAAGAAAAGAAGAGTTGAAAAGTCAAATAAAGTAAAAAGCAAAAGTAAGAAGGGAATAGTAAAGAAACAAATAAAACTCTTACCTTCTCTCTCTTCTACTTTTCTGATTCCCCTCTTCTTTCCTACGTGAGACACCTCCTCTCTCCCTCCATCCTCTGATTCATCTTCTTCCTTGCGACAAGAGAGCTCCACCCATGGCTCATCTCCTTTCTTCTTCTTGCCCAGCCTTATTAAGGCTCCAAATAAGAAAATAATCACATATTTGTGTTCCTCTCATCAAGCTCCACACTTCCCTCTTTTCAAAATTTGAAAAGGATGAGTCTCATTTCGTGGGTGTTGGCCATTTGAAGAGAAAAGCACACTATTTTGAAGCTTGAAGCTTCCTCTTCCATCCAAGGTAAAAATATCCAAAGAAAAATACATTTTTCTTCACTTCCTTGTGTTGGCCGATTTTGGCATGTGTTAATGCCTTGCTTCTCTTTGTTTGAGCTACTCTCCAAGTCTCCAATGGTGGGTTGGAGCTCCTCCTTTGATTTTTGGGCAAAACCAATTCTAGGGTTTCTTAAGGTAATGTCCAATTCTATGCCTTAAGCCTTTCTTTGAATTCATGAGTGGTTGCCACAACTAAAAGAGCTAACTTGTACTCCTCATGTCCAATGGTATATTGGTCTAGAGAATGGGGCAAGTGAGTTGCCTAGACCGATTTTGGATGAAGAGAAGATGAGAAGAGGAGAAGTGTATTAACAAGGAAACTTAAGAGAATTCAAGGTAAGAAACCAACCCTAAAGTATATTCTATATGTATTAGAATTTGGGATGGGATAATAAATGAATGAACCCCACATGTGTTGTGGTAGCAATGTGCTTGTATAGTAATAATACAAGTGAGAAAACATTTGTGAATTTAGTGTTTGATTAAGTGTTATGCATTTTGTGAATTATGCATTGTGAGGTATTTTGAGAATTGATAAGTATTGATGGTTTATTTGAGTGCTGATAGAACCCTTGTGGTTTGGCTAGTTTTAGGATGATTTAAATGGTGGTATGAGTTTTGGGCAATGTTAGAGAAGTAGCCAAGTTATGGCAAAATTTGTGTAGAATTTGAGTGGTTTGAGCATTGTTGGGTGTGAGTAATGACCTAGAGAAACTAGGTGTTGATGGTGGTTGTTTTGGCTTAGAAAATCACCATGGGAGTACTTGATTAAAGAGAGGAGATTGATGCTAAAATCTGTAGCAAGAACTTGTGTAAATGCCTAGGAGCTTTAGGAAAGAAATGAGAATTCAAGGTTTTAAGAGTGATTCAGGGAACTTGGTATGAGTTGTGCATTATCTTGGAAGATATGGAATGGTCAAAATGAAAGAGCATAATGCAAAGTGTGAGGAGAAGTTAGAAATGCACAAGTGTGCATTAGTGTAAAACAAGAATGAAAAACGTGTGAGATTGAGCAAGAACTTTAGTAAGGAATAAGCCAATGTTTTGAAGAGGTTAGAGCATGTTTTATGATGATTAAACATGTGGAAAACTTATGGAATGATTAGGAAATGATTAGAGGTGATATAGGGGTTTAAAGTGGTGAAAAACTGCAAATTTTGACAGTTCCAGGGTTTTCCCGGTTTGCAATCGGAATGCAAACCCGAACATAGCAAAACATGGCAGAAAGGTCATCCCAGGGGATGGTCCGGGTTTGTAAACCCGGACACAAACCCGGACACATGAAAAATACGACAGAAAGTGATTCCAGTGTTTTGGTCCGGGTTTGTAACCCCGGACACAAACCCGGACCAGGCCAAAAATGTAACAGAATGTGTTTTCTTGCATTCTAATGATGGGGAATTGAATGGTAATGATAATATAAGGTAATTAGACCTGAATAATGATTTTTAAAGGTCATAGGAGTGTAAACAAGTTTTGATAAGTGAATGAGAAGTTGTGAGTTTAAGAACACATGAGTAAAACTAAGTTAAACGGGATAACGGGGTTAAGTACGGGAGTATTAGTTTTACATACCGTAATGCTTTGATGTTAATAAAACATTTGAATTTATCAGTGGATCGTGTGTGACCAAGCATGGTGAGATGACACGGTAAAAGTAAAAACCCCGGTGAAGGTATGATTTTCTCATGCCCCGTATGCTAACCGAGTTACTCTGATTTGTGTGTTTTTGTGCCGGCTTAATCAAGATTAAAGCATGAAAATAATCCCTTGTTTGATTATGCATGCATTGTTGTATGTTGTATGAGCTAACATACTTGTATGCCGGTGTGGTCTAACGTAGTGCATAGACCGACTCTTAGTGAGTATTGATTGACTAGAAACCCGTTGAACGGGTAGTCACATAACCAATGGAAGTATGCAAACACACATAAACTATCGATTAAGTGTAATGATAACGCAAACATATAAACTCCCTAGAATGTGAGGAGATGTACGGGTTGAGTAAATACCCGATAACGGTTAGGAAACCTTATTGCAACAATCCACGAAATAAATATGAGTGGAGGGATAAACGAACCTCCATCGAGAGGATCGAAGTTAGTCCAATAATGTAAACATATAAGAAAGGTAAAAGAGACCTAAGGGACTATGTACTCCCTTGAGATACGGTCGACCTCTATATGAGGATTTTACCCGGTATAAGAAAATATCCGAATGTATAAGCATATGATTGTGAGGGTAACCCTTAAACCTAAGATTACCCGAATTTAAGTAAAGTTCCCAAGTCATTAGAAACATCGAGAATGATGCTTCTAGACTAATATACATGATATTATTATAACTCCGAGAGAGGAGTGTATGGGAACGAGAGTAGTCCGAGAGTAGTCGGACCTAAGTAAAAGAGATAGGAACTAAGAGAGAGTTCCGTGAGCTAGTTGAACCTTCCCACCATGCTAGACCCAGAGTAGGGTCGAAACCGGGGAAGTAAGACTATGCTAGAGAGCCATGAGTTTTGGCTTAAGTATGTAATAAGAGTAACAAGCGTGACGTAGGAGACCTGTAGTGTCTCGAGAATCTACAAGAGCTTGAGTATGAATACCCAAGAGTGTGGGTGAGATAATGAGTATAAATAACCCGAGAGAAGGGTGAGTATATGTATGAGTAACCCGAGAGAATGGGTAAGTATAAGAATGAGTAGCCCAAGAGAATGGGTGTGTATACGAATAAGTAACCCGAGAGAGCGGGTGGGTATTGAATAAGTAAACAAGGCATAGTGAGGAATAACCCTCAATGCCTAAGAGTAACCAGTTACCACTAACAACATTGTTATGTTAGTTAGGAATCGTGTTCCGTGATTGGATGTAGATTCCTTGTGTGATATACATATATATTGTATTGCCATGATGCATGTTGTTTGATTAAAATGAACTCCATGTATATCCGACCCAAAGTAGTCGGCGTACCGCGGTTAGCACGTATATGCGAATTTCATATTCAGCGTAAGCTGACCCCCTAGGGGGAACGTTTTAGTGTGCAGGTACTTGAAGCTGACCACCGTTCGAGAGAGTAGGACGGGGACTGCTGTGAGCATGGGTAGTTAGATTGTAATTACTTATGCGTTTGAATGAGGTGTAAGTCCGAGTATGTTATCGGCATCCGTATATTGTAGACTCGGTATAGTAGAGATATGAATTGAGTATTGTATTTGTATGAAGTACTCGGTTGTTCCAGTTCATCAGACCGTTACGGTATGTAAGAAAGGCCTGGTTAGCCACATGGGTGGCTAACGGCGTTGTTTCACCCCTCGTTGTAATTAGAGTTCCGCTGCGTGAGTAGGAGTAATTAGTAACGGTTTAAGAGGTAATGATGAGATTAACGGTTGGGGTGTTACAAAAATGGTATCAGAGCGAAGTATCGCTCTGATGACTGGAAATACCGAGCTTAGGAAATACCGAGTTAGGATATAGAGACTTAGGGCTAAGGGTTGAGTGGTAGCGTGAGAGATGCGCTAGTTAGGAACTTCCAGTTGATCTGGATCTGGATACCTACAATACCAACCCGCCCTCCACAACCCCCGCATTAAAGCTTGGGAAAGAACGCCAGAGAGACGGGAAACCTAATCTGGCAGTTACTAATATTTCAACATGAACTAGAACATGTCATGCGGTAGATCCCGAGAACCGGGAATCCCGGAGACGGATCCCGCTGGAATGACAATAACCGCACATAATGGCGAGAGATCGAGAATCCTAATCCAAGGAGACCGAAATCTGTGGCAACTTGGGGCGACATGCTTAGCAGTCGCGAGAACCTAGCTGGCCGAGCAGCAGCAAGAAGAAGCACCAACCGTGCAACAAGGCGGACTCATGAGAAATAACGAGAACCGGGACACAAGTCTACGGACCGCCATAGTTAACTAATACCACCAATGGTATATTAATGACTAAGGATCTAGTCAAGAGTAGATGCACCCACCCTGCCACACCCAAAGAGGTTGCAATACTTAACGGATACCGCTTAGACAGCTACGAGCATAACTACGGGATATACCCGAATAGGACTACAGAAGTAGTACCTAAATAAGTTAAACCTCGGTAACCACAGTAAAGACGTGGGAACGAGCAACGAGGTAAAGCATAAAAATTAAAGTAATTAAGGAACTCCGAGAGTGGAGGAGCACCTAAATGAACGACAGTCATGTCAAGATGAATGAGAAGCAGCTCTAAGGAGTAGTTATCCAACTAAAGAGTCAAGGAAGAGCCAACAAGGCTACCAAATACAATGTGAACAATACCGTGACCGGTATGAGTTAACCTAAAAACCGCCTGTACCGCGCACTTGCCTCGGCAAGTGCAGTAATAACGGGACCGTTAAGAGAATCTTAACAAGTGACAAGTACTTAGCAAGTACCAAGATGGCGAACAAGCCAATATAGCCACTTAAACCCTAAGAATTGTGAAACGAAACCTTGAAAAGGCATAACGGCCTGATCATTATATAAAGAACATACCAGTCAGCGAGAAGCTGGACTCGGTAAGGAACAGCCGGCACAGAAATGCCATGAAGAATTACTTTTAAAACTTGAACTTCCTTTCAGAACATAAATTTTCCAAAACCCCAAGTTTTAAAACCAAACCAGTGAACCACGATAAGTTATTATAGGACATATAAGAGGAGTTGGCAACAGAATACTTCACTTAGGCGTGACCGACACTACAAGTGTACACAACGAGACATGGAACGACCGCACTCCAAAGGAGCTTGCGGGCCTGACAGACCAGTTATGAGTTAGTCGGGTAAGTGGTAACGTATCAATAAGATACTCCATGTATGTATACAAGTAGAGTACGGTACACTGGAAGTAGCCCACTCCATACTACGGACGAAAGAGCCAATTCAAACCAAGACAGTTGGACACCTCGAATGATCGAAGAACATAAGGAAGCTTACCAAGATTAAGGAGTCTAGAATCCAGTAAGGTGACGGACCTAAGGATATAGCGTTAATAAGCGCGAGAGCACAGAGTATTAAGTACAGACATTGGATATGTCTCAGGAAATACCTAATAACTGGGTGAATACCAGTGTAAATAATACGGCGAATGCCTAAATGAACTTATTAATGTACGATAAACGGGATAGAATTCCCACTTTATACCTCACTGAGAGAATAATGACCTGACCAGAAGGTATTAGAAGGTACCAGGATCTACCCAATAATGGGAGACATTACAACCCTAAACGGGATAGTCAAGGACATAGCCGCAAGGCGAAGTCACAACTGAACATAACCATGAGTACAAGCCAGATGTAATGGCATTACTCAGTAACACCCAGGAGCAATCCGAGAAGGGTGCCGGAGTCAACAGTAGTTGAACGAAACATCGTGTTGAGAACACAATGTTTAAGCAACACTCGGTAGAACCCGAAGGGATCCCTCGTAACACGGGATACCCTAAAATGCTAGAGGGCATGAATTAGTATCAAAATACTTTAAGGTCTTCCATGTTTGGAAGCGTGATGAAACTACCATATCAAAACCCAGTAATACCTCCAAACCATTTAATGGTATACGAGAAAGCGAAACCTGTATAAACAGCCCGCATGGAGCATGGCGGGCAATGTGGCTTATAAGCCGGTAAACTAACTACAACTTGTAATATCTAAACGTTGTAAACTATGCATAGACGCATAAGAGAACAGTGGAGAATGACCACTACCTAGAGTGGGATACCACTTTGTTATTATTGGGCCTATGGAGCGGCATTTGCGTGAATCCTCCAGAGAAAGGCTACCACCTAGGTATGAAATGTGAAACCGCTAGTGCGGTGTAGTAAACTTGAGCATGTGTATATTGCCAATGAGTATATGAACTATAGTAGAGTGTAAGGAGGAACCTCGATTGCGGCAATTCTAAACCGAAGAGTAATCAGTTGAGTAGTAAACACTGTATGTGTGTAATATGAACTGCAGAGTAAGCAGTGCGCAAGTGCGCAGAGAGATTTTAAAGAGTAACGTATTTCATTGAGCTAAGTGAATGGCAAGCCATAGTAAATGGCGGGAGTACATGAGCGGCAGCTAAAGTAGTAGCGGATGCCATATAAGCGAATGTTGTAACGAGTAGAACAGGTACGCAGCAAGCGACCGTTGTAAGAGTAACTAGTTAATGATATGAAGCTGATGGAAAATGTGGTAAAGAGACATGATCATTCCTATCTCATGAGAGATTTACGTCAAGGGTTTACGCTTCTGCACTCTGTATGACTGAGTGTTTTGGTATGGCACTTGTGCGGTAATGATCAAGTGGGAGAGTCAGGAATTGAGAAATGTCAACGAAGCCTGTTGAGTGAGAATCTAGAGAGATAACCGTGCGGCCATTGGCCAAAGATGCACAAAGAACGTGGGCAGTAACCCACAGGGCCCAGGATCGATATGTGGAAAAATGCAGAGTAGTATGAATGAAGAACTCTGGTACAGAACCAAGAAACAAACATAATCCATGAGCCACTATTAAACGAGGAAGCACTACATGCTAAGTAGTAGCTTGACCTCAACCGACAACAAGTCGGGAAAAATAAGTGAATAATCACAAAGGTATACAGTGTTATACGAAGTAGATTCCCAGAGAACTGGAGAGACAATCTAAAATTCATCGAATTCGCATACGGTAAGAGATACCTAGCGACGATTGACAAACCTTATTCCCAAGTAAAAACGGATAGAAAGGGAGTGGATAATACATTGAAAATACCAAAAGGGCGAGTTAAGCTCTAGTTATTAGGTCACACAGAAGCTTGTGGACCATAATTCAAAGGTTAATTATACCTAGCAATTGTGAGTAGATGGCTAATCATAAACGCCTTGAAGCCTTAGAGGCTAGAACCTAACCCGGTTATGAGTTAATTAACCGCATTGAAGTTAAAATACTTCATGATACCCGAATTAATGAACCAATGTTCAGTGATAACATATGGTTGGTTACGCGGGCGTAACCCCTTTTAAGGGGGGTAGGGCGAGAAACCGCTTAGAGTATGTTTTACGTATTGGTGCGTAAACTACTATGTGCATAGCACAAAAGAAATTGTTTTGATGATTGGAACTTATGTTACATAAACATATGTACCCATTCATTGTGTAATAATGATTGTTGTGCATGAGTGATGCAAGTAACGAGTATGTAATATATATGAAAAGAGGAGTAGAGAGACTCCTAGGGAATGAGAATCCCTATAGTATATGTCTAGTGAGATTAGACATGAGACATAATGAGTACGAAGTGGTATGAAACCGAGGGAGTGAGTTCCCTAGGTGATTTTATTTGAGAATGATTGATGGAGTGAGTTCCATCCTTTGGAGTTGTATGTTGTATGTTTTAAGTTGAGTAGTAATTTGACTAATGAGGCCACAATTATGGAATGCCTAGGCAAGGTAAGTGAAACAAATAGAGAATAATGGATGACCTAAGTTCTAAGAACTAGGGACAATTGAAACAGATTGTTTTATGAATATGACTAGTAAGAGTAAAAGATAGAAAACGAAAATGTTTGACTATCTGTTTGTTTGAAACTGACGTGGGAGGTGGAACTTGGTCTGCTAGCGATCAAGGGAAACCGAACACAAATTGGGGTGGAAGGATAGTTCAACACTGATGCTGATCACATCAGGGTTGGATGATTCTTGAAACTCCCTATAAGTGGTCACAATTAACCACGCTAAGGAAAATTACAGCTACCATAAATTTGATTTGGAGTTGCGTGATGTTTTAAAAAGAATTTTCAAACAGAATTTGAAAATGGATTTTCTTCAAGTATGAAGATGGAAACGAAATTGGTTTTGAAACCGCTATCACCCGCCGATGGCTGAGCCTTAAGTCTTGATGACCGGTAGAACGGTGGGCGTGTATTAGTTTTGAAACCATTGCACCGTACGTGCGGCGGTCCTAAGTGACCGGTTGGGGCGGTGTCAGTGTGGGATTTTTTCCAAAGGCAGCGGGACGGGGAGAGTACCCTGAGATGTTCCTGTGTTGAGTGAGTCAACCAGAGTGCCTGAGGATATGAATATATGTAACGTTTTGATCAGAACCGAAGGGACCGTGGGCCAGAGAGAGTAAGTGCCCATTTGTCATGAAACGGCCGTGGACCAGAGAGCGTAAGTGTCCAACGTGACCGGTACCTGAGGGATCAGTAGTATATCACTCAACATGGATTCGAGGACTGTAGTGCCTTCTTGTCTTCGGACCGATTCCATGGAGAGAGAAAAAAAGTATTTTTGATTGCTATACATGCTGTGATATGTGTGTGGTATGTGTAGTATAAAATGAGACTGACTTGTGGAGTCAGTAGGGTTATACATGTACTATAACCTTGGCATTGAATGCCATGAGAGTAACCATCTAGATTCACCAACTTTGAGGACAAAGTTCCTAAGGGGGGTAGATTTTAATACCCCGGATCTAAAAATGGCGATTAAATTACTCTAATATGATTATAAAAGGCCTAATGGTGCCTAAAGAGTATTGGTAAAGGAAATAAAACCAAAAGAAAAGAGAAAACGCTTGAAAAGCGAAAAACGCTAAAATGCGCGTTAAATGAGTATAAGAGATACATGATCTCGAGAGGGTCCGAGATGGATTCCTAAGGCTTAGTTAGGCCTAATAAGTATACGGGAATGATTCCCGAAGAAAACGGATCCAAATAATGGATTAAAACGCTAACGGAGTTTAAAAGCACGTTTTTCGAGAAAACCCGAAAACGTGACTTTAAGTGGTCAAACGGACCCGTAAAAATTATAGTTGATTAAATAACTATAATTAAGTATTAATGGAAGCTTATTAACCATTAAAAATAAAGAAACGAGAAAAATCCGAAAAACGGGCCCGGTTAGTGAATAGTGCCAAACCGGGTAAAATAACGAGCGTTTTCTGTCAAAAACTGAAAAACGCTCTAGTTTAAGTAGTATGTGGGGCCGGTTTTATTAGACAATTCAGCCCCTCTCTATTAGCTAATTAACAAAAGAAAAAGAAGAGTTGAAAAGTCAAATAAAGTAAAAAGCAAAAGTAAGAAGGGAATAGTAAAGAAACAAATAAAACTCTTACCTTCTCTCTCTCTTCTACTTTTCTGATTCCCCTCTTCTTTCCTACGTGAGACCTCCTCTCTCCCTCCATCCTCTGATTCATCTTCTTCCTTGCGACAAGAGAGCTCCACCCATGGCTCCTCTCCTTTCTTCTTCTTGCCCAAGCCTTATTAAGGCTCCAAATAAGAAAATAATCACATATTTGTGTTCCTCTCATCAAGCTCCACACTTCCCTCTTTTCAAAATTTGAAAAGGATGAGTTTCATTTTCGTGGGTGTTGGCCATTTGAAGAGAAAAGCACACTATTTTGAAGCTTGAAGCTTCCTCTTCCATCCAAGGTAAAAATATCCAAAGAAAAATACATTTTTCTTCACTTCCTTGTGTTGGCCGATTTTGGCATGTGTTAATGCCTTGCTTCTCTTTGTTTTGAGCTACTCTCCAAGTCTCCAATGGTGGGTTGGAGCTCCTCCTTTGATTTTTGGGCAAAACCAATTCTAGGGTTTCTTAAGGTAATGTCCAATTCTATGCCTTAAGCCTTTCTTTGAATTCATGAGTGGTTGCCACAACTAAAAGAGCTAACTTGTACTCCTCATGTCCAATGGTATATTGGTCTAGAGAATGGGGCAAGTGAGTTGCCTAGACCGATTTTGGATGAAGAGAAGATGAGAAGAGGAGAAGTGTATTAACAAGGAAACTTAAGAGAATTCAAGGTAAGAAACCAACCCTAAAGTATATTCTATATGTATTAGAATTTGGGATGGGATAATTAAATGAATGAACCCCACATGTGTTGTGGTAGCAATGTGCTTGTATAGTAATAATACAAGTGAGAAAACATTTGTGAATTTAGTGTTTGATTAAGTGTTATGCATTTTGTGAATTATGCATTGTGAGGTATTTTGAGAATTGATAAGTATTGATGGTTTATTTGAGTGCTGATAGAACCCTTGTGGTTTGGCTAGTTTTAGGATGATTTAAATGGTGGTATGAGTTTTGGGCAATGTTAGAGAAGTAGCCAAGTTATGGCAAAATTTGTGTAGAAATTTGAGTGGTTTGAGCATTGTTGGGTGTGAGTAATGACCTAGAGAAACTAGGTGTTGATGGTGGTTGTTTTGGCTTAGAAAATCACCATGGGAGTACTTGATTAAAGAGAGGAGATTGATGCTAAAATCTGTAGCAAGAACTTGTGTAAATGCCTAAGGAGCTTTAGGAAAAGAAATGAGAATTCAAGGTTTTAAGAGTGATTCAGGGAACTTGGTATGAGTTGTGCATTATCTTGGAAGATATGGAATGGTCAAAATGAAAGAGAGCATAATGCAAAGTGTTGAGGAGAAGTTAGAAATGCACAAGTGTGCATTAGTGTAAAACAAGAATGAAAAACGTGTGAGATTGAGCAAGAACTTTAGTAAGGAATAAGCCAATGTTTTGAAGAGGTTTAGAGCATGTTTTATGATGATTAAACATGTGGAAAACTTATGGAATGATTAGGAAATGATTAGAGGTGATATAGGGGTTTAAAAGTGGTGAAAAACTGCAAATTTTGACAGTTCCAGGGGTTGTCCGGGTTTGCAATCGGAATGCAAACCCGGAACATAGCAAAAACATGGCAGAAGGTCATCCCAGGGGATGGTCCGGGTTTGTAAACCCGGACACAAACCCGGAACACATGAAAAATACGACAGAAAGTGATTCCAGTGTTTGGTCCGGGTTTGTAACCCCGGACACAAACCCGGACCAGGCCAAAAATGTAACAGAATGTGTTTTCTTGCATTCTAATGATGGGGAATTGAATGGTAATGATAATATAAGGTAATTAGGACATGAATAATGATTTTTAAAGGTCATTAGGAGTGTAAACAAGTTTGATAAGTGAATGAGGAAGTTGTGAGTTTAAGAACACATGAGTAAAACTAAGTTAAACGGGATAACGGGGTTAAGTACGGGAGTATTAGTTTTACATACCGTAATGCTTTGATGTTAATAAAACATTTGAATGTTATCAGTGGATCGTGTGTGAACCAAGCATGGTGAGATGACACGGTAAAAGTAAAAACCCCGGTGAAAGGTATGATTTTCTCATGCCCCGTATGCTAACCGAGTTACTCTGATTTGTGTGTTTGTGTGCCGGCTTAATCAAGATTAAAGCATGAAAATAATCCCTTGTTTGATTATGCATGCATTGTTGTATGTTGTATGAGCTAACATACTTGTATGCCGGTGTGGTCTAACGTAGTGCATAGACCGACTCTTAGTGAGTATTGATTGACTAGAAACCCGTTGAACGGGTAGTCACATAACCAATGGAAGTATGCAAACACACATAAACTATCGATTTAAGTGTAATGATAACGCAAACATATAAACTCCCTAGAATGTGAGGAGATGTACGGGTTGAGTAAATACCCGATAACGGTTAGGAAACCTTATTGCAACAATCCACGAAATAAATATGAGTGGAGGGATAAACGAACCTCCATCGAGAGGATCGAAGTTAGTCCAATAATGTAAACATATAAGAAAGGTAAAAGAGACCTAAGGGACTATGTGACTCCCTTGAGATACGGTCGACCTCTTATATGAGGATTTTACCCGGTATAAGAAAATATCCGAATGTATAAGCATATGATTGTGAGGGTAACCCTTAAACCTAAGATTACCCGAATTTAAGTAAAGTTCCCAAAGTCATTAGAAACATCGAGAATGATGCTTCTAGACTAATATACATGATATTATTATAACTCCGAGAGAGGAGTGTATGGGAACGAGAGTAGTCCGAGAGTAGTCGGACCTAAGTAAAAGAGATAGGAACTAAGAGAGAGTTCCGTGAGCTAGTTGAACCTTCCCACCATGCTAGACCCAGAGTAGGGTCGAAACCGGGGAAGTAAGACTATGCTAGAGAGCCATGAGTTTTGGCTTAAGTATGTATTAAGAGTAACAAGCGTGACGTAGGAGACCTGTAGTGTCTCGAGAATCTACAAGAGCTTGAGTATGAATAACCCAAGAGTGTGGGTGAGATAATGAGTATAAATAACCCGAGAGAAAGGGGTGAGTATATGTATGAGTAACCCGAGAGAATGGGTAAGTATAAGAATGAGTAGCCCAAGAGAATGGGTGTGTATACGAATAAGTAACCCGAGAGAGCGGGTGAGGTATTGAATAAGTAAACAAGGCATAGTGAGGAATAACCCTCAATGCCTAAGAGTAACCAGTTACCACTAACAACATTGTTATGTTAGTTAGGAATCGTGTTCCGTGATTGGATGTAGATTCCTTGTGTGATATACATATATATTGTATTGCCATGATGCATGTTGTTTGATTAAAATGAACTCCATGTATATCCGACCCAAAGTAGTCGGCGTACCGCGGTTAGCACGCGGTATATGCGAATTTCATATTCAGCGTAAGCTGACCCCCTAGGGGGAACGTTTTTAGTGTGCAGGTACTTGAAGCTGACCACCGTTCGAGAGAGTAGGACGGGGACTGCTGTGAGCATGGGTAGTTAGATTGTAATTACTTATGCGTTTGAATGAGGTGTAAGTCCGAGTATGTTATCGGCATCCGTATATTGTAGACTCGGTATAGTAGAGATATGAATTGAGTATTGTATTTGTATGAAGTACTCGGTTGTTCCAGTTCATCAGACCGTTACGGTATGTAAGAAAGGCCTGGTTAGCCACATGGGTGGCTAACGGCATTGTTTCACCCCTCGTTGTAATTAGAGTTCCGCTGCGTGAGTAGGAGTAATTAGTAACGGTTTAAGAGGTAATGATGAGATTAACGGTTGGGGTGTTACACTGATTCTCCCACCCCCATAGAAACTGAAGAAGCTGACATTCAGCACCCCGATTCTCCCAACCCCCTAGAAACTGAACAAGCTGAAGAGGAGTGTGGTAACAATTGTATTGTAGATGACAGTAATGTGAAAATGGAGGTAGATGAGATAGATGATATGCCTCATAGTTCTATTCGACAGAAAGCTGGTAACAGAAGAGAGAAAGAAAAGACTAAAAAGATTGAAGGTAAAGTGAGGGGGGCATCCAAGTTAGAAAAGGTTCCTCCAAAGCCAACTAGGTTTAGTAGAAGAACTTGTCCATCTGCTTATGCTCGAACTCCTATTTTCTCTCTTATTGTTGCTCCTGTTAATGTTAATGAAAAATTTACTCGTCTTCAGACGGAAGTGATTGAATATGTTATTTCTGGAGGAAACCCCTCGTAAGTTCATTTTTTTCTTTATTGTTTCATTTGTTCTTTTTTTTTCATCAATTCTACTTATTCATTGTTTTAGTGATTCACTATTGTTATTTCTCTGTGTCTTTAAGGGACTTTGTGTTTGATGACGGTGTAACCTAGATCACCCGTGAAGAAATGGCATCACTTGACAAAGATGTTCAAGTTCATGTTCATGTGGTTGATGCCTTCTCTTCTATTCTGAACCATGACAACCGAAATTACTCATTTGACAAATCAGAGAGATTTTATTTTACGACACTCCCAGCTGTAAGTTCTTATATAGCTCTCTACTTATCTTATGACTCACCTCTTAGTTGTATTGATTCGCTAATTAGCAGTCTTGATTCACTAATTAGTAGTCTTGATTCACTGGTTATCTATAATGATTCATTTCTGGCTTTTATATTTATCTTATTCATAACTGATATTTTTTCTTTTTCTTACCATCTTTTTACAATCTTTCTTTTTTTTTTGTTTTGTGCCCCTAGTCTATACTTCTTGATCAAGATATAGGTGTGGATGCTGATAGAAGTGAGATTGCTCGTCATAGAATGCAGAATGAGCTGCAACTCAGTGGTTACAATCCTTCAAAACTCAAACATTTTCATCACATATTCTTCCCCTGTTTTCTTCATCAGCATTACTATTTGGTTGTTATTAACTTCGCATCATCAAGTGTAGAAGTTATAGATAATATGTCGTTGCCGGAAGGCATCAACAATGATGAAAAGTATGGAGCTGATGTTAAGTTGTTGGTAAGCGATTGTTATCGATGTAGTTCATTATTCTATTTTTTTTCTAGTGTATGTTATGTAATTTTGTCTTTTTTTCTAACCTTTTTTGTATAGGTAAACTTTGTTGCTGCATTTCTAGAGTTCTTGGATGATGTAGAACGCTCCAAAGAGCTGTTATGTTTTGAGATCAATTACTTTGATATGCCATGGAGGAAGAAAAGTAACACCATCGATTGTGGTATCTATGCATTGAGGCACATGGAGAGTTATCCTGGCAACGGACCCTCATGGAACATTGGATTTAATACTGATGGTGTAAGTACTAACTATATTTTGTTTTGGTTTTTTCTATCTTTATGTGTTTTTAACTGATTTTGCTACATTGTGTTTACACAGAAAAAAGAGAAAGCTGATCTGAGTATGCTGCGAAGGAAGTATGCTTTCAGACTTGCTATACATGACAAGAATTTGAGGGTTTCTGATCTTCAAACATCATTGAAGCGAAAGAAGTTCTGAAGCTAGTGAAAGAAGTTCTGAAGCTATCTGTATTGATCTTATAACATCGTGGGGGGATTAACTTTGGGTGGTCATATACTTTAGTACATTAGTTTTTGGTATAAGCTAGACAACAACATACTAGCGACTGAATGGCGTCTACTACAAAATTTTCTAACACACACTTATCTGTTGATTCTCATCTTTTTAAGGTTGCTGAAACCTTATTAGCTTAATGATACATCATATTAGCTTAATGATTCATCATATCAGCTAAATGATTCATTATTTATGTCAAAAAAAAATCAGTTACTACTTGATTCACCAAATGTATCTAATGATTCATTTGTAAATGTGTATGATACATCACAGACCTAAAGTAATATCTACACTCTGGATTAAAACTACTAACTGAAAACTTGAAATTGAATGATGTGTACGAGAATTTTGTATTCACTCTTTTGATTCATCTTTGAAGGTTACTGAATGATTCATCTAGTAAGAAAAATAAAATAATTCATCATATTAGCTTAATGATTCATCATATCAACTTAATGATTCATTATTTATGTCAACATAAATCAGTTACTACATGATTCACCAAATGTATCTAATGATTCATTTGTAAATGTGTATGATACATCACACACCTAAAGCAAAATCTACACTCTGGATTGAAACTACCAACGAAAAACTAGAAATTGAATGATTTGTACAGGAATTTTGTATTCGCACTCTTTTGATTCATATCTTTGAAGGTTACTGAATGATTCATCTAGTCAGAAAATGTAATGATTCATCATATCAGCTAAAAGATTCATCATATCAGCTAAAAGATTCATCATATCAGATAAATGATTCATCATATCAGGTAAATGGTTCATTATTTATGACAACACAAATCAGTTACTATATGATTTACCAAACGTATCTAATGATTCATTTGAAAATGTGTATGATACATCACACACCTAAAGCAATATCTACGTTGTAGATTTAAACTATCAAACACTTTTTACTTCCTAAAGGCTATGGTATGCACTTATTTTTCTAAATCTGGGACTATGGTGACAAGTCTATCACCACCATGCACGGGATGTGCATAAGAAACTCCTTGAGATTGTGTATCTTCATGGATACTCCTGAAAGAATTTATAGCAGCCTTCTTTATTAACTTTGCAGCTGCAGCTTTTTTTGTCCTTGCAGCTCTTCGGTGTATCTTTTCTATTGTAGATTTCCATCTATAACAAATCAAATTTATTAACAAAATTCAACGATCAATCGTATTGCTCCATCATTACAATAAACACAATAAACCACATCATGATAACTTATACCTATCATTTCTTTGCCCTTTTGTTCTAGCCCCTTGTGGATTTTTCAATGGGGTTCTTCCTGCATTAGTAGTACATAACTTGCACTTCCAAATTCAGCATCAACTTCATCCTTCAATTTTTTGAATGTTCTCTCACACAAATCTCTTGCCTTTTCATTGGGTGCACTTTCAGCTAGGATCTGATTTATTTTTCTGGACATGACCATCATCCAATTTGACTGCAAAAATTGGTCGTCAATGGCTGTGTCAAATCTACATGCATCAGATCCTGTAAAGCAAAAGTACAAATGATTCATTAAATATAACTATATAGTACATCAAAAACGACAAATAATACATCAAGAAGTACTTAATATCAGAACGAAAAATAAAGAATGAGGAAACGCACCTTCATGCTTTCTTCTATCATATATGTCCCTTCTCCATCTATTGAGAATGTAAACCTCATCTAACTTGTCAACACAATTTACATTCAGTATTCTTAAGCTATGGGAACATAGAATTCCAACCTCAGTCAGAAGCTTGCATGAGCAAAACACATGAGAACTCTCCTTGTTGAATGTTACTGTTTGCTTAAATATATCAACGTTTCCTTGCCAAACATAATAAGTACTAGTACTCTGCTCTTCTTTATAAAATTCATAGTGACAAGCCCAAGCCTTTTTAAATTCAGCCTCAAAGAGTAGATAAATCTTAATTGTGTACACATTTCTTGCTTCTAACAGAATGCTAACACCATCTGCTCTCAAATCCACTTTCCCTCTTAAGCATCTTAAATCTTCTTCCATCTGTCTATCCCTCCAAGCTGAAATCATGTTGCAAAATGTTTTGTAAAACTCACAAAGTCCTGATGTCTTACTAAGGTTCCTTGATATAGCATGATTTGTACTTTCACTTCTTTGTGATGAGAGTACACCTCTAGAAAAGTAATCTTTTGTAAATGCACGACACCACTTTTTCCTCATCTCATAAAGCCGCTTCAACCATGAATTGTTCTCATATTTATGTGTTTCAAGAAGCCTGAATACATTATAGAAGGAGAAACTTATAGATAAGAGGAGCCAAATCTTAGAATGTACATGTGACAACATGAAACGAGATGTATATCAAGCATGCCAATATAAATCAGTGACTTTGCATTTTGTATATACTGATGATTCACCATTTAAATCAAATGATACATCACTTACAACAAATGATTCATTAATAGAATAACATCTTTATACTATTTATATCAGAACACAAAATCAACTACTAGCATGTAAACAATTAAACATTAAACTCTAGAAACTATTGATTTGCTAAGTAATATATTTGATTCATAAATATATAACTATGATCTATTTATTCATGATATTAGGTCATACCTTGCCCAAAGTGTGTTGAATTCAGCCTCTGTTTCACATTTTTTAGTATGTATTGGAATTGATCATTGAATCCTTTGCTGCTACGGATCAAATTGTTGATGTGCTTTTTGGCATTTTCCATCAAATGCCAAACACACAACCGATGACTTGAATGAGGGAAAACCTTTTCAATTGCAGATGCCATTGAAGCACATTGATCCGTCATTATCGTTTGTGGACTGATTCCATCCATTGACATTAGGAACTTTTCAAACAACCATTTGAAGGATTCAATCTTTTCATTGAGCAGAAAACCACAACCAAACATTATGTTGAATCCATGGTTGTTCATACCAACAAAAGGTGCACATATCATGTTGTACTTATTAGTACGATATGTTGTGTCATGCACAACAAGATCTCCAAATATTCTGTAATCACTGTGCATCTGTCCATCACGCCAGAAAAAGCTACAAAGTCTGCCTTCAGTGTCAACTTCAAGATCGTAAAAAAAATCATCCTCTATTTCTTTTCTTTTTCTAAAGGTTTCTAACAGAGTATTTGCATCCGTACCATCAAAACCTTGAAGACGTTTTACAGCTAATGCATCATATGCGTCTTTCTGTGTGAATCCGACTTTATCCTTTCCACCAGATGCTTCACACAAAAATTTGTACGCCTTTGAAATTTGTATTCCACTATCCTTCATGTGACTCATATATTCCAACTGTTCTGCACTGATTTGTCTGTGTGATCTAAGCAAATGAATCTGATCTTGAGCAACAAATGGATGGTTGTGCTCCATGACATGCTTTGTAACCAACCATTTTCCAACATTGTCAATTGAAAATTTTATCATTGCAGGACAGTTTGTTCTAACATCAAGTTTTCTATATTTTCTTCCCTGGGATCTCTTGCATCTTTCATACCAGACATGCAACAACGGTATTCTTTAGAGCGTAGTATTTTAGTACCTTGCTTATACTTCGTTGAATGCTTTCTTGTTCCAAATCCGTACCGACGTGCATAATCATTGTACAAATAATAAGCTTCTTCTTCAGAACTAACAATTTTGTCCATCAACTCTGATGATGAAGCTTCAGTAAAAACAACTTCTGTGGTTTCATTCACAATCAGCTGTTCAGTATGATCAGACCCTACAATATCAAATGATCCATTAATATGTATAAATGATTCATTAATATGTATAAATGATTCATTAAGTTTTAAACTGTGATACATATATCATTCAATATATATGTAAGGTCACACACAGTATACAGAACACAGATCGATTATCAAAAGTTCGGCAAAGATTGACGAAGATCTTCTATCGATCAACTAATGATTCAAGAAAAAACGGCAAACATTGACGAAGATATTCTATCGATCACCTTATGATTCAAGAGAAAACGCAAAAATTGATGAAGAATGAGGAATATGCATATCGAGCTTATGATTCAAGATAAAACCGCAAAGATTGATGAAAATTGGGGGATGTTCATATCGATTAACATAATTGTTTAAGGTGAAGGAAGATTGACAATTACCTGCATCATACACAACAATCTCTGTACACCGTTCGTTCACAGCTTCTTCCATCATGTTGTCCATTGCACTTCAAGAACGATTTGCAGTTCCCAAATTGATTTCAGTGTTATTGCGTAGCTCTGTTCAGCTATCACGCATTTTTATTCAGCTAAATCGATTGATCGAATCCATCTGTTTAGTGGCAACGAAATGCTGTTTGGCCTTTCAATTCGGTGAAATCAGTGAAATCAATTCAGAAATCGCGCGAATGAAGTGATTCTGGGTGTTTGTTTCTACTCTAAAGCGCTGATCGTTCTCTGAGATAGAAAGTGCTGACGTGTAATTTTTTTCCACCGTGGCATATGCCTGCACCCAGTATTGAGCGGCCTTCACGCACAATCCCTAGTCTGCTTAAAATGTCCAGTCGGTTTTGCCCGGGTGTGGTCCGGGTTTGTAAATCTGGACACATACCCGGACCACACCTAAATATTGGTAGAAAGATGTCCTCGTGGTGAGTCCGGATTTGTATGTTCGGATAGATGTTCGGACATACCCTAAAGTGCATCAGAATTGTCATTTTTACTCTCGTTCAGTCCCGGATTGATCATAAAGCTCTTGACATATGTTCCTAGATCTTTCCTTCAATGTTTTAAACCTGTTTTAGCACAAAACCACAAGTAAGGGAAGTTCTTCACATTTAGCATAAAATAGCATATAAGTAAGGAATTTATCACACAAACCCATACAATAATAATCAAATTAAGCATAGAAACTTAGATAAATTCCGCACTTATCACAGCCTTGTGTCAAAAAAGGAACAAGATCTTGAAGACCGTCTACTATGCCAATAGGACCCTCAATGATGCCTAGAAAAATTATGCCACTACTAAGAAAGAACTTCTCGCCGTGGTCTTTGCTCTGGATAGGTTCAGATCTTACCTCCTTGGGAGTAAAGTGATAGTCCACATAGATCACTCCGCTCTCAAATATCTATTCACTAAGGAAATGCCAAACCTCGACTACTTATATGGATTCTTCTGCTACACGAGTTTGAGATTAAGGTCAGAGACAAACTGGGTGTGTAGAATGTAGTGGTTGACCACCTATCTCGCATAGAGGCACCGGAAGAAGGGGTTCCCATAAATGAATTCTTCCCAGACGAGTGCATCTTTATGATCGGCAATATCGGTGATCCTTGGTTTGCAGACATAGCAAACTATCTGGCAGGGGAGCAGTTCCTCATCAGATGCCCTATCAGCAGAGGAAGAAATTCATCTCAGATGTGAAGCATTACTACTGGGAAGACCCATTCCTCTTCAAAGTCTGTGTAGAAGGAATGGTCAAGAGATGTGTGCCAAGAGCCAAAGTGCTGAACATTCTAAAGCATTGCCACTCCCTTAAGGCTGAAAGATATCAGGGTCCGGCACGGACAGCAGCCAAGGTGCTCCAATCAGGGTTCTTTTGGAAGACCCTTCACAAAGATATTCACGTCTTTGTAGCTTCCTGTGACCAGTGCAAGAGGCTTGGCAACATCTCTCGAAAACATAAGATGCTCTGAAAAACATCATGATTGAGGTAGAACGCTTCGACCTTAGGGGCACTAACTCACTAGTAGAAAAAATGTTTTTAACCACGGTTATTTTGCCTATATACCACGGTTAGGAACCGTGGTTTATGCTCGCGTCGTATATTTACAAATAGCGATAAACGACGGTTCATAACCGTGGTTTAAAGTAAGCGAAAAAACCACGGTTGGTCGAAACCGTCGTTTAAGACCCCTTCTCCCGCGATATTCATTGACTTTATACCACGGTTGGGAGACGGAACCATGGTATAAAGTGTGTTATAAATGACGGTTTCGCATAGAACCGTGGTATAAAGTGTGTTATAAATGACGGTTATTCTTATAACCGTGGTATATAGTGTATAAAATCTATAATAAACCACGGTTATACAGAAACCGTGGTTTATAGTCTGTGATTTTTCTTTTCAAATCGCCGACGATCTAGCGGCGCCGGTAATCTCAACAAAGCACAGACAGAAGAGAATGAAGAGGCCAGAACATGTATGTTCCTTGTTTGCGAATTAGGGTTGCAAAATAATGAGTGAAGTCGCATTATGTTCCTTGTTCATCGGTAGGTTGCAAAATTACCGTGAAGGAGAATGTAAGAGGCGTAGACCATGTTCAAAAATTAGTGTAGGTTGCAAAAATTACCGTGAAACAAGAGAAGGAGAGAGGCCGGAGCATGTCCTTGTTCACCGGTTAGGGTTGCAAAAATTACAGTGGGTGGTGATGAGGAAGAAGAAGAGAGAGATATAAAAAAGAGAATGAATAGTGGCGCAGAGGGTTGCAAAATTACCGTGAGGAGTTTGGTCCTTGTTCGCCATGGTGGGTTGCAAAAATCACCGAGAGGTTGAAGAGAAGGCGCAGAGCATGTTCCATGTTCGACAGTTTGGAAGTTGTAAAAATGACCGTTAGTTATGAAGGTAGTGGAAGAGAGATATAAAAAAGAGAATGAATTAGTGGCGCGTCGTTCAATTTTCAGCGAAAAATATTCCCGCTAAGACAATAAATGACGGTTCACGGTGTAACCGTCATTTATAATATGACATGAAGAATAAACCACGGTTGGGAACCGTGGTTTATAGTCAATGAAGAGTGGCACGCTGTTTAATTTTCAGCGAAAAATTTCCCTCTAAGACAATATATGACGGTTCAGTAGATAACCGTCATTTATAATGTAGCATGAATAGAATAAATGACGGTTCAATATACAACCGTGGTTTATAGTCACTTTTTCTTGAATTAAGAGTGGCGCGCCGTTTTCCCGCTAGGAAAATAAATGACGGTTCACGTGGGAACCGTCATTTATAATGTACCACGAAGAGCATAAATGACGGTTCTGCATAAAACCGTCATTTATAGTGTGTCTCAATTAGAATAAATGATGGTTCTACATACAACCGTGGTTTATAATGTTATATACCACGGTTCAGCATAAAACCGTGGTATATAGGCCGTGGTTTAAAACTTTTTTTTCTACTAGTGACTTCATGGGCCTCTTTCCCTCTTCCTGCTCAAATCTCTTTATATTGGTGGCAGTTGACTATGTCACCAAGTGGTAGAAGCCATTGATCCCACACTAGTGATGCCAAGGTAGTGACTAAGTCTTGAAAAAGAACATCTTCACGAGGTTTGAAGTGCCACGTGCTATAATCAGTGATGGTGGATCTCACTTCTGCAACAAGCAGCTTGAAGTTTTGATGAGAAAGTATGAAGTGAGACACAAGGTAGCCTTACCTTACCACCCCCAAACCAATGGCTAAGCCAAAGTCACTAACCAAGAGCTGAAGTGGATCCTTTAGAAGATAGTAAATTCATCAAGGAAGGATTGGTCTCTGAAGCTAGATGATGCACTCTGGGCATATGGACAACTTATAAGACACCCATCGGCATGTCCCCATACCAACTTATCTTTGGCGAAGCTTTTCATCTACTGGTGGAGCTAGTGCACAAATCACTCTAGGTTATGAAGGCGTTGAACTTTGAACTAATGAGTGCAGCGACCAAGAGGAAATTCCAGCTTATTGAGTTGGAGGAGTTTCGAGAGGATGCCTATGAGAACAACCGCATATATAAGGGAAAATCCAAGTAGTGGCACTCCAAAATGAACCTTAGGCGGGAATTTCATGTGGGAGACTAGGTCTTGCTCTACAACTTCAGGTTGAAATTGTTCCCAGGTAAACTGAAACCCCATTGGGCTGGACGTTTCACTGTCTCAAATGTCACCCCATACGGTTCGATTGAGTTGAAGAACGTTAATGGGCAAACTTTCATGATTAATGGATCGAGATTAAAGCATTATATGGGAGGTAACCTTGAGAAAGTTGAAGCTCGTGCCATCATCCTAAGAGACCCGCAAGTTTGATGTATGCTTACCGCATTTAGCCAAAGACGTTAAAGAAGGGCAGCTCTTCGGCAGACAGCCTGAATTTCATTTCATGTCATTTCTTTCAAAGTTATTTAGCTTAGCAATTGTGCAATCTTTTGAACTCTTGTGAGTTAATGGGCAATTTTGGCATTCTTCAGAATTTCCTTTTTGCGCCTAACTTGGTGGTGTTTGTTTTGTGAATATTTTGGAAACAGGTGTGCCCCTCTGAAAAAGGGATGGATTTAGGACAATTTCAAAGGAAACTATGGCAAAATTTTCCCAAGGACCTTCAGCTTCAACAATCGAAGGTAGCGCTTAAATGACCCCGGATGCTCGTCGAAGTGGGGGAAACCCGTCTTCAATCCATACCGTATCAGGGGAGAACTCTTTTCACCCTACCTTCTGTTTTTACATGATAAGCCTCAGACTTATCATATTTTATAGGTTAGAATTATAAGATATTAGTCAAAAGAAGTATAAAATAGTTAGTATTTATATCATATTGCATATAAAGTTCATTTTATAAGTTCAGACTTATGTTTGTTATGTTTTTATGCAAGGAATAAAATTTTAATCAAAGGATCGAAGTAATGCCGGGCATGATGCCGTAAGATCAACTCACGGCAAGAGTATGGAGCAAGGCAGAGGTATTGCCAGACCCAATGTCGGGTATTCCCTAGCCGGCACCAGTAAAGAGTCACCTCCGTTCGTCAAAAGATAGTAGTTAATTACCGTTACCAAACCGACTAATGCCGGATATGGTGCCGGATGTCTCCTGTCCGACACAAGCATCGTTTCACGGGTTTGGCGGTTTAATTGACCGTTATGAAACATGTGGTGTCGGGTACTACTGATCTGGCACGACTCCTGGCACATGAAGATTTTGAGGCTTATAAATAGGCCGAGAGTCTGCACTTCACATATCACTTTCATTCCACATTCACGCCTCCATACTCCACAAAATCGGTTCCATTGCTGCCAAGGAAGTTTGGCGCATCATCCACGAAGAAGAAGGAGAAATTTCCATCGGGTTAAGGCTAAGACCAATTCCCTTCTCCTCCTTGTATTTCTTCTTGTATTTGTGTAGATGGTGCATTATAACTCCTTGTATCCTTGATTAGGAATGATTCTCTTTGTAAAACATTTTGATCATGTAATAAAGTTGCAAGTTTCAAACTTAGATTTTTGCTCTTGGTGCAAAGTGGATTAGTTGCTACTTATTCTCTTAACTTCAAAATTCTTCTTTTGTCAATCAAAACCAAGGCAGAATAGGTTGAGAAATTCAAAGTGATCTTTGCCTTTGTCTTCTATACATTAGGAGATGATAATTAAGATTTGGAATTAACCATTTTATTCTCCACCGTCTGGTTTGCTTATTGGTAAAAAATTTGCTGGATCCGATAATGGATTATGAGTGTTTGTTTCGGATTTGAAACAGTAAAACAATACTGATATTTTGGTCTTGCCGGACTCATTTCCGGGTGTCTGGTGTCCGGCACATTCAAAATTCTTGAATGTGTCGTGCCTCTTATGTCCGACATTACCTCCGACGTGTTCAAAAGTTGGTTAATTCGAGACTTGCTAATTTGACTTAGTGATCATACTTGTTTTTATGTTGATTATTATCCCGATAGTTTATCGTAAATACCCATTTAGTTAGATTGTTAGATAGTTTCCTTGATTTGAATTAATGTTCAATTTCCCCCTTTGTTAGAAATAGGTAATTACTAGGATTATGACTAATTTTCTACTAAGTCCCTAGGGTTCGATACTCTTGGTCGTAATTTACTTACACTATATTCCGTCTGGGAACTTTTGCTGCCCGTAGTAGAGTTGTAGGATTCTTTTGTTATTTTATTCATTTTTGTATATAATCTTCCCTACAATAATCATGTTAGCAAAATGGCGCCGTTGCCGAGGACTTGGAATTAGTCCAAGTCCTAAAATTGGTAATCGCCCTATTCTTTATTCTTTTATTTGATTCGTTCATTTTTTTATTTAGTTAAACATGCCATGCGTAATGCCGGGTATGATACATCCGACACATTTGGAGGAAGTCCGACGCCGGATACGATACGTCCGACATTCTGCCGACACGTCTCAATTTATTTTATTTTATTTTTTCATAAAAAAATTTCATAATTATTTACAAATCTTGTTTTTATTCTTAGACCATTTTTTAAAGTATTATTATTTTATTTCTTCTTTATTCTTTGTTAAAAATATTATAATGTCTTGTTTTGCTCCTTCTGAAGTTATATAGGCATCTCTAAGAGTTAATGCTCCTTCGATCACATAACCTTCCTGGAGATTTAGCCAACTACGATCCTGAGATTGAGAGGACCCTTCTTCATTCTCTACACCAGCGAAGGAACCAACAAAACACAACCCCTGCACAAAAAGAATCCAATACTATAGGCGAGATGACAACTTCCACCGTCCACAATATTAATAGGCCATCCAGCCAAGGCCAAAAACCCGCTATCAACCTCCCTCACCTCTCACAACAAGAGTATGATGAGTGGTAAAAACTTAAGCCATATCATCAGATTCGTTGTGTGAAGGAGTTAGGCATGCTTGATGGCTCGAATCCAGACGAGGCCTTGCTGCACGTGACAAAATTTCTACAACACATTAATAGCCTGACCGCCACAGATGTCATCCTACAATATGCATGACTCTCCCTCTGTCCTCATAGTCTCACGGGAATAGCCAGCAAATGGTACCACAGTCTAACCCCAAGCACCATTTCCACATGGGATGACATGGCAACCAAATTCTATGACAAATTCCTGCCACCAAGTCACACTTTGAAGTTGATCGCCGAGATTTACAATTTCGAACAACCAGGATCGGAGAACATTTGTGAGACTTGGGACCGATTCAAAGGGTTTCTTCGGACTTGTCCTCACCACGGCCTCACCAAGGAACAACTTTCCCATTTGTTCTACAAGGGATTGGTAAACCAATGTAAAACTATGATACTATCCTCCCTTGGTGCTGATATCTTGAAGAAGCCAGGAGAGCAATTTCTGAGTGGGATTGAATCCCTATGTGAAGAAATCAAAGATCGGGCTACAGGTGGATCAAGGGGCGGTACCCCCAGTTTATACCATGTAGGCAACAGTGACAATAAATTTGATAGATTAATGAAAAGTCACGAGGAGTTGTTGGAGAGCAACGCTCAACAATCAACAAAGGTAAATGTCCTGCAGAAAGTTGTGTAGTAGTTGTCAATGAGTTCCCTTCCTCGACAAGCAAATGTGGTTAGTGCACGACCACACGCATAATGCCTTTGTCTTCTACACATTAGGAGATGATAATTAAGATTTGGAATTAACCATTTTATTCTCCACTGTCTGGTTCGCTTATTGGCATAAAATTTACTAGATTCGATAATGGATTATGAGTGTGTGTTTCGAATTCAAAACTGGAAAACAATATTGATATAGGCCAAGTGTAGAGCCCCTCTCGCATCCGGTCTTCTTCACCCCAGGGGAGTCCATTCTTTCATAATCCTTTTAATTTTCTTTCAATTCTTTATGAAATTATTTATTTTACTTTCTTTGAACACAAGGGATAATGTTCTTGTCAAGTGTAGGGCAGGGGTCCCCCTTTAAAATTATTTTATTTAAACAAAAAATAGTATTTATATAAACTAAAAAAACTAATAGTAATAGTTTAATTAATATAATAAGTTGAAGTTTATTGATTGTCTACTAAGCTTTTGCATGTTCATGTGAAAATAAGATTAGGAAGAATAAACGCTTGTTCTCTCAAGAGGAAGCTGTCTAGTGACCTTTTTCTTTTATTTAACTTCATGACTCTCTTTATTAACATGACTATATGACCCTACTCATATTCTTATCTCTGATTAACCCAATGTTTTCCTTTCTTTTTCAAACAGTGAAAATTCTTTTGGGTGAAAATCTTAAATAGGGAATGTATATAAAAAAGAGAAGAAAAAGGAAAAAAAAAAAAGAAGAAAAAGAAAAAAGGAAAAAAAAAGGCATTATATTCTAGAGGTTGCAAAATTTGCCCCAGAATAAAAAAACACTCGAGAGTTTTTCCTTTTGTTTTATTCCTAAATTCCATGTTCGTAATAAATCATGATTAGGTTAGAAACCCTTGAAAAATAGGGCTGAATCCTGTAAACCATCAATAAGAGTCTTGGCCATATTCAGAAACCCTTGAAAAATAGGGATATGAATATGGAAACCAGAAAAAGAAGAGACTACGAATCCCTTGTATAAAACAGCCCAGAGTTTTTGATCGGTTTTTGAAATTGAATATTTTTTTTATACCCTTAGTGTTTTTGATGGAATAAGAAAGATTAAGTGATGCTTATGAATCAGAGTCAGGTAGTTGGGAAGGACTTATCTAGTTGTCATTTTAAGGTTATCTGTTTGTGCATATGCAGTTATTCTTTTCTGATTAAGTTTGCTCGAGGACTAGCAACGGTAATGTAGGGCATTGAGAAGCCTCATACTTATTGATAATGTCCAAGATGAGCATGTTTTATGGGTGTATTCATATTAATTAGCACTTTTCTTGCTCATTTCTCCACTTTGGTTAGTTTTCCTCTAGTTTATGTTTATTGGTATATTACAAATTTATTGTTTAAACATGAGAAAAACCAAGCTAAGAGCAAAGTAGAGAAGAGACGAACGCATAGGCACAAAACGGGTCGAGAAACGGAATAAATGAAGAATCTAGCCGGTCAAGTTCGCAAAAGAAAAACGAGACAAATACACACGTCTGGTCATCCGGGGATATAAGGCCGGAGTGACACGATCGATGTGTTAGAGAAGTCCCTGTCACGTCCGCTCAAGTTTGGCCGGACGAGGGCGGACAAGGGCACCATGTCCGTGGAAGTTTGGCCGGACAGAGGCGGACAAGGGACACCATGTCCGTGGTAGTTTGGCCGGACAGAGGGCGGACAAGGGACAACATGTCCGTGGTGTGTCCGCGGAATAAAGACCGGACATGAGACAAGGTCCATAGCCTGTCCGGGGATAAAAGGCCGGACAACACTGATGCTGCGCTAGAGATGTCCGATGAAATAAGGCCGGACAAGAGAAGAGACGTCCGGGGATTTAAACAAGGACGCGTCTAAATGCAACCCAGATCCTCACGGGCCGACCATCTTCCCCATTTTTCTTGCGGCGCCTGCAAACACATCTATTTACCCCATCACCAATATCAGGCGCCGGCACTCCTTAATTTCCTCACGCGGTGTTCCAGTTCTGTCTTCTTCCTCTTCCTTTCTTCTATATAAACACACTGCACCTTCAACCAAAAACATACGTTCGACCCCCAGAACTCAACACTCCGAGTCACTCATTTCACATACAAATTCCTACATACATTCTCCACTCTTCTTTCTCTTCATTTCTCCATTCACCATCCGCACCTCCACAACACCGTATTATTATTACGTCCAACCTCTGACTGACTTATTACCAGTTAATATGTCAGGCTAAGGAGGATTTACTCCGGGCAAAGGTTTAATTATAGTTTGTTTAGTTATGTAATCTATATTTCTACCGGTTAAAATAAATATAGTTTGTTACGACTAAAGCTTATCTCTCGCCTTTTTAATAAATTACATGAATTTATTAAAATGCTTTACTAAATCTATTTTGATCAGACCCATGATAAATAGACAGGTTAATTAAGCCGTAAATATGGAGAAAGCTTATTATGATTTAATAAGTTAGTATTTTCAGATGCAATTATAATTTCTCACACTTAATGTTCGTTTACATGTGTTTTGCTCGAATCTAGATTAGATCGAGCATTTTCTGGTAAACGAGTCCTTTTATTCATAAGATAATAGAAAATCAATCTACTTCCACCACGTCATGTGTGCATGTTTGTTTTCTCTCGTATGCATGGCCCAACATTATCTATCCCGATCTCTCGTGGCTGCAGCCTTTTTTTATTTTAATCCATTACAGCCCATTAGACAAAGTTTGCGCCTCTGATAATTGGTGTTTGTGCTTGTCGGCCCATCTATATGCTCATGCGCCTCGTTCAATCCCGCTCCAGATGTGTAGTGCAAGTCAGCAAATGATAAAATATCATGATGACCACTTCATTATCCAGTCAAAGATCAAACTCTATTCTATATTTACGTACAACCAAATGTGGTATTGATCCATGTGCAGCCACGACAACTTCTACGCCTCTAAAGATGTCGGATGCTTCTGAGCCTTTGATCAAAAGCAACCCACAAAGAGTATCTACAATTGGCCACCATGATGAAGAAATTGTCGGCCCATGTACAGCTGCGTGACGGTTCACTGTCACGCCTCTCCTAAGCTTCAGCATGTCACACGACTTGATAAAATTGGTCCTGGAATGTTTATATACATTAAACCCGGACCATCTCTTAAAATGTCCAGTCGGTTTTGCCCGGGTGTGGTCCGGGTTTGTAAATCTGGACACATACTCGGACCACACCTAAATATTGGTAGAAAGATGTCCTCGTGGTGAGTCCGGATTTGTATGTTTGGATAGATGTTCGGACATACCCTAAAGTGCATCAGAATTGTCATTTTTACTCTCGTTCAGTCCCGGTTTGATCATAAAGCTCTTGACATATGTTCCTAGATCTTTCCTTCAATGTTTTAAACCTGTTTTAGCACAAAACCACAAGTAAGGGAAGTTCTTCACATTTAGCATAAAATAGCATATAAGTAAGGAATTTATCACACAAACCCATACAATAATAATCAAATTAAGCATAGAAACTTAGATAAATTCCGCACTTATCACAGCCTTGTGTCAGAAAAGGGACAAGATCTTGAAGACCATCTACTATGCCAACAGGACCCTCAATGATGCCTAGAAAAATTATGCCACTACTAAGAAAGAACTTCTCGCCGTGGTCTTTGCTCTGGATAGGTTTAGATCTTACCTCATTGGGAGTAAAGTGATAGTCCACATAGATCACTCCGCTCTCAAATATCTATTCACTAAGGAAATGCCAAACCTCGACTACTTATATGGATTCTTCTGCTACACGAGTTTGAGATTAAGGTCAGAGACAAACTGGGTGTGTAGAATGTAGTGGTTGACCACCTATCTCGCATAGAGGCACCAGAAGAAGGGGTTCCCATAAATGAATTCTTCCCAGACGAGTGCATCTTTATGATCGGCAATATCGGTGATCCTTGGTTTGCAGACATAGCAAACTATCTGGCAGGGGAGCAGTTCCTCATCAGATGCCCTATCAGCAGAGGAAGAAATTCATCTCAGATGTGAAGCATTACTACTGGGAAGACCCATTCCTCTTCAAAGTCTGTGTAGAAGGAATGGTCAAGAGATGTGTGCCAAGAGCCAAAGTGCTGAACATTCTAAAGCATTGCCACTCCCTTAAGGCTGAAGGATATCAGGGTCCAGCACGGACAGCAGCCAAGGTGCTCCAATCAGGGTTCTTTTGGAAGACCCTTCACAGAGATTTTCACGTCTTTGTAGCTTCCTGTGACCAGTGCAAGAGGCTTGGCAACATCTCTCGAAAACATAAGATGCTCTGAAAAACATCATGATTGAGGTAGAACGCTTCGACCTTAGGGGCACTAACTCACTAGTAGAAAAAATGTTTTTAACCACGGTTATTTTGCCTATATACCACGGTTAGGAACCGTGGTTTATGCTCGCGTCGTATATTTACAAATAGCGATAAACGACGGTTCATAACCGTGGTTTAAAGTAAGCGAAAAAACCACGGTTGGTCGAAACCGTCGTTTAAGACCCCTTCTCCCGCGATATTCATTGACTTTATACCACGGTTGGGAGACGGAACCATGGTATAAAGTGTGTTATAAATGACGGTTTCGCATAGAACCGTGGTATAAAGTGTGTTATAAATGACGGTTATTCTTATAACCGTGGTATATAGTGTATAAAATCTATAATAAACCACGGTTATACAGAAAACCGTGGTTTATAGTCTGTGATTTTTCTTTTCAAATCGCCGACGATTTAGCGGCGCCGGTAATCTCAACAAAGCACAGACAGAAGAGAATGAAGAGGCCAGAACATGTATGTTCCTTGTTTGCGAATTAGGGTTGCAAAATAATGAGTGAAGTCGCATTATGTTCCTTGTTCATCGGTAGGTTGCAAAATTACCGTGAAAGAGAATGTAAGAGGCATAGACCATGTTCAAAAATTAGTGTAGGTTGCAAAAATTACCGTGAAACAAGAGAAGGAGAGAGGCCGGAGCATGTCCTTGTTCACCGGTTAGGGTTGCAAAAATTACAGTGGGTGGTGATGAGGAAGAAGAAGAGAGAGATATAAAAAAGAGAATGAATAGTGGCGCAGAGGGTTGCAAAAATTACCGTGAGGAGTTTGGTCCTTGTTCGCCATGGTGGGTTGCAAATATCACCGAGAGGTTGAAGAGAAGGCTCAGAGCATGTTCCATGTTCGACAGTTTGGGAGTTGTAAAAATGACCGTTAGTTATGAAGGTAGTGGAAGAGTGATATAAAAAAGAGAATGAATTAGTGGCGCATCGTTCAATTTTCAGCGAAAAATATTCCCGCTAAGACAATAAATGACGGTTCACGGTGTAACCGTCATTTATAATATGACATGAAGAATAAACCTCGGTTGGGAACTGTGGTTTATAGTCAATGAAGAGTGGCGCGCTGTTTAATTTTCAGCGAAAAATTTCCCTCTAAGACAATATATGACGGTTCAGCAGATAACCGTCATTTATAATGTAGCATGAATAGAATAAATGACGGTTCAATATACAACCGTGGTTTATAGTCAATTTTTCTTGAATTAAGAGTGGCGCGCCGTTTTCCCGCTAGGAAAATAAATGACAGTTCACGTGGGAACCGTCATTTATAATGTACCACGAAAAGCATAAATGACGGTTCTGCATAAAACCGTCATTTATAGTGTGTCTCAATTAGAATAAATGATGGTTCTACATACAACCGTGGTTTATAATGTTATATACCACGGTTCAGCATAAAACCGTGGTATATAGGCCGTGGTTTAAAACTTTTTTTCTACTAGTGACTTCATGGGCCCCTTTCCCTCTTCCTGCTCAAATCTCTTTATATTGGTGGCAGTTGACTATGTCACCAAGTGGTAGAAGCCATTGCATCCCACACTAGTGATGCCAAGGTAGTGACTAAGTTCTTGAAAAAGAACATCTTCACGAGGTTTGAAGTGCCACGTGCTATAATCAGTGATGGTGGATCTCACTTCTGCAACAAGCAGCTTGAAGTTTTGATGAGAAAGTATGAAGTGAGACACAAGGTAGCCTTACCTTACCACCCCCAAACCAATGGCTAAGCCAAAGTCACTAACCAAGAGCTGAAGTGGATCCTTTAGAAGATAGTAAATTCATCAAGGAAGGATTGGTCTCTGAAGCTAGATGATGCACTCTGGGCATATGGACAACTTATAAGACACCCATCGGCATGTCCCCATACCAACTTGTCTTTGGCGAAGCTTTTCATCTACTGGTGGAGCTAGTGCACAAATCACTCTAGGTTATGAAGGCGTTGAACTTTGAACTAATGAGTGCAGCGACCAAGAGGAAATTCCAGCTTACTGAGTTGGAGGAGTTTCGAGAGGATGCCTATGAGAACAACCGCATATATAAGGGAAAATCCAAGTAGTGGCACTCCAAAATGAACCTTAGGCGGGAATTTCATGTGGGAGACTAGGTCTTGCTCTACAACTTCAGGTTGAAATTGTTCCCAGGTAAACTGAAACCCCATTGGGCTGGACGTTTCACTGTCTCAAATGTCACCCCATACGGTTCGATTGAGTTGAAGAACGTTAATGGGCAAACTTTCATGATTAATGGATCGAGATTAAAGCATTATATGGGAGGTAACCTTGAGAAAGTTGAAGCTCGTGCCATCATCCTAAGAGACCCGCAAGTTTGATGTATGCTTACCGCATTTAGCCAAAGACGTTAAAGAAGGGCAGCTCTTCGGCAGACAGCCTGAATTTCATTTCATGTCATTTCTTTCAAAGTTATTTAGCTTAGCAATTGTGCAATCTTTTGAACTCTTGTGAGTTAATGGGCAATTTTGGCATTCTTCAGAATTTCCTTTTTGCGCCTAACTTGGTGGTGTTTGTTTTGTGAATATTTTGGAAACAGGTGTGCCCCTCTAAAAAAGGGATGGATTTAGGACAATTTCAAAGGAAACAATGGCAAAATTTTCCCAAGGACCTTCAGCTTCAACAATCGAAGGTAGCGCTTAAATGACCCCGGATGCTCGTCGAAGTGGGGGAAACCCGTCTTCAATCCATACCGTATCAGGGGAGTACTCTTTTCACCCTACCTTCTGTTTTTACATGATAAGCCTCAGACTTATCATATTTTATAGATTAGAATTATAAGATATTAGTCAAAAGAAGTATAAAATAGTTAGTATTTATATCATATTGCATATAAAGTTCATTTTATAAGTTCAGACTTATGTTTGTTATGTTTTTATGCTAGGAATAAAATTTTAATCAAAGGATTGAAGTAATGCCGGGCATGATGCCGTAAGATCAACTCACGGCAAGAGTATGGAGCAAGGCAGAGGTATTGCGAGACCCAATGTCGGGTATTCCCTAGCCGGCACCAGTAAAGAGTCACCTCCGTTCGTCAAAAGATAGTAATTAATTACCGTTACCAAACCGACTAATGCCGGATATGGTGCCGGATGTCTCCTGTCCGACACAAGCATCGTTTCACGGGTTTGGCGGTTTAATTGACCGTTATGAAACATGTGGTGTCGGGTACTACTGATCTGGCACGACTCCTGGCACATGAAGATTTTGAGGCTTATAAATAGGCCGAGAGTCTACACTTCACATATCACTTTCATTCCACATTCACGCCTCCATACTCCACAAAATCGGTTCCATTGCTGCCAAGGAAGTTCGGCGCATCATCCACGAAGAAGAAGGAGAAATTTCCATCGGGTTAAGGCTAAGACCAATTCCCTTCTCCTCCTTGTATTTCTTCTTGTATTTGTGTAGATGGTGCATTATAACTCCTTGTATCCTTGATTAGGAATGATTCTCTTTGTAAAACATTTTGATCATGTAATAAAGTTGCAAGTTTCAAACTTAGATTTTTGCTCTTGGTGCAAAGTGGATTAAGTTGCTACTTATTCTCTTAACTTCAAAATTCTTCTTTTGTCAATCAAAACCAAGGCAGAATAGGTTGAGAAATTCTAAGTGATCTTTGCCTTTGTCTTCTATACATTAGGAGATGATAATTAAGATTTGGAATTAACCATTTTATTCTCCACTGTCTGGTTTGCTTATTGGTATAAAATTTGCTGGATCCGATAATGGATTATGAGTGTTTGTTTCGGATTTGAAACTGGAAAACAATACTGATATTTTGGTCTTGCCGGACTCATTACCGGGTGTCTGGTGTCCGGCACATTCAAAATTCTTGAATGTGTCGTGCCTCTTATGTCCGACATTACATCCGACGTGTTCAAAAGTTGGTTAATTCGAGACTTGCTAATTTGACTTAGTGATCATACTTGTTTTTATGTTGATTATTATCCCGATAGTTTATCGTAAATACCCATTTAGTTAGATTGTTAGATAGTTTCCTTGATTTGAATTAATGTTCAATTTCCCCCTTTGTTAGAAATAGGTAATTACTAGGATTATGACTAATTTTCTACTAAGTCCCTAGGGTTCGATACTCTTGGTCGTAATTTACTTACACTATATTCCGACTGGGAACTTTTGCTGCCCGTAGTAGAGTTGTAGGATTCTTTTGTTATTTTATTCATTTTTGTATATAATCTTCCCTACAATAATCATGTTAGCAAAATGGCGCCGTTGCCGAGGACTTGGAATTAGTCCAAGTCCTAAAATTGGTAATCGCCCTATTCTTTATTATTTGATTCGTTCATTTTTTTATTTAGTTAAACATGCCATGCGTAATGCCGGGTATGATACATCCGGCACATTTGGAGGAAGTCCGACGCCGGATACGATACGTCCGACATTCTGCCCGACACGTCTCAATTTTATTTTATTTTATTTTTTCATAAAAAAAATTTCATAATTATTTACAAATCTTGTTTTTATTCTTAGACCATTTTTTAAAGTATTATTATTTTATTTCTTTCTTTATTCTTTGTTAAAAATATTATAATGTCTTGTTTTGCTCCTTCTGAAGTTATATAGGCATCTCTAAGAGTTAATGCTCCTTCGATCACATAACCTTCCTGGAGATTTAGCCAACTACGATCCTGAGATCGAGAGGACCCTTCTTCATTCTCTACACCAGCGAAGGAACCAACAAAACACAACCCCTGCACAAAAAGAATCCAATACTATAGGCGAGATGACAACTTCCACCGTCCGCAATATTAATAGGCCATCCAGCCAAGGCCAAAAACCCGCTATCAACCTCCCTCACCTCTCACAACAAGAGTATGATGAGTGGCAAAAACTTAAGCCATATCATCAGATTCGTTGTGTGAAGGAGTTAGGCATGCTTGATGGCTCGAATCCAGACGAGGCCTTGCTGCACGTGACAAAATTTCTACAACACATCAATAGCCTGACCGCCACAGATGTCATCCTACAATATGCATGACTCTCCCTCTGTCCTCATAGTCTCACGGGAATAGCCAGCAAATGGTACCACAGTCTAACCCCAAGCACCATTTCCACATGGGATGACATGGCAACCAAATTCTATGACAAATTCCTGCCACCAAGTCACACTTTGAAGTTGATCGCCGAGATTTGCAATTTCGAACAACCAGGATCGGAGAACATTTGTGAGACTTGGGACCGATTCAAAGGGTTTCTTCGGACTTGTCCTCACCACGGCCTCACCAAGGAACAACTTTCCCATTTGTTCTACAAGGGATTGGTAAACCAATGTAAAACTATGATACTATCCTCCCTTGGTGCTGATATCTTGAAGAAGCCAGGAGAGCAATTTCTGAGTGGGATTGAATCCCTATGTGAAGAAATCAAAGATCGGGCTACAGGTGGATCAAGGGGCGGTACCCCATTTTATACCATGTAGGCAACAGTGACAATAAATTTGATAGATTAATGAAAAGTCACGAGGAGTTGTTGGAGAGCAACGCTCAACAATCAACAAAGGTAAATGTCCTGCAGAAAGTTGTGTAGCAGTTGTCAATGAGTTCCCTTCCTCGACAAGCAAATGTGGTTAGTGCACGACCACACGCATAATGCCTTTGTCTTCTACACATTAGGAGATGATAATTAAGATTTGGAATTAACCATTTTATTCTCCACTGTCTGGTTCGCTTATTGGCAAAAAATTTACTGGATTCGATAATGGATTATGAGTGTGTGTTTCGGATTCAAAACTGGAAAACAATATTGATATAGGCCAAGTGTAGAGCCCCTCACGCATCCGGTCTTCTTCACCCCAGGGGAGTCCATTCTTTCATAATCCTTTTAATTTTCTTTCAATTCTTTATGAAATTATTTATTTTACTTTCTTTGAACACAAGGGATAGTGTTCTTGTCAAGTGTAGGGCAGGGGTCCCCCTTTAAAATTATTTTATTTAAACAAAAAATAGTATTTATATAAACTAAAAAAACTAATAATAGTAATAGTTTATTTAATATAATAAGTTGAAGTTTATTGATTGTCTACTAAGCCTTTTTGCATGTTCATTGATAAAATAAGATTAGGGAAGAATAAACGCTTGTTCTCTCAAGAGGTAAGCTGTCTAGTGACCTTTAGATTTCTATTTTAACTTCATGACTCTCTTTATTAACATGACTATATGACCCTACTCATATTCTTATCTCTGATTAACCCAATGTTTTCCTTTCTTTTTCAAAACAGTGAAAATTCTTTTGGGTGAAAATCTTAAATAGGGAATGTATATAAAAAAAGAGAAGAAAAAGGAAAAAAAGAGAAAAAGAAAAAAAGGAAAAAAAGAAGCATTATATTCTATGAGGTTGCAAAATTTGCCCCAGAATAAAGAAACACTCGAGAGTTTTTCCTTTTGTTTTATTCCTAAATTCCATGTTCGTCAATAAAATCATGATTAGGTTTAGAAACCCTTGAAAAATAGGGCTGAATCCTGTAAACCATCAATAAGAGTCTTGGCCATATTCAGAAACCCTTGAAAAATAGGGATGAATATGGAAACCAGAAAAAGAAGAGACTACGAATCCCTTGTATAAAACAGCCCAAGAGTTTTTGATCGGTTTTTGAAATTGAATATTTTATTTTATACCCATTAGTATGTTTTTGATGGAATAAGAAAGATTAAGTGATGCTTATGAATCAGAGTCAGGTAGTTGGGAAGGACTTATCTAGTTGTCATTTTTAAGGTTATCTGTTTTGTGCATATGCAGTTATTCTTTTCTGATTAAGTTTGCTCGAGGACTAGCAAACGGTAATTGTAGGGCATTGAGAAGCCTCATACTTATTGATAAGTGTCCAAATGAGCATGTTTTACGGGTGTATTTCATATATTATATTAGCACTTTTCTTGCTCATTTCTCCACTTTGGTTAGTTTTCTTGTAGTTTATGTTTTATTGGTTATCTTACAAATTTATTAGTTAAACATGAGAAAAACCAAGCTAAGAGCAAAGTAGACGGAGAGACGAACGCGTAGGCACAAACGGGTCGAGAAACGGAGTCCAAAAGAAGAATCTAGAGCCGGTCAAAGTTCGCAAAAGAAAACGAGACAAATACACACGTCCGGGTCACATCCGGGGATATAAGGCCGGACGTGACACGGATCGATGTGTTAGAGAAGTCCCTGTCACGTCCGTTCAAGTTTGGCCGGACAGAGGGCGAACAAGGGCACCATGTCCGTGGAAGTTTGGCCGGACAGAGGGCGGACAAGGGACACCATGTCCGTGGTAGTTTGGCCGGACAGAGGGCGGACAAGGGACAACATGTCCGTGGTGTGTCCGCGGAATAAAGGCCGGACATGAGACAAGGTCCGTAGCCTGTCCGGGGATAAAAGGCCGGACAACACTGATGCTGCGCTAGAGATGTCCGATGAAATAAGGCCGAACAAGAGAAGAGACGTCCGGGGATTTAAACAAGGACGCGTCTAAATGCAACCCAGATCCTCACGGGCCGACCATCTTCCCCATTTTTCTTGCGGCGCCTGCAAACACATCTATTTACCCCATCACCAATATCAGGCGCCGGCACTCCTTAATTTCCTCACGCGGTGTTCCAGTTCTGTCTTCTTCCTCTTCCTTTCTTCTATATAACACTGCACCTTCAACCAAAACATACGTTCGACCCCCAGAACTCAACACTCCGAGTCACTCATTTCACATACAAATTCCTACATACATTCTCCACTCTTCTTTCTCTTCATTTCTCCATTCACCATCCGCACCTCCACAACACCGTATTATTATTACGTCCAACCTCTGACTGACTTATTACCAGTTAATATGTCAGGCTAAGGAGGATTTACTCCGGGCGAAGGTTTAATTATAGTTTGTTTAGTTATGTAATCTATATTTCTACCGGTTAAAATAAATATAGTTTGTTACGACTAAAGCTTATCTCTCGCATTTTTAATAAATTACATGAATTTATTAAAATGCTTTACTAAATCTATTTTGATCAGACCCGTGATAAATAGACAGGTTAATTAAGCCGTAAATATGGAGAAAGCTTATTATGATTTAATAAGTTAGTATTTTCAGATGAAATTATAATTTCTCGCACTTAATGTCCGTTTATATGTGTTTTGCTCGAATCTAGATTAGATCGAGCATTTTCTGGTAAACGAGTCCTTTTGAGTCTATGATTTAGTCCTTAAGATAATAACAGGAATTTCGCCAAACTATTATAATTGACCGGTAGAGATAGCATAATTAATCAGATTATATAAACCTGAACCCGGAGTCCCGTTTAATTTATCTTCTACTCAGTTAATTTTATCTTTCCTTTTTATTTATAAAAGCAAGTATATCAATTCCCCCCTTTTGTGACAAGCTTAGGTACTATATTATTTCGCTATAAGTCCCACGGTTTGACCCCGGCCGCTTCTGTCTTACTATACTACTGCGACCGGGTTTTATTTGTAGCCCGACGGATATTTGAGTTATTAATTTCCTTTTCAATTGTTTTAATTACACCAGTTCCAACCACTCACAATATACAGTCTGCACTTATCATATTTTATAGGTTAGAATTATAAGATATTAGTCAAAATAAGTATAAAATAGTTAGTGTTTATATCATATTGCATATAAAGTTCATTTTATAAGTTCAGACTTATGTTTGTTATGTTTTTATGCAAGGAATAAAATTCTAATAAAAGGATCGAAGTAATGCTGGGCATGATGCCGTAAGATCAACTCATGGCAAGAGTATGAAGCAAGGCAGAGGTATTGCCGGGCCCAATGACGGGTATTCCCCAGCCGGCACCAGTAAAGAGTCACCTCCGTTCATCAAAAGATAGCAGTTAATTATCGTTACCAAACCGACTGATGCCGGATATGGTGCCAGATGTCTCCTGTTCGGCACAAGCATCGTTTCACGGGTTTGGCGGTTTAATTGACCATTATGAAACATGTGGTGTCGGGTGCTTCTCTGTCAAAAAAAAAATATATAGTAAAAATAATAAACAAGGGACTTGCGAGACACCATTGGTAACCAACAAAGAGAGTTGAGTGTTCTTAAAATACAAAGGCTTGATGCCTACATATTATCTTCTTATCTCTTATGCAAAAGTGAAACAAATGCATAAATCTATTTTTCCTTTTGTTTTCTCCTCAATGCCCATTCTTGAGAGAAGTTGGCCGTGGTAAAAGTTCTTAAAAGTCACCTAAACTAAGAAGCATTGAAACACCCTGGATCATACCCCGAAACTCTAAATTTTATTTTTACCCTGAGCACACCTATGCCACCAGCAGTTGATGGATCACACTCCTCAAAAAGTTTAAAGATCATGAACTGTTCACCTTCTTATCATACCCTTCATAATAAAATTTGTTAGTATTGAGCATTCCCCACTTACTTGGGTACATGGTTTTTCTTGAGGACAAGCACAAAGATAAGTGTGGGGGTGTGATAAGTGTCCAAATGAGCATGTTTTATGGGTGTATTTCATATATTATATTAGCACTTTTCTTGCTCATTTCTCCACTTTGGTTAGTTTTCCTATAGTTTATGTTTTATTGGTTATCTTACAAATTTATTGGTTAAACATGAGGAAAACCAAGCTAGGAGCAAAGTAGACGAAGAGACGAATGCGTAGGCACAAACGGGTCAAGAAACGGAGTCCAAACGAAGAATCTAGAGCTGGTCAAACTTCGTAAAAGAAAACGAGACAAATACACACATCCGGGTCACATCCGGGGATATAAGGCCGGACGTGACACGGATCGATGTGTTAGAGACGTCCGTGTCACGTCCGCTCAAGTTTGGCCGGACAAGGGACACCATGTCCGTGGAAGTTTGGCCGGACAGAGGGCGGACAAGGGACACCATGTCCGTGATAGTTTGGCCGGATAGAGGGCGGACAAGGGACAACATGTCCGTGGTGTGTCCGCGGAATAAAGGCCGGACATGAGACAAGGTCCGTAGCTTGTCCGGGGATAAAAGGCCGGACAACACTGATGTTGCGCTAGAGATGTCCGATGAAATAAGGCCGGACAAGAGAAGAGACGTCCGGGGATTTAAACAAGGACGCGTCTAAATGCAACCCAGATCCTCACGGGCCGACCGTCTTCCCCATTTTTCTTGCGGTGCCTGCAAACACATCTATCTACCCCATCACCAATATCAGGCGCCGACACTCCTTAATTTTCTCACGCGGTGTTCCAGTTCTGTCTTCTTCCTCTTCCTTTCTTCTATATAAACACACTGCACCTTCAACCAAAAACATACGTTCGACCCCCAGAACTCAACACCCCGAATCACTCATTTCACATACAAATTCCTACGTACATTCTCCACTCTTCTTTCTCTTCATTTCTCCATTCATCCACCATCCGCACCTCCACAACACCGTATTATTATTACGTCCAACCTCTGACTGACTTATTACCAGTTAATATGTCAGGCTAAGGAGGATTTACTCCGGGCGAAGGTTTAATTATAGTTTGTTTTGTTATGTAATCTATATTTCTACCGGTTAAAATAAATATAGTTTGTTACGATTAAAGCTTATCTCTCGCCTTTTTAATAAATTACATGAATTTATTAAAATGATTTACTAAATCTATTTTGATTAGACCCGTGATAATTAGACAGAATAATTAAGCCATAAATCTGGAGAAAGCATATTATGATTTAATAAGTTAGTATTTTCAGATGCAATTATAATTTCTCGCACTTAATGTCCGTTTACATGTGTTTTGCTCGAATCTAGATTAGATCGAGCATTTTCTGGTAAACGAGTCCTTTTGAGTCTATGATTTAGTCCTTAAGATAATAAAATGAATTTTGCCAAACTATTATAATTAACCGGTAGAGATAGCATAATTAATCAGATTATATAAACCTGAACCCGGAGTCCCGTTTAATTTATTTTCTACTCAGTTAATTTTATCTTTCCTTTTTATTTATAAAAGCAAGTATATCAATTCCCCCCTCTTGTGACAAGCTTAGGTACTATATTATTTCGCTATAAGTCCCACAGTTTGACCACGGTCGCTTCTGTCTTACTATACTACTGCGACCGGGTTTTATTTGCAGCCCGACGGATATTTGAGTTATTAATTTCCTTTTCAATTGTTTTAATTACACCAGTTCCAACCACTCACAATATACAGTCTGCAAAATGGCGCCGTTGCCGGGGACTTGATTTATTCTAGTCCCTAAGCCCCGGATAATTCACTTGCTATATTATAATACTCTGTTTATACTATTTTGTTGTTTGTTATTTTATTTCTACTAACATCTGTTATTTAATTATTCCAGCAATTTAAATATCGCATTAATTACAGTTATTTATTTTCCAGTCATTTACCTTACTATCATTTACTTCCCAGTCATTTTAATTTCCAGTGTCCTTTAAATTTCAGCAATCTAACTTCTAACATTTAATTTCAGCAATCTAACTTCTAACATTTAAATTCTGTCATTTAAATTTCAGTAAACTAATTCCTAACATTTAAATTCTGTAATCTAATTACTAAAATTTAAATTCTGTCATTTAAATTCTGTTATTTAAATTCTGTCATTTAAATTCTGTTATTTAAATTCTATCATTTAAATTCAGTTCTTTATTTTATTGTCATTTAAATTACTGTCATTTAAATTCCAGCAATTTAATTCTGTCATTTTCTTTTTATTTTATTTTATAGTTTCCATTTTCTATTTACTACTTAATTATTTTCTTATAGTTATTTTTCAGTTGTTTAATTTATTTTGTTATTTATCTGCTTTTCTTTTTTATTCTTTATTTATTTATTTGTTTTAGTTTATTTTGTTAAAAAAATGGCAATGGATTTGGTTGTCAATTATTATTATTTTGTTTTTATTAGTTCATTTTGTTCTTAGTTTTTATTATTTCTAACTAATAATGGCAAGTGAGGAGCAATTCATATGGGAATCCTTTTATTCCCAAGATATATATTGCTCGTAATGTAGGGGACCTCACGAGTTCAATTTTTGTCCCAAAGTTGAAGAAATGTGGCAGAATCGAATCCAACAGCAAATTGAAGAGGAGTTCGATCGAGAATCATGCTACTCACAGGACATATATTGCTCGGTATGTGGGGGAGATCATGAGTTTGAGGACTGTCTCGTAGTACAAGAGCAACTATGGTTAGAGGATCAACCAGACTACCTGGAGCGAATCAGTATTGCACAACACAATACGATCATGAGCAATGTTGTCGAACAACCTGTTGGAGGAAACCATGAGAGTACTCATGGTTCTACAATCTTGCTCCATACATTAGCTCAATAGGAGCAACAACCGGAGAATGAAATGATCCATGAAGTGAAGGAAAAAGACCTCGACATAAACCAACTACAGCTCTACGCTACATTAGTAAAGATAAATGCAATGGAAGATCCACTCGCATCGCAACAACTGGAGAGCGAAATGGTTCATATAGTGCACAACTTTACTAAGGATTTGAGTTACTCTCTATCACCATCCCCGTTCGAACCTGAGCAAACAACATCAAACTTCACGGAGTCTCCTCCCTCTGAAGTCAACTATCATTATTTTCCCTCCTTCTCTGTGCTATACCCAGGAAATGAGGATATTTACATCCTCAAAAATGAAGAGGAGGAAATGCTCGCTCCCGTCGAGACATCCAAACAAAACGCTACAATCAACTTCAAGGAGCCACCTCCCTCTGAAGTTGAATTCAATCAGGGCTCTTCCTATGAGCCTCTCCAAAAAGATGAGGATATATATATATCCTCAAATTTGAGGAGGAGGAGCCATCCAACTTTGATCCTCACACCAAGGGTCATCCATTGAAAAATCTGGGCCCTTCTCCAAAGAAAAATAATGCCCGCCCAACCCACCCATTGACGCCCAATTCCACCTCATTTTTCGATCCAGGGGAGGAAATTTACATCCTCGACTCTGAGCGCAGAACACCACAACCAACTTGTCTCCATCCGGCTCAACAAAAGGAGGAGAATGTTTACATGCTTCAGTTTGAGGAAGACAAGCAACCATCACTCGGTTCCTAATTCAAGATTAATTGCAGCAACCACGTGTAACACCTCATCCAACAACAAACACATAACAACAATCTGCAGCGGAATACACACCTCATCAAATAACTTAACTCGTTGGTGTTACACGCCGTTAACCACCCACGTGGCTAACAAGGCTAATACATATACATTGTACCGGTCTGATGGGCTAAATTCCCGAGCGACTACACATTACTATCCCTTTCCATTAACAACAACAACAACATACACCTTTCAACTGTACCGAGTATTCACAAACTGATGCCGATAACAATCTCGGTCTTACTACACCTACTATACATGTACAACTTAAAAGATTACCCATGTACAACGACTACCCCGTCCTACTCTCGAACGGCTTCCTGCTCTTTGTACCTGAAATAGGAAAAGAAGAGAAAGGGTGGCCCCCAAGGGGCTCAGCACCTTTGCTGGTATGGTAATCCCGCAGCCCACATGCTACCGGGCCACGCACAACTAATTGTCGTCTTAGCATGCGATTGATTATATTTAAATCATGCATGCAACTGTAAACACACAACACATAACATTTCGCCTCAATGGGCTCAACAAACGGATAATACATCCTTACTTGATAAGTCACTCATGGTATTCATTATCCCTAGGGAGTTCCTCCTCTAATGGAGCTACTTCCTTAATAGACGACACTTACCCTTAAATCGGGTTATCCTTAAACGCCTCTTATCACAAACTGGGATTCATTTCCATGATCCACACTCCATATCTTACAACATATAACATTCCTCACATAACAAAACATAACAACACTTTTCACGTTTCGACGTGCACATGATAACATCGCAATAGGAATTGCATTACAACAACATCACATAACATAACGGGAACGGTCCTCTTAGGAACCGACCCAACATTGTTAATTCACTGGTGAGCCTAGAGAATGAAGTCACCCTCATGATAAGCTCGTTATACAACAACAACAACACTCATTACCGTCCTAATAGTCGGACGAGTAACTTAAGTTAAGATGGTTTGGGTTTGGAGGCCCGAACACACCACACAAACACATGTTCCCCCTAAACCGATCATAAGTCAGAATAGCTAAGCTTTGGAATAAGCTAATGGGAGATCATAACCCGTGAGGGAAACAACCATAACAGAGAGAAGGGTAAGGCTAAGAAGGATACCCACTCCCAAACAACGCGCGACCGGCCAAACCGGATTCCTCACCACTGTTAGTACATACTTACTTTTAGTTATTAGTTAGAACCCCACTATGGAGTCTATCACATCTACACACCATACAGTATTACAACTGGGTTAGACACACAAGGGAAATCCCTACATTCACATACACATATCACACAATTAACACACGCATAGCCGTGGTTAGAACGTCCTATGGTTCGGGTCGTTTACTCCGAATACCGAACTCTCATGTGATCATAGACTCAGTTAACTAAGGTTAACACTTCCGAGGTTAAATGGCATCGGAGTTGAACACGCCACATAAATGAATTACTGTAAACTCATTACATGTTTTATCTTACAACGTGGCAAACATACAGAAAAACACGTTGGCATACATGAAATACCCCAAACCTTGGTATGTTGTGTAAATGTTAAACTATGGTATTTAAAGGCTAAAAAGTGCCTTAGAAACATAAATGAACCATTTAAACCATGGTAAAACACAATAAAACACTAAGACACGGTTTGAGCAAAAACATGCTCTAAGCTTGGAGTGAACTTGGCTAGGACCCAAAGAGCCTGCCAAGACTTGATAATGTTTAATTATGACTTTATAAGGCCAATTAAGTCTTTAGGAAACTTTGGTAGACAATGAAACCAAACAAAACACAAATAAATACCTTAAGGTCAATATGGGCTAAAATGTGCTCTAAGCTTGGGATAAATGTGTATAAGGCCTAATGGTCATACCTATGCCTTATTTATATGTTAATGAACATATTAAATCAATTACCAAAGAAAACCAAGCTTGAAAACAAGTTAAACCGCAAAATGTGCTTTAAGGAGTCTTAAAGCACGTTTTTGAAAAATTGTCTTGTAAATGAGTTTTGAATGGCTAAATGTCCATCATTACTCTTTAATTAACATGTGTACTATATAGTATCACATTTGGGTGGCTATATCAATGGGAAATCAAAAATTTCACTTCTAAGTGCCTTGTTTAGGTGAATAGTGATTTTTATAAGCTAGTTTGTAACATATAATGTTATAAGTGATTAAGTTGGTCAACAAAGACCAAAACACCCATCTAACTAAATGGTGGCCGGTTTTTATGAAGGTGAGTCACCACCATGTAAAAAGCAATTAAGGAAAGGAAGGGTAGGAAGGTAAAAAGGAGAAAGTTACCTTTTAATACAAATATCTTGTTAAAGCAAGTTCTATCTTCATTTCTCCTTTCCTCCTTCATTTCACACGACCCCAGCCTCCCTTCTTGCTCTCTTTTACGAGCTGATACAGCAACACCAACTCCACCATTGTTTTCCATCTTTGAATGCTTGTAACTCCTAGCTCCATGGTCCAAATTCAATTCCAAGACCACCATTCTTCTAGTTGGAACAAGCTCTACACTTCTACCTTTTCAAATCCTCAAAGAACTCAGTTCTGGTGCCAAGGAGATTCACCATTGATGGAGCTTGAGCTCACCTTTTCACATATTATTGATCTCCTTTGCTTCTAGGTAAGGAATCTCAAAGAAAAATCAAGTTTCCTCTCCTTTTAGTACATGGCCGAAAATTAACCTCACCATGGTGTCATTACCTTGCTTGTTTTAGCTTCATTTGAATCTTCCAAGGGCTTGGAGGAGTCCTCTCTTGATATATATTCAAGCTCTCTTTCCATTCCAAGGTAAAACAATCATGTTAATACCTTAAGATAATATATGTAACTAGGGTTTATAATGAGATGAAGCATAATGCTTATATACTCATTTCAATGTTGGTATATTGTTTAGTTGTTGGCAAGGAACCAAATGCCTTACCGGTTTTGTAAAGAAACAAGAAATAAGTTTGTGAGGAAAAAGAGGTAAACCAACTATCTCAATGTAGTCTAAATGCCTTAGGAAAATGAGCTTGATTTGCTTAATAAAATACCTAAGGAGCCAATGGCAAATGAGCTAGTAAAATGCTCTCAAGGAGTTTATTAAGGGCATATGTATTGTTGGGTGTATTCGCAGGTCAAAGGCATTACTTATGTGGGAAATTCAGTGTTTAAGGTTTATGCAATTTAAGGGCCTAAGAGCCATGTTATTTAAGGGCCTAAGTGCCAAGCAATTTAAGTTATGCACTATATTGTGATGTAGTGCTTAATATGTGAAGTTTGTGTGTAAAAAAATGTTCTTGATGGATCTTAGGTGTTCTTGAATGAATTAAGGTAAAAACCTAAGTGTTTGGATGTGGGTATATACTAGAGAAGCTATGGCCAAATTTGGGAAGATGTGTGAGAAGTTCTAAGTGTTTTAAGGAAGTTTTGGTGAACTAGGGAGTGTTAAAGGTGAATGAATGTTTACTTGAGAAGAAAGCATGTATTAAGGTGATTTAGAGGGCAAGGATTTAGGCATTGTCTTGGAAATTTTAGTAATTCAATATGTGTTTTGAGAATGTATTTAAGTCTTGGAGGAGTTTGATTAAGGTTTAGATAATGTTGATATTCAAGGAATAAGTGATGCTTAGGTGGGATGTGAAAAAGGAGGTTTAGTTAGTAAGAAAAGAAGTTTGAGAGATGATGTTAAGGTGTAGAGGAAACACCTTGGTATAGTGGTCAATATTGGTGAAATACCACTTGGGAAAAAAAATTAAGGAGGAAGTGTAAGCTTGGGAAAGGAATTGTAAGAATGACATAAGGAGTTTTGATATGTAAGAAAGGATGTTTGAATGATGATGTTGTGTGGAAGAAATGTCTTGGTATAATGGTTAGAATTGGCATGAATCATCACTAAGGGACTTAAGGAGTATAAACTATAAGTTTTGGAGGCTTTGGAGGAATTTGGCTAAGTGTTTAAAGGTGTAGAAGTTGAGCATTTTGCCGTGTCCGAACTTCCGTCCGGACATGGAAGTTCGGACAGGCTCTGTTGGGTAAAGGATTTTCTGATCTTCGACTGATGTCCGAACTACCGTCCGAACATGGGAAGTTCGGACACACTTATTTTATTCTCTGGTTTGGCCTCGAACAGCGTCCGAACTTGGGAAGTCCGGACGCAAGTTCGGACGTTCACCAGTTTGCACCCCTAGAGCCTCGAACGGTGTCCGAACTTGAGAAGTCCGGACACAAGTTCGGACAAGGTGCTGTTTTGACCAAAGAGGGTGTTTAAGGTATGGAAATGATGTGTAATGATGGGGATTGATGGTTAATGATGTTAAGAGGATGTTAAGGACATGTTAGGTGAGTTTTAATGACAATTAAGTGGGTGAAAAATTGTAATTAAATGTGAAAGTAAAACAAGTTAAAAAGTGAAGTTATGTAACTAAGTTAACGGGAAAAATTATAAGCTTTAGACACTAAATAATCAAGCAAACCCCGATGTTAATAAAAACACATGTGATGTTAACAGTTGTTCGAGAATCGCTCGAGGAACATAAGTGGACGTGGTAAAGTGGACTCCGGTGACAGGTATGGTTTTCTTGCAACCTGTGTCCTACCGGATTACACCGGCTTGTATGCCAATATGTTTTATTGAGTGTTTGCCACCTTGTAAGATTAAAACATGTAATGAGTTTATAGTAATTCATTTATGTGGCGAATTTGGCCTCCGATACCATTAACCTCAAATATGTTTAAACCTTAGCTAACCAAAACTAGGAACATGAGTGATCGGTATTCGGAGTTGACGGCCCAAACCTTGGGAACGTGCTAACCACGGCTATGTGTGAGTTAATTGGACATTGTTGTTGTGAGCAAGTGTGTGAACCTCCCTTGTGTGCTTAACTCGGTTATGATACCGTATGGTGTGTGGATGTGGTAGGGCTCCATAATGGATCCCTAACTACTTATTATTAAGTGTATATGTACTAATGGGGGGTGAGGAGTCCGGTTGTTCCGGCCACGCGTGTGATGGACGGGAGTTGATATCATATCCGGTTCGGCTCTCTTGGTGTATGTATAGTGGTATTCCAATTTGGTTTCTACCTTCCCTTAGCTTATCCAAAGCTAGTTACTGACTCACGTCGGGCCACAGGGGCATACGAATGTTATTTCGGTGTGCTTGGGATTACTATATCCGACACACCTTGGGTATAAGTTAACCGTTCTATATAACCGGACGGTAACGAGGATGGTAACGAGCTTAACATGGGATTGGCAAAAATCCCTAGGCTCACATGTATACTAACTATGGTGGAAGGTTTCCTGTGTGAACCGATTTTATGGTGTTATGTAATGTTATGGTGCTATGCAAATTCCCTTGCTATGATATGGTATATATATATATATATTATTGGATGTTTAAAATGATGGTGATGTTATCATGTGTCTGTCGAAACAGGAAAGGTTTGTTATGTTTTGTTATATGAGGAATGAGATATGTTGTAGGATATGGAGTGTGTGGATCATGGAAATGAATCCCAGTTGTGACAAGAGGCGTTTAAGGATAACCCGATTAATGGGTACACGTCGTTCGTTAAGGAAGTAGCTCCGTTCTAGAGGAGAGCCACTCTAGGGTTTAAGGAATCATTGGATGGTTGGTTAAGTGTGGATGTGTTGGTTATAGGTTGAGCCCATTGAGGCGAAATGTTATGTGTTGTATGTCTATGGTTTGTATGCATGATTTAAATATAATCAACTGCATGCTAAGACGACAATTAGTTGTGCGTGGCCCGGTAGCATGTGGGCTGCGGGATTACCATACCAGCAAAGGTGCTGAGCCCCTTGGGGGCCACCCTTTCTCTCCTTTTCTATTTCAGGTACAAGGAGCTGGAAACCGTTCGAGAGTAGGACGGGGCAGATGTTTATACATGGGTAGCCATTTAAATGGCGTGAGTATGATAGGCGTAGTAAGACCGAAGTTGTTATCGGCAGTAGTTTGTAAATACTCGGTACAGGGGGAGTGTATGTATATAATAAATGTTGAAAATGGAATGAGGATTGTATTGTGTAGTTGCTCGGGAATCTAGTCCATCAGACCGATACAAATGTACATGTATTAGCCTTGTTAGCCACGTGGGTGGTTAACGGCGTGTAACACCATTGGAATAAGTAATGTGATGAGTTGAGTTTCCGCTGCAGATTGTTATTATGTGTTTGTTGTTGGATGGGGTGTTACAAAAAGTGGTATCAGAGCGAAGTATCGCTCTGATGACGGAATTACCGAGCTTAGGAAGTACCGAGTTAGGATTTAAGTACTTTAGGTTAAGGGTTGAGTGATAGCGTGAGAGGTACGCTAGAAAGGAACTACCAGTGAATACTGGAAACCTATAGTATCCTTCCCACCCTCCACAATCCCTGTTTTATAACTTGGGAAAGGACGCCAGAGAGATGGAAGTCCACTCTTACTCGGGAATACCCGATCTGGCTTTTATTAAATACCTTCAGAGTACGGGAGAACCTGTCATACGGTAGATCCCGAAAAGTGGGAATCCCGGAGACGGTTTCCATCTGAACAATGTTAACCGCATTTAATAGCAAAGAATGAAGAATCTTGTGCAGGGAAGAATAGAATTTCCGGCAACCTGGGTCGACATGCCAAGCAGTCGAGAATAACCAGCTTGCAACGCACCTACCGTGCAACAGGCAAGAAATGGATTAATAGAACCCGAGACAAGTGTCTACGGAACCACAGTTGATAAATAATACACCGACGGTATACCAACCGACAAGGAACTACAACGTAGTGCCCAAACAAGAGACAAGTCTCAGTAACCACGACAATGCGTGGAACGGGCTACAAAGAGAATACAATACTAAGGAAAGGGGGGTCTTCCAGAATGGGAAACACCCTAGTTGATGATCGTCATGCGAAGACAGTGAGAAGTCACCTAGAGAAGTTATTATTAAGACAATAACATCAGTGAGGGCCAATAAGGCCACTGATGACAGTGCGGATAAAAACAATACCACAACCGGTATGTGTTGAACTGAAAGCCAGTTAGCATGGCGCACTTGCCGTAGCAAGTGCTGCTATAACAGGGCTATTCGGAAAATTTATAGCCACTACAAAGTACTTGGAAAAGTACAATAAAGTCAAATGTGAATGTCATAACAGTGGAAGGGCCTGCTAGCCTAACCTCTGTAATTGTAAGGACACCAGTCAGCAAAAGCTAGACTTGGCTAAGGTAAGAAGATGTTGTGAAACCATGGAAATTTTTCTTTCAAACCTAATCTTATTCAAACCCTTTCTTTTCAAAGCCAGATTTTCTTTCAAACCAACACTTCTTTCCAACCTTCTTTTAAACCAAACCAGTGAAACCAGGGGCAATTGACAAGGATACAACAGTGGATAAACCTTCCCTCGATTAAGTTCGGGAAGCAAGGAATGAATATTGTCACGGGACAATATAAGGGAGTTGACAACAGAATACCTCACCTAGGCGTGTGACGGACACTACAAGTGTACCAACTGTGTTGTGGGACGACCGCACTCCGATAGGAGCATGTGGGCCTGACAGACCTACTTATAGGTTAGTTGGGTAAGTAGTAATGTATCAGTATGATACCCCATATATGTATACGAGCAGAGTCCAGAACACGGGAAGTAGTCGACTCCGTCTACGGTCAGCAGTATAAATCAAACGAGAGCTAGAGATTGCAAGGGATGATTGAAGTTAAGGAACTCAGTTAACGAGATTAAAGGAATTAGTGAATTCCTTTCAAGGAAATGTTTAAGAGTCAGGAGGTGCGAAGTGCACTAACTGAATGTAAAGACAGCTTATATGACTTAAGGATCCCCAGGGATAAACATGATAGCTGGAAAGCAGGGCAAGGCAGATGCCTAATGTGGACACATTAATGTGCAATGGACGGGATGAAGATCCCAGAATGAGTACCTGCACTATCAGGAAATGTTGATCTTCACAGAAGAAGATAGTAACCGGATAAGAACGCAAAAAGGCGTGGCTAACTGGATGTACCAATAATTGTGAACCAGATGTAAAGGCATAACTTAACAACACCCAGGAGAATTCCTTGAAGGGTGTTCGCATCAACAATTGTTGAACGAAATGCATGACAGAAGCACAAGGGTTGAAATTAGCACCCAGTTTAGACATAAGTTGTTAGGAGACGGACTGGCAATCCTAAGGGACATCCCATGAAAGGAAACGGAATGCAACGACCTTGTCATGGAGCCCACTACAACCTCTAAACATGTAATATTGTACAGAGAAGTACATGTGTGTGGACAGCCTACAATGAGCCCAGCTCAAGGCAAATAAGGCTTATAAGCCATAAACAAGATATGTTATATAAATTCGATTGATGGTAGAAGTTTATGTTGTATAAGTGGATAAAGTGGTAAGCGAACCACTGTATTAAGAGTGGGGATACCTCTCGATATTGTGAGACCGCAGAAGCGATAGTTATGTGAATCAAGTTCAAGAAATATGTGGAGGATGGACCACGTTGTTATTACCCCAGGATGATTTGAATAAGAATAATACGAAAGGAAATGTTGGTACCAGTTGTGTAGACAGGAAGTGTGATAAGTTGATAGCAATCACCATAGGTGTGTGAAGCTAAATGTGTAGCGAACAACGCTCAAGGGAAAATAGTAGTATATTCAAAAATCAGCCAAATAAGTGGCCAGATAAACCCAGTGTAATGGCGGAAGCTAATATAATAGCGGATGCAGTATAAGTTGATGTTATATAATGAGTAAGGACACGGTGCGCAATAAGCGACCGTTGTATGAGTATTGTTAGATGATAAATGGTGAGTAAGCAAAGTTGTGAGTTAACCCCAGTGGAGATACAACAGTAAGTGATAGCAAATGAACCGAGCAGTAAGCCGGTGGCAAGTGTTAGATGATAAGGATTTCAGTGAAAATTCCTATCGCAATCGCATGAGAGAGTTGCTGTCAAGGGTTTACGCCTCTGCACTCTGTATGACTGAGTGTTTTGGTATTGCATTTGCACAGTAATGATCGAGTGGGATAGCTAGGAATCAGAAGCATGGTAATTGTGGAGGAATAATATTATAATGGCCGATGCATAGGTAATGCAAGGCCGCAGGAATGAAAGAATACATGTACAAAACCAAAGGTGGAGACATGATTAACAGTAAATAACTACAGTAACACTAAATACCAAAGGTCGGTATGAGATATACCCCAGGTGTGGGAAATAACTGAGAGAGCACTACACATTAGGTAGTAGCTCAATCTCAACCGACAGTAAGTCGGTAGAAGCAAGTCAATCATTGTGAATTACATAGTAGTTTACGCTGTAAGCTATTGGAGAAGTGGATGGAAAATCGTGAAACTCACCGAATTCGCTCAGGGTAAGAGATACCATGCGTCGGTTGAGAAACCATTGTTTCCAAGATAATGGTAATACATTGAAGATGTACAATACACTAACAGTAACGAATGGGGCAAACTAGCCCTATAATTACCGGAATGGCGCAGCAGAGGCCAGTGAGCCCATGCAGCAAATGCCAAATATACAGTGTGAATATGAATGGATGGCTAGTCATCAATGCCTAGAAGCCTCACAGGCCAGGACCGAAACCGGTTATGAGTTAGATAAACTCTAATAAGAATTCTTGGTTTAGGGATTAAACCACTAATATGGTTAAAATCCTCTAACCAAAACGCATTGTGTACCAGACCGCGTGGAAGTTAAAACACTTCACGCCGGCAGAACATTTTAAGCTAATGTTCACTGATTGATTACGTGGGCGTAATCCCTTTTAAGGAGGGTAGAGCGTAAAGCCGCTTAGTGTGTTTTACCGTACAAGTGTACGTGAACTATGTTGTGCATTGCACAAAAATAAATTGTTATGGTTGGCGCGTGTGTTATATAAACATACGCATTTATTTGTGGTTAAATTGTGGTAAATGCGCACAGAAGATGCGAATACCATTGTGGGAAGTGTGTTTATTTTGTTAACAGTGGTGTGTGAGAGTACAAGTGGAAGGGAGTAAAGAAACTCCCGGGGAACTAAAACCCCGACGGTGCATAAATGTAAACCATGTATTGTATTTTGATAAAAATATGTATATATATACAATGTTGTGATTTATGAAGGGTTATGAGACCGACATAGAACCTAGCGAGAATTAGATTCCCTAGGTAACTCGAATTAAGTTGGATTTGGGTGATGATTGATAGACGGAGTTCTATCCCTTGGAGATGTAATGATTATGACTAGAAGGATTTAAAGATAGAAAATGGGGCATGTTTGGACTAGTTGTTGCTTGAAAAGGAAGTGGGAGGTGAAGCTTGATTATCATGAGATCAAGGGAAGCCGAACACAAATTGGGGTGGAAAGATAGTTCAACACTGATGCTGATCACATCAGGGTTGGATGACTCTTGAAGCTCCCTGTAAGTGGTCACAAACAACCATGTTAAGGAAAATACAAGGAGCATAAATTGGACTTGGAGTTGTGTGGTGTTTCAAAAGGATTTTTAATTGGTGTTTTCAAACAATCGATTAATATTTTGAATAAAAGATCTTCTTATACTTAACTTAGTAAAGAATATTTTTGTAGTACTTGCTCACGAGCTGAGGACGTATGAGCCTTTGTCTTCGGACCGGTGACATGAGAAGTACATATGTTAAAAAATTAAGTGAATGTTTTGATCTCCCAAAGGAACGGGGACCAGAAAGTGTCCATCGCGACCGGGTTCTGCGGGATCACTGTGTATATGTACTCAACGTGGGATTCGAACCCATGGAGAGATGGAAAAGGTATTTCTGTTTGATATACATGCTATGACATGTTGTTTGGTATGTGTGATAAAGGTTATTTTGACTTTGATCTCCTAAAGTGTATGCTATCAAGACCTATGAGTCTAAATGTGTTGTGATACATAGACCTATGTGTCTAAATGTGGTTATGTCACCCGGACCTAAGAGTCTAAGGGATATTGTATAGGTGCAAGTGTGGTGAAGGTACCCGGACCATTAAGTCCGAGGTTACCATGTGAGTATGATATTTTATGTGTAACGTGGATATGTTGCCCGGACCATTAAGTCCGAGGTTGGGTGTAAAGGGTGGTTGGTAATGGAAGTTTTATGGCTATAAGTAATTCCCGTATTCCAACCCAATGATGCGAGGAAATGTGAACTTCGAGGACGAAGTTCTTTTAAGGGGGGTAGATTGAAATACCCCAAACCTTGGTATGTTGTGTAAATGTTAAACTATGGTATTTAAAGGCTAAAAAGTGCCTTAGAAACATAAATGAACCATTTAAACCATGGTAAAACACAATAAAACACTAAGACACGGTTTGAGCAAAAACATGCTCTAAGCTTGGAGTGAACTTGGCTAGGACCCAAAGAGCCTGCCAAGACTTGATAATGTTTAATTATGACTTTATAAGGCCAATTAAGTCTTTAGGAAACTTTGGTAGACAATGAAACCAAACAAAACACAAATAAATACCTTAAGGTCAATATGGGCTAAAATGTGCTCTAAGCTTGGGATAAATGTGTATAAGGCCTAATGGTCATACCTATGCCTTATTTATATGTTAATGAACATATTAAATCAATTACCAAAGAAAACCAAGCTTGAAAACAAGTTAAACCGCAAAATGTGCTTTAAGGAGTCTTAAAGCACGTTTTTGAAAAATTGTCTTGTAAATGAGTTTTGAATGGCTAAATGTCCATCATTACTCTTTAATTAACATGTGTACTATATAGTATCACATTTGGGTGGCTATATCAATGGGAAATCAAAAATTTCACTTCTAAGTGCCTTGTTTAGGTGAATAGTGATTTTTATAAGCTAGTTTGTAACATATAATGTTATAAGTGATTAAGTTGGTCAACAAAGACCAAAACACCCCTAACTAAATGGTGGCCGGTTTTTATGAAGGTGAGTCACCACCATGTAAAAAGCAATTAAGGAAAGGAAGGGTAGGAAGGTAAAAGGAGAAAGTTACCTTTTAATACAAATATCTTGTTAAAGCAAGTTCTATCTTCATTTCTCCTTTCCTCCTTCATTTCACACGACCCCAGCCTCCCTTCTTGCTCTCTTTTACGAGCTGATACAGCAACACCAACTCCACCATTGTTTTCCATCTTTGAATGCTTGTAACTCCTAGCTCCATGGTCCAAATTCAATTCCAAGACCACCATTCTTCTAGTTGGAACAAGCTCTACACTTCTACCTTTTCAAATCCTCAAAGAACTCAGTTCTGGTGCCAAGGAGATTCACCATTGATGGAGCTTGAGCTCACCTTTTCACATATTATTGATCTCCTTTGCTTCTAGGTAAGGAATCTCAAAGAAAAATCAAGTTTCCTCTCCTTTTAGTACATGGCCGAAAATTAACCTCACCATGGTGTCATTACCTTGCTTGTTTTAGCTTCATTTGAATCTTCCAAGGGCTTGGAGGAGTCCTCTCTTGATATATATTCAAGCTCTCTTTCCATTCCAAGGTAAAACAATCATGTTAATACCTTAAGATAATATATGTAACTAGGGTTTATAATGAGATGAAGCATATGCTTATATACTCATTTCAATGTTGGTATATTGTTTAGTTGTTGGCAAGGAACCAAATGCCTTACCGGTTTTAAAGAAACAAGAAAGAAGTTTGTGAGGAAAAAGAGGTAAACCAACTATCTCAATGTAGTCTAAATGCCTTAGGAAAATGAGCTTGATTTGCTTAATAAAATACCTAAGGAGCCAATGGCAAATGAGCTAGTAAAATGCTCTCAAGGAGTTTATTAAGGGCATATGTATTGTTGGGTGTATTCGCAGGTCAAAGGCATTACTTATGTGGGAAATTCAGTGTTTAAGGTTTATGCAATTTAAGGGCCTAAGAGCCATGTTATTTAAGGGCCTAAGTGCCAAGCAATTTAAGTTATGCACTATATTGTGATGTAGTGCTTAATATGTGAAGTTTGTGTGTAAAAAAATGTTCTTGATGGATCTTAGGTGTTCTTGAATGAATTAAGGTAAAAACCTAAGTGTTTGGATGTGGGTATATACTAGAGAAGCTATGGCCAAATTTGGGAAGATGTGTGAGAAGTTCTAAGTGTTTTAAGGAAGTTTTGGTGAACTAGGGAGTGTTAAAGGTGAATGAATGTTTACTTGAGAAGAAAGCATGTATTAAGGTGATTTAGAGGGATGCAAGGATTTAGGCATTGTCTTGGAAATTTTAGTAATTCAATATGTGTTTTGAGAATGTATTTAAGTCTTGGAGGAGTTTGATTAAGGTTTAGATAATGTTGATATTCAAGGAATAAGTGATGTTTAGGTGGGATGTGAAAAAGGAGGTTTAGTTAGTAAGAAAAGAAGTTTGAGAGATGATGTTAAGGTGTAGAGGAAACACCTTGGTATAGTGGTCAATATGGTGAAATACCACTTGGGAAAAAAATTAAGGAGGAAGTGTAAGCTTGGGAAAGGAATTGTAAGAATGACATAAGGAGTTTTGATATGTAAGAAAGGATGTTTGAATGATGATGTTGTGTGGAAGAAATGTCTTGGTATAATGGTTAGAATTGGCATGAATCATCACTAAGGGACTTAAGGAGTATAAACTATAAGTTTTGGAGGCTTTGGAGGAATTTTAAGTGTTTAAAGGTGTAGAAGTTGAGCATTTTGCCGTGTCCGAACTTCCGTCCGGACATGGAAGTTCGGACAGGCTCTGTTGGGTAAAGGATTTTCTGATCTTCGACTGATGTCCGAACTACCGTCCGAACATGGGAAGTTCGGACACACTTATTTTATTCTCTGGTTTGGCCTCGAACAGCGTCCGAACTTGGGAAGTCCGGACGCAAGTTCGGACGTTCACCAGTTTGCACCCTTAGAGCCTCGAACGGTGTCCGAACTTGAGAAGTCCGGACACAAGTTCGGACAAGGTGCTGTTTTGACCAAAGAGGGTGTTTAAGGTATGGAAATGATGTGTAATGATGGGGATTGATGGTTAATGATGTTAAGAGGATGTTAAGGACATGTTAGGTGAGTTTAATGACAATTAAGTGGGTGAAAAATTGTAATTAAATGTGAAAGTAAAACAAGTTAAAAAGTGAAGTTATGTAACTAAATTAACGGGAAAAAATTATAAGCTTTAGACACTAAATAATCAAGCAAACCCCGATGTTAATAAAAACACATGTGATGTTAACAGTTGTTCGAGAATCTCTCGAGGAACTAAGTGGACGTGGTAAAGTGGACTCCGGTGACAGGTATGGTTTTCTTGCAACCTGTGTCCTACCGGATTACACCGGCTTGTATGCCAATATGTTTTATTGAGTGTTTGCCACCTTGTAAGATTAAAACATGTAATGAGTTTATAGTAATTCATTTATGTGGCGAATTTGGCCTCCGATACCATTTAACCTCAAATATGTGTTAAACCTTAGCTAACCAAAACTAGGAACACATGAGTGATCGGTATTCGGAGTTGACGGCCCAAACCTTGGGAACGTGCTAACCACGGCTATGTGTGAGTTAATTGGACATTGTTGTTGTGAGCAAGTGTGTGAACCTCCCTTGTGTGCTTAACTCGGTTATGATACCGTATGGTGTGTGGATGTGGTAGGGCTCCATAATGGATCCCTAACTACTTATTATTAAGTGTATATGTACTAATGGGGGGTGAGGAGTCCGGTTGTTCCGGCCACGCGTGTGATGGACGGGAGTTGATATCATATCCGGTTCGGCTCTCTTGGTGTATGTATAGGTGGTATTCCAATTTGGTTTCTACCTTCCCTTAGCTTATCCAAAGCTAGTTACTGACTCACGTCGGGCCACAGGGGCATACGAATGTTATTTCGGTGTGCTTGGGATTACTATATCCGACACACCTTGGGTATAAGTTAACCGTTCTATATAACCGGACGGTAACGAGGATGGTAACGAGCTTAACATGGGATTGGCAAAAATCCAGGCTCACATGTATACTAACTATGGTGGAAGGTTCCTTGTGTGAACCGATTTTATGGTGTTATGTAATGTTATGGTGCTATGCAAATTCCCTTGCTATGATATGGTATATATATATATATGTATTGGACGTTTAAAATGATGGTGATGTTATCATGTGTCTGTCGAAACAGGAAAGGTTTGTGATGTTTGTTATATGAGGAATGAGATATGTTGTAGGATATGGAGTGTGTGGATCATGGAAATGAATCCCAGTTGTGACAAGAGGCGTTTAAGGATAACCCGATTAATGGGTACACGTCGTTCGTTAAGGAAGTAGCTCCGTTCTAGAAGAGCCACTCTAGGGTTTAAGGAATCATTGGATGGTTGGTTAAGTGTGGAGTGTTGGTTATAGGTTGAGCCCATTGAGGCGAAATGTTATGTGTTGTATGTCTAGGTTTTGTTATGCATGATTTAAATATAATCACTGCATGCTAAGACGACAATAGTTGTGCCGTGGCCCGGTAGCATGTGGGCTGCGGATTACCATACCAGCAAAGGTGCTGAGCCCCTTGGGGCCACCTTTCTCTCCTTTTCTATTTCAGGTACAAGGACTGAAACCGTTCGATAGTAGGACGGGGCAGAATGTTTATACATGGGTAGCCATTTAAATGGCGTGAGTATGATAGGCGTAGTAGACCGAAGTTGTTATCGGCAGTAGTTTGTAGATACTCGGTAGGGAGGTGGGAGTGTATGTATATAATAAATGTTGAAAATGGAATGAGGATTGTATTGTGTAGTTGCTCGGGAATCTAGTCCATCAGACCGATACAAATGTACATGTATAGCCTTGTTAGCCACGTGGGTGGTTAACGGCGTGTAACACCATTGGAATAAGTAATGTGATGAGTTGAGTTTCCGCTGCAGATTGTTATTATTGTTTGTTGTTGGATGGGGTGTTACAATACAAGCCGGTGTAATCCGGTAGGACACAGGTTGCAAGAAAACCATACCTGTCACCGGAGTCCACTTTACCATGTCCACTTATGTTCCTCGAGCAATTCTCGAACAACTGATAACATTACATGTACTTTTATAACATCGGGTAACATGTTGTTTAAAGTCTAATGCTTATAACTTTTCCCGTTAACGTAGTTACTAACTTTACTTTTAACTTGTTTACTTCTACATTTTAATACATCTTTATTTCCACTAAATTATCATTATAACTCACCTAACATGTCTTAAACAACCTTATAACATCATATAGTCAATCCCATCATTACACATCATTCTATAACCTTAAACAATGTTTTTGGCCGACCGACCTACCGAACACAAGGTCGGTCCATTCCAGAACACATTACCGTCAAAAATTTCTACTCCGACCGACCTTGTATGTTCGGTCGCATGTTCGGTCCATTCCCGAGAGTTTCTTCCCTTGAAAATTCAGGCCCGACCGAACTTGCCAAGTCCGGTCCATGTGCGGTCGATTCCAGAAACTTAATTCGTACAAAAATACAAGCCGACCGACCTTGCAAGTCCGGTCCCCAAGGTCGGTCCATTCCAGAAACCAATTCTCGCAGGGTAAACTAGGCTCGACCGACCTTGGCAAGTTCGGTCGCAAGGTTGGTCTGCTCCAGACCCTTATTTTCCATTGCCCATTTAAGTCCAAACTTCACCTCATATATCCTAATATGTCCTAACCTCATTTGGGCACTTCAAACACATCTTTAGCCATGTACTAAATTCCTTAAATCACCCACCAAACTATCTTTATCATTCCACAAACTCCTTACAAAATCTTAATACTTGTACATTTTTCATTTGGTTTTCTAAGTGGTATTTCACCTATAATGACCACTATACCAAGATGTTTCCTCTACACCTTAGCATCATCTCTCAAACTTCTTTTCTACTAACTAAATCTCCTTTTTCACATCTTACCTAAACATCATTTCTTCCTTGTACACCAACATTCTAAACCTTAAAACAAACTTCTCCAAGACTTTATTACATCCCAAAAACAGCATTGAATTCCTAGAACTTCCAAGATAATACCAAAGTCCTTGTATCACTCTAAATCACCTTAATACATGCTTTCTTCCCTAGTAAAACACTTGTTCACCTTTAACACTTCCTAGTTCACCAAAACTTGTTTAAATCACTTAGAACTTCTTACACATTCTCCAAATTTTGCCATAGCTTCTCTTGTATATACTCACATCCAAACACTTAGGTTTTTACCTTATTTCATTCAAGAACACCCTAAATCCATCAAGAGTATTCTCACACACATAACTTCACCCAATTTACACTACATCACAATATAGTGCATAAACTTAATTGCTTGGCACTTAGGCCCTTAAATAACATGGCTCTTAGGCCCTTAAGATGCATAAATCATAAACACTGAATTTCCCACATTGTATTTGCCTTTGACCTGCAAATACACTCAACAATACATATGCCTTTTACTAAGCCCTTGAGAGCATTCTTCTAAGTCATTTTCCCTTGGCTCCTTAAGTCATTTTCATAAGCAATATAAGCTCATTTCTCCTAAGACTTTAAACCATGTTAGGTTAGCACATTTACCTCTTTTGCCCACAAACTTCTTTCTTGTTTCCTTGACTAAATTGGCAAGGCTTGTGGTTGCTTGTCAACTTCTAAACATTGTACAAATAATAGAATGAGTATTCAAGCATTATGCTTCATCTCATTGCAAACCCTAGTTACATATATTATCTTAACATATTAAGGTAATTGTTTTACCTTTGAATGGAAAGAGAGCTTGAATGGGTATCAAGAGAGGACTCCTCCTAGCCCTTGGAAGATTCAAATGAAGCTAAAAAAGCCAGGTAAAAACACCATTGTGAGGTGAATTTTCGGACAACACAAAACATGGAGGAAACATCATTTTTCTTTGAGTTTCCTTACCTTGAAGCAAAGGAGAACAATAACATGTGAAAAGGTGAGCTCAAGCTCCATCAATGGTGAGTCTCCTTGGCACCGAAATGAGGCTTTTGAAGATTTGAAAAGATAGAAGTGTAGAGCTTGCTCCAACTAGAAGAATGGTGGTCTTGAAATTGAATTTGGACCATGGAGCTAGGAGTTACAAGAGATCAAAGATGGAGTTTAATGGTGGTGGTGTAGTATTACCGTGAAAAGAGGAAGAAGATGGAGTTGGAACCGTGGGAATGCAAGAAGGAAAGAGAGAATGAAGATAAGTTTGCCTTTTTAAGAGATATTATGTAATAAAGCAAATAGTAACTTGCTTTATCATTAGTTATTCGCTTTGTTAACTTACAAGGTGATGACTCACCTCATAAAAACCGGCCCCCATTAGTAGTCTAGGGGTGTTTTGGTCTTTGTTGACCAATTAACTTACTTATAATAACATATGTTACAAACTAGCTTATTAAAGTTAATATTCACTAAAACAAGGCACATAGATGTGAAATTTTTGATTTCCCATTGATATAGACTTCCAAATGTGATACTATATAGTACACATGTTAACTAAAGAGTAATGATGGACATTTAGCCATACAAAACTCATTTACAAGACAATTTTCAAAAACGTGCTTTAAGACTCCTTAAAGCACATTTTGTGTTTTTAACTTGTTTTCAAGCTTGGTTTTCTTTGGTAATTAATTTAATATGTTCATTAACATATTTATAAGGTATAGGTATGACCATTAGGTCTTATACAAATTTATCCCAAGCTTAGAGCACATTTTTGCTCTTATTGACTTTAAGGTATTTTCTTGTGTTTTGTTTGGTTTAACTGTCTACCAAAGTTTCCTAAGGACTTAATTAGCCTTATTAAATCATAATTGAATATTATTAAGTCTTGGTAGGCTCTTTGGGTCCTAACCAAGTTCACTCCAAGCTTAGAGCTTGTTTTTGCTCAAGCTGTGTCTTAGTGCTTTATTGCATTTTACTATGTTTAAATTGTTCACTAATGTTTCTAAGGCACTTTTTAGCCTTTACATACCATATTTTAATATTTAAACCACATCTCAAGGTTTGGGGTATTTCAATCTACCCCCCTTAAAAGAACTTCGTCCTCAAATTTCACACTTCCCACACACCATTAGGTTAGAACACAGGAATCACTTGGAAATAAACTTCCATAACCAAACACACTTTACATCACAACCTCGGACTTAATGGTCCGGGTAACACATTCACATCCATACATAAATAACATTTCACAAGATAACCTCGGACTCAATGGTCCGGGTATCTTAACAATATTTACAAATACATAACAACCTTAGACTCCCTGGTCTTGGGTAACATACAATTTAGACACATAGGTCTTGATAACATAACAGCCTTTAGACACATAGGTCTATGTAACACAACACATTTAGACTCATAGGTCTTAATAGCATACACTTTAGGAAATCAAAGTCAAAATAACATTTATTACACATATCACACAACATGTCATATCATGTATAACAATCAAAAATATCTTTGATATACACTGTGATCCCGCAGAACCCGGTCGCGATGGACACCTTCCGTCCCCGTGCCTTTGGGAGATCAAAACAATCACTTAAGTTTGAAATTTTTCCTTGTGAGGTTAAGTAAGAGAACTTTAATTATGTAAAGTATCTATCGATGTTTTATAAATACCAATTCAAAATCCTTTTGAAAACACACACAACTCCAAGTCCAACTTATGCTCTTTGCTTCTTTTCTTAGCGTGGTTATTTGTGACCACTTATAGGGAGCTTCAAGAGTCATCCAACCCTGATGTGATCAGCATCAATGTTGAACTATCCTTCCACCCAATTTGTGTTCGGCTTCCCTTGATCGCATGCAAATCAAGTTCCCTCCCACTTCATTTTCAAGCATCAAATAAATCACTCATTTCCAATTTTCTATCTTTTTAATCATTCTAATCATGATCATAACATCTCCAAGGAATAGAACTCCGCCTATCAGTTACCTCCATTCACTTAATCTTGTTACCTAGGGAACCTTATCCTCATTAGGTTTTATATCGGTCTCATACCCTTCCATGAGTCACTATATAGTATATATATACACATATATTTTATCAAAATACAACACACCATTTCACATTTTATACACTGTCGGGGTTTTTTTCCCCGGGAGTTTCTCTACCCCCACACTTGTACTATCACACACAACTGTTAATAAAGCAACACACTTATCACAATGGTATTCGCATCATCTGTGCTCAATTACAACAATTAAACCATGAATGGATGTGTATGTTTACGTAACACACACACCAATCATCAAAACAAATTATTTTATGCTATGCACAACATAAGTCACGTACACTTGTACGGTAATACACATTAAGTGGTTTTGCGCTCTACCCCCAATAAAAAAGGGATTACGCCCACGTAATCAATCACTAAACATTTGCTTAAAATGTTCTGCCGTCGTGAAGTGTTTTAACTTCCACGCGGTCTATTACACAATGGATTCTGATTAGAGGATCTTAACCATATTGGCGGTTTAGTTCCTAAACCAAGAATTCTCATTAGAGTTTGTTTAAACTCTTAGTTGGTTTCAATTCTGGCCTGTTAGGCTTCTAGGCGTTAATAATTAGCCATTCACTCATGTTCACCATGTACATTCAACACTTGAATCACTGGCTCACTAGTTTCTGCTGCGAAACTCTAGTAACTGTAGAGCTTAATTGCCCCTTTTTGTTATTCTTACTGTATTGTACATCCCCAATTGTCACCTTCATCTTGGTAACAATGGTTTCTCAACCGACGCGTGGTATCTTTTACCGTTAGCGAATTTGGTGAGTTATAAACTTTCTATCCACTTCCATAACAATTTACTGTGTAAATAGTTATGTATTTCACAATGATTGACTTGTTCCCTTCCGACTTACTGTCGGTTAAGATTGAGCTACTACCTAGTGTAGTGCTCTCTCAGCTATTTACAACATTTTGGGTATATTCCATACCGATATTTGGCAGCTAGTGCTACTGTAGTCACTTACTGTTAATCATATCTCCACATTTGGTTTTGTACAAGTAATTTTTTATTGGTGCGGCCTTGCATTTCCTATGCATCGGCCATTATAACATTATTGCTCCACAATTAACATGTTTCCAATTCCTAGCTATCCCACTCGATCATTACTGCGCAAGTGCAATACCAAAACACTCAGTCATACAGAGTGCAGAGGCGTAAACTCTTGACAGTAAATCCCTTATGCGACTCGCCATGGAATTCACACTAAGTTCCTCATCACATAGTACCTACCACTGGCTTATTGCCCAGTCTGTTTAACATCGCTTACCTTGCATCTCCATTGAGTTTAACTCATAACTGGTCTTATCTGCCACATTATTACTCAATAACATTGATACAACGGTCGCCGGCCATGAACTGTGCTCTTACTCATCGCATAACAATAACTTACATGGTATTTACTGTCACATTAAATTCCACACCTATACTTATATCATTCACATTATGGTTCGTCATTCATTTGGATGACTACCGAATGCTCCTTGAGCATTGATCATTCAAGTCACAAGCCGATATTATTCAGCTCGGTGTTTCACTTTATACACACATACTACTAAACTAACTGCTCTCAAATCGTAATAATATTGTCCACAACATATTTCTTGAGCTTGGTACACATAACTACCGCTCCAGCGGTTTCACAATATCGAGAGGTATCCCCACTCTTAGTGCAGTGGTTCGTTCTCCACTCTATTCACTTATATAATATAAACTTCTGCAATCAATCTAATTTACATAACACATTTTATTTGTGGCCTATAAGCCTTATTTTCCTTGAGCTGCGCTCATTGTAGGCTGTCCACACACATGTACTTCTCTGTACAACATTACATTGGATGTTATATTGAGCTCCATGACAAGGTCGCTGCATTCCGTGTCCTTTCATGGAATGCCCCCTTAGGATTGTCAGTCCGTCTCCTGACAATTTATGTCTAAACTGGGTGTTAGCTTCAACTCTTGTGTTTCTGTCATGCCATTTCGTGCAACACTTGTTGATGCGAACACCCTTCAAGGATTGCTCCTGGGTTACTAAGTTATGCCATTACGTCTGGTTCACACTTATTGGTATATTCAGTTAGCCACGCCGTTTGCGTTCTTAACTGGCTTATTATCCTCTTCTGTGAAGATCAACATTTCCTGGTAGTGTAGGTACTCATTCTGGGAGTTTCATCCCGTTCATTGCACATTAATGTGTCCACATCAGGCATCTGCTTAGCCATGGACAGGCTGGGTCACCGTTCCAGCTAACATGTTTATCCCTCAGAATTCTTAAGACATGTGTGATGTCTTTACATAACAGTTAGTGCACTTCGCACCTCCTGACTCTTAAACATATCCTTGAAATGCATTCACTAATTCCTTTAGTCTCGTTAACTTGACTTGTTCCTTTACTTCAACCATTCATGGAAATTCTTAGCTCTTGTTTGTTTTATACTGCTGACCGTAGTACGGAGTCGACTACTTCCCGTGTTCCGGACTCTACTTGTATACATATGTGGGGTACCATGCTGATACATTGCTACTTACCCAACTAACCCATAAGTAGGTCTGTTAGGCCCACAAGCTCCTATCAGAGTGCGGTCGTCCCACATTACAGTTGGCACACTCGTAGTGTCCGTCACACGCCTAGGTGAAGTATTCTGTTGTCAACTCCCTTATATTGTCCCGTGACAATACGCGTCCCGTGCTTCCCGAACTTAATCGAAGGAAAGTTTATCCACTGTTGTATCCTTGTCAACTGTCCTTGGTTTTACTGGTTTGGTTCTTAAAAGAAGGTAGAAAGAAACGTTTGTTTGAAAGAAAATTTTGGTTTTGAAAAGAAAAGAGTTTGAATAAATCTGGGTTTGAAAGAAAATTTTCATGGTTTCACAACATTCTTACCTTAGCCAAGTCTAGCTTCTTGCTGACTGGTGTACTTCCAATTACAAAGGTCAGGCTGTTAAGCCCTTCCATGGTTATAATGATCACACTTAACTTCGTGGTACTTTACTAAGTACTTTGTATTTGTTAAAACTTCCCGAACAGCCCTGTTATAGCAGCACTTGCCATGGCAAGTGCGCCATGCTAACTGGCTATCGGTTAATCACACACACCGGTTGCGGTATTGTTCTTACCCGCACTATTATCAGTGGCCTTGTTGGCCCTTATTCGACCTTACAGTCTTGACAATAACCCTCTGGGTAACTTCAACTTCTCACTATCTTCACATGATAATCATTAGCTAGGGTGTTTCCCATTCTGGGAGACCCCTTTTTTACTTAGTACTGTATCCTCTTCGTAGCCCGTTCCACGCATTTGCCATGGTCACTGAGGCTTGTCTCTTGTTTGGGCACTACGTTGTAGTTCCCTTGTCGGTTGGTATACCGTTGGTGTATCATTTAACAACTGTGGTCCCGTAGACACTCGTCTCGGGTTTCATTAATCCACTTCCTGCCTGTTGCACGGTCGGTGCGTTGCAAGCTGGTTGTACTCGACTGCTCAGCATGTCGACCCAGGTTGCCGGAAATTCTATTCCCTTATACACAAAATTCTTCATTCTTCGCTATTACATGATGGGAACCGTCTCCAGGATTCCCAGTTTTCGGGATCTACCGTATGACAGGTTCTCCGTACCTTTAGAGGTATGTAATAACAGCCAGATCGGGTATTCCCGAGTAAGAGAGGACTTTCATCCCTCTGGCGTTCTTTCCCAAGTTATAAAACAGGGAATGTGGAGGGTGGGATGGATATTGTAGGTTTCCAGTACACACTGGTAATTCCTATCTAGCGTATCTCTCACGCTATCACTCAACCCTTAACCCAAAGTACTTAAATCCTAACTCGGTACTTCCTAAGCTCGGTAATTCAGTCATCAGAGCGATACTTCGCTCTGATACCACTTTTTGTAACACCCCATCCAACAACAAACACATAACAACAATCTGCAGCGGAATAACCACCTCATCAAATAACTTAACTCGTTGGTGTTACACGCCGTTAACCACCCACGTGGCTAACAAGGCTAATACATATACATTGTACCGGTCTGATGGGCTAAATTCCCCGACTACACATTACTATCCCTTTCCATTAACAACAACAACAACATACACCTTTCAACTGTACCGAGTATTCACAAACTGATGCCGATAACAATCTCGGTCTTACTACACCTACTGTACATGTACAACTTAAAAGATTACCCATGTACAACGACTACCCCGTCCTACTCTCGAACGGCTTCCTGCTCTTTGTACCTGAAATAGGAAAAGAAGAGAAAGGGTGGCCCCCAAGGGGCTCAGCACCTTTGCTGGTATGGTAATCCCGCACATGCTACCGGGCCACGCACAACTAATTGTCGTCTTAGCATGCGATTGATTATATTTAAATCATGCATGCAACTGTAAACACACAACACATAACATTTCGCCTCAATGGGCTCAACAAACGGATAATACATCCTTACTTGATAAGTCACTCATGGTATTCATTATCCCTAGAGTGTTCCTCCTCTAATGGAGCTACTTCCTTAATAGATACACTTACCCTTAAATCGGGTTATCCTTAAACGCCTCTTATCACAAACTGGGATTCATTTCCATGATCCACACACTCCATATCTTACAACATATAACATTCCTCACATAACAAAACATAACAACACTTTTCACGTTTCGACGTGCACATGATAACATCGCAATAGGAATTGCATTACAACAACATCACATAACATAACGGGAACGGTCTCTTAGGAACCGACCCAACATTGTTAATTCACTGGTGAGCCTAGAATGAAGTCACCCTCATGATAAGCTCGTTATACAACAACAACAACACTCATTACCGTCCTAATAGTCGGACGAGTAACTTAAGTTAAGATGGTTTGGGTTTGGAGGCCCAAACACACCACACAAACACTGTTCCCCCTAAACCGATCATAAGTCAGAATAGCTAAGCTTTGGAATAAGCTAATGGGAGATCATAACCCGTGAGGGAAACAACCATAACAGAGAGAAGGGTAAGGCTAAGAAGGATACCCACTACCAAACAACGCGCGACCGGCCAAACCGGATTCCTCACCACTGCTAGTACATACTTACTTTTAGTTATTAGTTAGAACCCCACTATGGAGTCTATCACATCTACACACCATACAGTATTACAACTGGGTTAGACACAAGGGAAATCCCTACATTCACATACACATATCACAGAATTAACACACGCATAGCCGTGGTTAGAACGTCCCATGGTTCGGGTCGTTTACTCCGAATACCGAACTCTCATGTGATCCTAGACTCAGTTAACTAAGGTTAACAGTTCCGAGGTTAAATGGTATCGGAGTTGAACACGCCACATAAATGAATTACTGTAAACTCATTACATATTTTATCTTACAACGTGGCAAACATACAGAAAAACACGTTGGCATACAAGCCGGTGTAATCCGGTAGGACACAGGTTGCAAGAAAACCATACCTGTCACCGGAGTCCACTTTACCATGTCCACTTATGTTCCTCGAGCAATTCTCGAACAACTGATAACATTACATGTACTTTTATTAACATCGGGGTAACATGTTTGTTTAAAGTCTAATGCTTATAACTTTTCCCCGTTAACTTAGTTACATAACTTCACTTTTTAACTTGTTTTACTTCTACATTTTAATACATCTTTTTTTTCCACTAAATTATCATTATAACTCACCTAACATGTCTTAAACAACCTATAACATCATTACTAGTCAATCCCCATCATTACACATCATTCTATAACCTTAAACAATGTTTTTGGTCCGACCGACCTTACCGACAGACCTTACACAAGGTCGGTCTATTCCAGAACACATTACTGTCAAAAATTTCTACTCCGACGACCTTTATGTTCGGTCGCATGTTCGGTCCATTCCCGAGAGTTTCTTCCCTTGAAAATTCAGGCCCGACCGAACTTGCCAAGTCCGGTCCCATGTTCGGTCGATTCCAGAAACTTAATTCGTACACAAAATACAAGCCCGACCGACCTTGCAAGTCCGGTCCCCAAGGTGGTCCATTCCAGAAACCAATTCTCGCAGGGTAAACTGGGCTCGACCGACCTTGGCAAGTTCGGTCGCAAGGTCGGTCTGCTCCAGACCCTTATTTTCCATTGCCCATTTAACTCCAAACTTCACCTCATATATCCTAATATGTCCTAACCTCATTTGGGCACTTCAAAACATCTTTAGCCATGTACTAAATTCCTTAAATCACCCACCAAACTATCTTTATCATTCCACAACTCCTTACAAAATCTCTTAATACTTGTACATTTTTCATTTGGTTTTCTAAGTGGTATTTCACCTATAATGACCACTATACCAAGATGTTTCCTCTACACCTTAGCATCATCTCTCAAACTTCTTTTCTTACTAACTAAATCTCCTTTTCACATCTTACCTAAACATCATTTCTTCCTTGTACACCAACATTCCTAAACCTTAAACAAACTTCTCCAAGACTTTATTACATCCCAAAAACACTCATTGAATTCCTAGAACTTCCAGATAATACCAAAGTCCTTGTATCACTCTAAATCACCTTAATACATGCTTTCTTCCCTAGTAAAACACTTGTTCACCTTTAACACTTCCTAGTTCAAAACTTGTTTAAATCACTTAGAACTTCTTACACATTCTCCAAATTTTGCCATAGCTTCTCTTGTATATACTCACATCCAAACACTTAGGTTTTTACCTTATTTCATTCAAGAACACCCTAAATCCATCAAGAGTATTCTCACACACATAACTTCACCCAATTTACACTACATCACAATATAGTGCAAACTTAATTGCTTGGCACTGGTAGGCCCTTAAGATGCATAAATCATAAACACTGAATTTCCCACATTGTATTTGCCTTTGACCTGCAAATACACTCAACAATACATATGCCTTTTACTAAGCCCTTGAGAGCATTCTTCTAAGTCATTTTCCCTTGGCTCCTTAAGTCATTTTCATAAGCAATATAAGCTCATTTCTCCTAAGACTTTAAACCATGTTAGGTTAGCACATTTACCTCTTTTGCCCACAAACTTCTTTCTGTTTCCTTGACTAAATTGGCAAGGCTTTTGGTTGCTTGTCAACTTCTAAACATTGTACAAATAATAGAATGAGTATTCAAGCATTATGCTTCATCTCATTGCAAACCCTAGTTACATATATTATCTTAACATATTAAGGTAATTGTTTACCTTTGAATGGAAAGAGAGCTTGAATGGGTATCAAGAGAGGACTCCTCCTAGCCCTTGGAAGATTCAAATGAAGCTAAAACAAGCCAGGTAAAAACCCATTGTGAGGTGAATTTTCGGACAACAAAACATGGAGGAAACATCATTTTTCTTTGAGTTTCCTTACCTTGAAGCAAAGGAGAACAATAACATGTGAAAAGGTGAGCTCAAGCTCCATCAATGGTGAGTCTCCTTGGCACCGAAATGAGGCTTTTGAAGATTTGAAAAGATAGAAGTGTAGAGCTTGCTCCAACTAGAAGAATGGTGGTCTTGAAATTGAATTTGGACCATGGAGCTAGGAGTTACAAGAGATCAAAGATGGAGTTTAATGGTGGTGGTGTAGTATTACCGTGAAAGAGAGGAAGAAGATGGAGTTGGAACCGTGGGAATGCAAGAAGGAAAGAGAGAATGAAGATAAGTTTGCCTTTTTAAGAGATATTATGTAATAAAGCAAATAGTAACTTGCTTTATCATTAGTTATTTGTTTTGTTAACTTACAAGGTGATGACTCACCTCATAAAAACTGGCCCCCATTAGTAGTCTAGGGGTGTTTTGGTCTTTGTTGACCAATTAACTTACTTATAATAACATATGTTACAAACTAGCTTATTAAAGTTACTATTCACTAAAACAAGGCACATAGATGTGAAATTTTTGATTTCCCATTGATATAGACTTCCAAATGTGATACTATATAGTACACATGTTAACTAAAGAGTAATGATGGACATTTAGCCATACAAAACTCATTTACAAGACAATTTTTCAAAAACGTGCTTTAAGACTCCTTAAAGCACATTTTGTGTTTTTAACTTGTTTTCAAGCTTGGTTTTCTTTGGTAATTGATTTAATATGTTAATTAACATATTTATAAGGTATAGGTATGACCATAAGGTCTTATACAAATTTATCCCAAGCTTAGAGCCATTTTTGCTCTTATTGACTTTAAGGTATTTTTTGTGTTTTGTTTGGTTTAACTGTCTACCAAAGTTTCCTAAGGACTTAATTAGCCTTATTAAATCATAATTGAATATTTAAGTCTTGGTAGGATCTTTGGGTCCTAACCAAGTTCACTCCAAGCTTAGAGCATGTTTTTGCTCAAGCTGTGTCTTAGTGCTTTATTGCATTTACTATGTTTAAATTGTTCACTAATGTTTCTAAGGCACTTTTTAGCCTTTACATACCATATTTAAATTTAAACCCATCTCAAGGTTTGGGGTATTTCAATCTACCCCCCTTAAAAGAACTTCGTCCTCGAAGTTCACATTCCCACACACCATTAGGTTAGAACACAGAATCACTTGGAAATAAACTTCCATAACCAAACACACTTTACATCACAACCTCGGACTTAATGGTGGGTAACACATTCACACATACATAACATAACATTCACAAGATAACCTCGGACTCAATGGTCCGGGTATCTTAACAATATTTACATACATAACAACCCTTAGACTCTCTGGTCTTGGGTAACATAACACATTTAGACACATAGGTCTTGATAACATAACAGCCTTTAGACACATAGGTCTATGTAACAACAACACATTTAGACTCATAGGTCTTAATAGCATACACTTTAGGAAATCAAAGTCAAAATAACATTATTACACATATCACACAACATGTCATAGCATGTATAACAATCAAAAATATCTTTGATATACACTGTGATCCCGCAGAACCCGACGCGATGGACACCTTCCGTCCCCGTGCCTTTGGGAGATCAAAACAATCACTTAAGTTTGAAATTTTTCCTTGTGAGGTTAAGTAAGAGAACTTTAATTATGTAAAGTATCTATCGACGTTTATAAATACCAATTCAAAATCCTTTTGAAAACACACACAATCCAAGTCCAACTTATGCTCTTTGCTTCTTTTCTTAGCGTGGTTATTGTGACCACTTATAGGGAGCTTCAAGAGTCATCCAACCCTGATGTGATCAGCATCAATGTTGAACTATCCTTCCACCCAATTTGTGTTCGGCTTCCCTTGATCGCATGCAAATCAAGTTCCACCTCCCACTTCATTTTCAAGCATCAAATAAATCACTCATTTCCAATTTTCTATCTTTTTAATCATTATATCATGATCATAACATCTCCAAGGAATAGAACTCCGCCTATCAGTTACCTCCATTCACATAATCTTGTTACCTAGGGAACCTTATCCTCATTAGGTTTTATATCAGTTCATACCCTTCCATGAGTCACTATATAGTATATATATACACATATTTTATCAAAATACAACACACCATTTCATTTATACACTGTCGGGGTTTTTGTTCCGCGGGAGTTTCTCTACTCCCACAACTTGTACTATCACACACAACTGTTATAAATCAAACACACTTATCACAATGGTATTCGCATCATCTGTGCGCAATTACCACAATTAACCATGAATGGATGTGTATGTTTACGTAACACACACACCAATCATCAAAACAAATTATTTATGCTATGCACAACATAAGTCACGTACACTTGTACGGTAATACACACTAAGTGGTTTTGCGCTCTACCCCCCTTAAAAAGGGATTACGCCCACGTAATCAATCACTAAACATTTGCTTAAAATGTTCTGCCGTCGTGAAGTGTTTTAACTTCCACGCGGTCTATTACACAATGGATTCTGATTAGAGGATCTTAACCATATTGGGGTTTAGTTCCTAAACCAAGAATTCTCATTGGAGTTTGTTTAAACTCTTAGTTGGTTTCAATCTGGCGTTAGGTTCTAGGCGTTAATAATTAGCCATTCACTCATGTTCACCATGTACATTCAACACTTGACACTGGCTCACTAGTTTCTGCTGCGAAACTCTAGTAACTGTAGAGCTTAATTGCCCCTTTTTGTTATTCTTACTGTATTGTACATCCCCAATTGTCACCTTCATCTTGGTAACATGGTTTCTCAACCGACGCGTGGTATCTTTTACCGTTAGCGAATTTGGTGATTATAAACTTTCTATCCACTTCCATAACAATTTACTGTGTAAATAGTTATGTATTTCACAATGATTGACTTGTTCCCTTCCGACTTACTGTCGGTTAAGATTGAGCTACTACCTAGTGTGTAGTGCTCTCTCAGCTATTTACAACATTTGGGGTATATTCCATACCGATATTTGGCAGTTAGTGCTACTGTAGTCACTTACTGTTAATCATATCTCCACATTTGGTTTTGTACAAGTACTTTTTATTGGTGCGGCCTTGCATTTCCTATGCATCGGCCATTATAACATTATTGCTCCAATTAACATGTTTCCAATTCCTAGCTATCCCACTCGATCATTACTGCGCAAGTGCAATACCAAAACACTCAGTCATACAGAGTGCAGAGGCGTAAACTCTTGACAGTAAATCCCTTATGCGACTCGCCATGGAATTCACACTGAGTCCTCACATAGTACCTACCACTGCTTATTGCCCAGTCTGTTTAACATCGCTTACCTTGCATCTCCACTGAGTTTAACTCATAACTGGTCTTATCTGCCACATTATTACTCAATAAGATTGATAAACGGTCGGGACGCGAACCGTGCTCTTACTCATTGCATAACAATAACTTACATGGTATTTACTGTCACAGACTTCAAACACCTATACTTATATCATTCACATATGGTTCGTCATTCATTTGGATGACTACCGAATGCTCCTTGAGCATTGATCATTCAAGTCACAAGCCGATATTATTCAGCTCAGTGTTTCACTTTATACCACAATAATAAACTACTGCTCTCAAATCTAATAATATTGTCCACAGCATATTTCTTGAGCTTGGTACACATAACTACCGCTCCAGCGGTTTCACAATATCGAGAGGTATCCCACTCTTAGTGCAGTGGTTCGTTCTCCACTCTACTTATATAAACATAACTTTGCAATCAATCTAATTTAATAACACATTTATTTGTGGCCTATAAGCCTTATTTGCCTTGGAGCTGCGCTCATTGTAGGCTGTCCACACACAGGTACTTCTCTGTACAACATTACATGGTTTGGATGTTATATTGAGCTCCATGACAAGGTCGTTGCATTCCGTCTCCTTCATGGAATGCCCCTTAGGATTGTCAGTCCGTCTCCTGACAATTTATGTCTAAACTGGGTGTTAGCTTCAACTCTGTGTTCTGTATGCCCATTTCGTGCACACTTGTTGATGCGAACACCCTTCAAGGATTGCTCCTGGGTGTTACTAAGTTATGCCATACGCTGGTTCAACTTATTGGTATATTCAGTTAGCCTGCCGTTGCGTTCTTAACTGGCTTATTATCCTCTTCTGAAGATCAACATTCCTGGTAGTGTAGGTACTCATTCTGGGAGTTTCATCCGTTCATTGCACATTAATGTGTTCACATCAGGCATCTGCTTAGCCAGGACAGGCTGGGTCACCGTTCCAGCTAACATGTTTACCCTCGGAATTCTTAAGACTGTGTGATGTCTTTACTAACAGTTAGTGCACTTCGCACTCCTGACTCTTAAACATCCTTGAAATGCTTCATAATTCCTTAGTCTCGGTAACTTGACTTGTTCCTTTACTTCAACCATTCATGGAAATTCTTAGCTCTTGTTTGTTTTATACTGCTGACCGTAGTACGGAGTCGACTACTTCCGTGTTCCGACTCTACTTGTATACATATGTGGGGTACCATGCTGATACATTGCTACTTACCCAACTAACCCATAAGTAGGTCTGTCAGGCCCACAAGCTCCTATCGGAGTGCGGTCGTCCCACATTACAGTTGGTACACTCGTAGTGTCCGTCACACGCCTAGGTGAAGTATTCTGTTGTCAACTCCCTTATATTGTCCCGTGACAATACGCGTCCCGTGCTTCCCGAACTTAATCGAAGGAAAGTTTATCCACTGTTGTATCCTTGTCAACTGTCCTTGGTTTTACTGGTTTGGTTCTTAAAAGAAGCGTTGGTTTGAAAGAAAATTTTGGTTTTGAAAAGAAAAGAGTTTGAATAAATCTGGGTTTGAAAGAAAATTTTCATGGTTTCACAACATCTTCTTACCTTAGCCAAGTCTAGCTTCTTGCTGACTGGTGTACTTCCAATTACAAAGGTCAGGCTGTTAAGCCCTTCCATGGTTATAATGATCACACTTAACTTCGTGGTACTTTACTAAGTACTTTGTATTTGTTAAAACTTCCCCGAACAGCCCTGTTATAGCAGCACTTGCCATGGCAAGTGCGCCATGCTAACTGGCTATCGGTTAATCACACACACCGGTTGCGGTATTGTCTTACCCGCACTATTATCAGTGGCCTTGTTGGCCCTTATTCACCTTACAGTCTTGACAATAACCCTCTGGGTAACTTCAACTTCTCACTATCTTCACATGATAATCATTAGCTAGGGTGTTTCCCATTCTGGGAGACCCCCTTTTCTTACTTAGTACTGTATCCTCTTCGTAGCCCGTTCCACGCATTGTCGTGGTCACTGAGGCTTGTCTCTTGTTTGGGCACTACGTTGTAGTTCCCTTGTCGGTTGGTATACCGTTGGTGTATCATTTAACAACTGTGGTCCCGTAGACACTCGTCTCGGGTTTCATTAATCCACTTCCTGCCTGTTGCACGGTCGGTGCGTTGCAAGCTGGTTGTACTCGACTGCTCAGCATGTCGACCCAGGTTGCCGGAAATTCTATTCCTTATACACAAAATTCTTCATTCTTCGCTATTACATGATGGGAACCGTCTCCAGGATTCCCAGTTTTCGGGATCTACCGTATGACAGGTTCTCCGTACCTTTAGAGGTATGTAATAACAGCCAGATCGGGTATTCCCGAGTAAGAGAGGGCTTTCATCCCTCTGGCGTTCTTTCCCAAGTTATAAAACAGGATTGTGGAGGGTGGGATGGATATTGTAGGTTTCCAGTACACACTGGTAATTCCTATCTAGCGTATCTCTCACGCTATCACTCAACCCTTAACCCAAAGTACTTAAATCCTAACTCGGTACTTCCTAAGCTCGGTAATTCAGTCATCATCGCTCTGATACCACTTTTTGTAACACCCCATCCAACAACAAACACATAACAACAATCTGCAGCGGAATACACACCTCATCAAATACTTAACTCGTTGGTGTTACACGCCGTTAACCACCCACGTGGCTAACAAGGCTAATACATATACATTGTACCGGTCTGATGGGCTAAATTCCCGAGCGACTACACATTACTATCCCTTTCCATTAACAACAACAACAACATACACCTTTCAACTGTACCGAGTATTCACAAACTGATGCCGATAACAATTCGGTCTTACTACACCTACTGTACATGTACAACTTAAAAGATTACCCATGTACAACGACTACCCCGTCCTACTCTCGAACGGCTTCCTGCTCTTTGTACCTGAAATAGGAAAAGAAGAGAAAGGGTGGCCCCCAAGGGGCTCAGCACCTTTGCTGGTATGGTAATCCCGCAGCCCACGCTACCCCACACGCACAACTAATTGTCGTCTTAGCATGCGATTGATTATATTTAAATCATGCATGCAACTGTAAACACACAACATAACATTTCCCCAATGGGCTCAACAAACGGATAATACATCCTTACTTGATAAGTCACTCATGGTATTCATTATCCCTAGAGTGTTCCTCCTCTAATGGAGCTACTTCCTTAATAGACGACACTTACCCTTAATCGGGTTATCCTTAAACGCCTCTTATCACAAACTGGGATTCATTTCCATGATCCACACACTCCATATCTTACAACATATAACATTCCTCACATAACAAAACATAACAACACTTTTCACGTTTCGTGTGCACATGATAACATCGCAATAGGAATTGCATTACAACAACATCACATAACATAACGGGAACGGTCCTCTTAGGAACCGACCCAACATTGTTAATTCACTGGTGAGCCTAGAGAATGAAGTCACCCTCATGATAAGCTCGTTATACAACAACAACAACACTCATTACCGTCCTAATAGTCGGACGAGTAACTTAAGTTAAGATGGTTTGGGTTTGGAGGCCCGAACACACCACAAACACATGTTCCCCCTAAACCGATCATAAGTCAGAATAGCTAAGCTTTGGAATAAGCTAATGGGAGATCATAACCCGTGAGGGAAACAACCATAACAGAGAGAAGGGTAAGGCTAAGAAGGATACCCACTCCCAAACAACGCGCGACCGGCCAAACCGGATTCCTCACCACTGTTAGTACATACTTACTTTTAGTTATTAGTTAGAACCCCACTATGGAGTCTATCACATCTACACACCATACAGTATTACAACTGGGTTAGACACACAAGGGAAATCCCTACATTCACATACACATATCACACAATTAACACACGCATAGCCGTGGTTAGAACATCCCATGGTTCGGGTCGTTTACTCCGAATACCGAACTCTCATGTGATCCTAGACTCAGTTAACTAAGGTTAACACTTCCGAGGTTAAATGGTATCGGAGTTGAACACGCCACATAAATGAATTACTGTAAACTCATTACATGTTTTATCTTACAACGTGGCAAACATACAGAAAAACACGTTGGCATACAAGCCGGTGTAATCCGGTAGGACACAGGTTGCAAGAAAACCATACCTGTCACCGGAGTCCACTTTACCATGTCCACTTATGTTCCTCGAGCAATTCTCGAACAACTGATAACATTACATGTACTTTTATTAACATCGGGGTAACATGTTTGTTTAAAGTCTAATGCTTATAACTTTTCCCCGTTAACTTAGTTACATAACTTCACTTTTTAACTTGTTTTACTTCTACATTTTAATACATCTTTTTTTCCACTAAATTATCATTATAACTCACCTAACATGTCTTAAACAACCTTATAACATCATTACTAGTCAATCCCCATCATTACACATCATTCTATAACCTTAAACAATGTTTTTGGTCCGACCGACCTTACCGACCGACCTTACACAAGGTCGGTCCATTCCAGAACACATTACCGTCAAAAATTTCTACTCCGACCGACCTTGTATGTTCGGTCGCATGTTCGGTCCATTCCCGAGAGTTTCTTCCCTTGAAAATTCAGGCCCGACCGAACTTGCCAAGTCCGGTCCCATGTTCGGTCGATTCCAGAAACTTAATTCGTACACAAAATACAAGCCCGACCGACCTTGCAAGTCCGGTCCCCAAGGTCGGTCCATTCCAGAAACCAATTCTCGCAGGGTAAACTGGGCTCGACCGACCTTGGCAAGTTCGGTCGCAAGGTCGGTCTGCTCCAGACCCTTATTTTCCATTGCCCATTTAACTCCAAACTTCACCTCATATATCCTAATATGTCCTAACCTCATTTGGGCACTTCAAACACATCTTTAGCCATGTACTAAATTCCTTAAATCACCCACCAAACTATCTTTATCATTCCACAAACTCCTTACAAAATCTCTTAATACTTGTACATTTTTCATTTGGTTTTCTAAGTGGTATTTCACCTATAATGACCACTATACCAAGATGTTTCCTCTACACCTTAGCATCATCTCTCAAACTTCTTTTCTTACTAACTAAATCTCCTTTTTCACATCTTACCTAAACATCATTTCTTCCTTGTACACCAACATTCCTAAACCTTAAACAAACTTCTCCAAGACTTTATTACATCCCAAAACACTCATTGAATTCCTAGAACTTCCAAGATAATACCAAAGTCCTTGTATCACTCTAAATCACCTTAATACATGCTTTCTTCCCTAGTAAAACACTTGTTCACCTTTAACACTTCCTAGTTCACCAAAACTTGTTTAAATCACTTAGAACTTCTTACACATTCTCCAAATTTTGCCATAGCTTCTCTTGTATATACTCACATCCAAACACTTAGGTTTTTACCTTATTTCATTCAAGAACACCCTAAATCCATCAAGAGTATTCTCACACACATAACTTCACCCAATTTACACTACATCACAATATAGTGCATAAACTTAATTGCTTGGCACTTAGGCCCTTAAATAACATGGCTCTTAGGCCCTTAAGATGCATAAATCATAAACACTGAATTTCCCACATTGTATTTGCCTTTGACCTGCAAATACACTCAACAATACATATGCCTTTTACTAAGCCCTTGAGAGCATTCTTCTAAGTCATTTTCCCTTGGCTCCTTAAATCATTTTCATAAGCAATATAAGCTCATTTCTCCTAAGACTTTAAACCATGTTAGGTTAGCACATTTACCTCTTTTGCCCACAAACTTCTTTCTTGTTTCCTTGACTAAATTGGCAAGGCTTTTGGTTGCTTGTCAACTTCTAAACATTGTACAAATAATAGAATGAGTATTCAAGCATTATGCTTCATCTCATTGCAAACCCTAGTTACATATATTATCTTAACATATTAAGGTAATTGTTTTACCTTTGAATGGAAAGAGAGCTTGAATGGGTATCAAGAGAGGACTCCTCCTAGCCCTTGGAAGATTCAAATGAAGCTAAAACAAGCAAGGTAAAAACACCATTGTGAGGTGAATTTTCGGACAACACAAAACATGGAGGAAACATCATTTTTCTTTGAGTTTCCTTACCTTGAAGCAAAGGAGAACAATAACATGTGAAAAGGTGAGCTCAAGCTCCATCAATGGTGAATCTCCTTGGCACCGAAATGAGGCTTTTGAAGATTTGAAAAGATAGAAGTGTAGAGCTTGCTCCAACTAGAAGAATGGTGGTCTTGAAATTGAATTTGGACCATGGAGCTAGGAGTTACAAGAGATCAAAGATGGAGTTTAATGGTGGTGGTGTAGTATTACCGTGAAAGAGAGGAAGAAGATGGAGTTGGAACCGTGGGAATGCAAGAAGGAAAGAGAGAATGAAGATAAGTTTGCCTTTTTAAGAGATATTATGTAATAAAGCAAATAGTAACTTGCTTTATCATTAGTTATTTGTTTTGTTAACTTACAAGGTGATGACTCACCTCATAAAAACCGGCCCCCATTAGTAGTCTAGGGTGTTTTGGTCTTTGTTGACCAATTAACTTACTTATAATAACATATGTTACAAACTAGCTTATTAAAGTTACTATTCACTAAAACAAGGCACATAGATGTGAAATTTTTGATTTCCCATTGATATAGACTTCCAAATGTGATACTATATAGTACACATGTTAACTAAAGAGTAATGATGGACATTTAGCCATACAAAACTCATTTACAAGACAATTTTTCAAAAACGTGCTTTAAGACTCCTTAAAGCACATTTTGTGTTTTAACTGTTTTCAAGCTTGGTTTTCTTTGGTAATTGATTTAATATGTTCATTAACATATTTATAAGGTATAGGTATGACCATTAGGTCTTATACAAATTTATCCCAAGCTTAGAGCACATTTTTGCTCTTATTGACTTTAAGGTATTTTCTTGTGTTTTGTTTGGTTTAACTGTCTACCAAAGTTTCCTAAGGACTTAATTAGCCTTATTAAATCATAATTGAATATTATTAAGTCTTGGTAGGCTCTTTGGGTCCTAACCAAGTTCACTCCAAGCTTAGAGCATGTTTTTGCTCAAGCTGTGTCTTAGTGCTTTATTGCATTTTACTATGTTTAAATTGTTCACTAATGTTTCTAAGGCACTTTTTAGCCTTTACATACCATAGTTTAATATTTAAACCACATCTCAAGGTTTGGGGTATTTCACCACGTCCTTCAAACCCAGGTTTTGTGGAGTTTATATTTTCCACATTTAATAGCTACAGTAATCCTTTGTTTTGATCCAGGTGGTTCGGTCCTACTTATTGCCAATTTCCTATTCCCGGTGCTACCATTGTCAACTTTCATTTTTGATTCGGGATAATGCAGAACATGCGTCTAGCTAGAGACGTTAAACCTGGGCAGCTTGGTGGGAGGCAACCCACTATCTATACTTTTCCTTTCATTTTATTTTATTTTCTCTTTTGTACTATATTTCTCTTTTATATGTTATAATAAAATGCGGGTTTTACTTGAGTTCTTCTGGTTGTGTAGAATATTCTTTACAGTAAATCTCATGTAATTCTACAGCTGCACTCAAGTGTGGGGGAGATCTACTCACTCTGCGAACTTTGGGGAGTACACTCTTTCCCTACTGATATTTAATATTCCCTTTTGCTTTGTTTTGAGTAAATTGCTTTATAAGATTGCATGCCCTGTTAATTAATTCTATCTACGCAATGAGGGCATTGCTTGAGCTTAAGTGTGGGGAGAGCCCTTTTCGGTGACATTTTGTGCTTAAAATGTTTAAATCTCTCTACTTATCTTGCATTTGTTAAAAAAAATTAAATTATGGACCCTACTAATGTAGGTTGTTCTCTTTAAAAACAAAAACTACGTTATGAATTGTGGAATAAAGGGTACAAAAATTTGAGTGCTTTTGAGGAGCATTTTTCTTATGCGGTGTGACCAAATGATCTGTAATGGTTGGATTTTATTGCTCAGGGTTTCTTTCTGACCTCTCTCTTAGGGATTGCTAAGGGGTGCTTCTCTGTCAAAAAAAAATAAAAAAAATATAGTAAAAATAATAAACAAGGGACTTGCGAGACACCATTGGTAACCAACAAAAGAGAGTTGAGTGTTCTTAAAATACAAAGGCTTGATGCCTACATATTATCTTCTTATCTCTTATGAAAAGTGAAACAAATGCATGAAATCTATTTTTCCTTTTGTTTTTCTCCACAATGCCCATTCTTGAGAGAAGTTGGCCGTGGTAAAAGTTCTTAAAAGTCACCTAAACTAAGAAGCATTGAAACACCCTGGATCATACCCCGAAACTCTAAATTTTATTTTTACCCTGAGCATACCTATGCCACCAGCAGTTGATGGATCACACTCCTCAAAAAGTTTAAAGATCATGAACTGTTCACCTCCTTATCATACCCTTCATAATATTTGTTACTATTGAGCATGCCTACTTACTTGGGTACATGGTTTTTCTTGAGGACAAAAAAAAGATAAGTGTGGGGGTGTGATAAGTGTCCAAATGAGCATGTTTTATGGGTGTATTTCATATATTATAGCACTTTTCTTGCTCATTTCTCCACTTTGGTTAGTTTTCCTCTAGTTTATGTTTTATTGGTTATCTTACAAATTTATTGGTTAAATGTAACACCCCATCCAACAACAAACACATAACAACATTCTGCAGCGGAAGATGTACTCCTTCACATTACTTAACTCGTTGGTGTTACACGCCGTTAACCACCCACGTGGCTAACAAGGCTATTACATAAAAATGTACCGGTCTGATGGACTAGATTCCCGAGCGACTACACATTATTATCCCTTTCCATTAACAACAAAACATACACATACCTTCCTACTGTGCCGAGTATTTACAAACTGATGCCGATAACAATTTCGGTCTTACTACACCTACTGTATATATACAACTTAAATGATTACCCATGTACAACGACTACCCCGTCCTACTCTCGAACGGCTTCCAGCTCTTCGTACCTGAAATAAGAAAAGAAGAGAAAGGGTGGCCCCCAAGGGGCTCAGCACCTTTGCTGGTATGGTAATCCCGCAGCCCGCATGCTACCGGGCCACGCACAACTAATTGTCGTCTTAGCATGCGGTTGATTTTATTGGAATCATGCATGTAAACTTAAACACACAACACATAACATTCCGCCTCAATGGGCTCAACAAACAGATAACACATCCTACTTGATAAGTCACTCATGGTATTCATTACCTCTAGAGTGTTTCTCCTCTAATGGAGCTACTTCCTTAATAGACGACAACTACCCATTAATCGGGTTATCCTTAAACGCCTCTTATCACAAACTGGGATTCATATCCATGATCCCCATACTCCACATTTTACAACATATAACATTCATCACATAACAACACATATCAACACCTTTCACGTTTCAACGTGCACATAATAACATCGCAATAAATATTGCATCATAACAACAATACATAACATAACGGGTACGGTTCCCTTTATGAACCGGCCCAAACATAGTCAGTTCACTTGTAGCCTAGAGAATGTTGCCAGTCTCGTGATAAGCTCATTACATAACTCGTTACCGTCTCGTTAAATGAACGGATAACTTAACACAAGGTGTCTCGGATATAGTGATCCAAGCACACCGAACAAACATAACATAGTATGCCCCTGTGGCCCGACGTGAGTCAGTAAAATAGCCTTGGTTAAGCTAAAGGGAAGGTTGGAAACCAAATTGGAAAACAACCATAACATACGAGAGGATCGAACCTGATATGACAACGACCCCCATACTCACACGCGTGGCCGGAACAGACCGGACTCCTCACTTCCCCCGTTAGCACTTGTTAGAAGTTCAACATTGAACTTAATTAAACAATCACAACATTGGGTTAAGTCTTGTTAGACACACAAGGGAAGGGAGAGTCATACATTCACACACAAACATCACACCAAACATCACATAACTAACTCACGCATAGCCGTGGTTAGAACGTTCCTTAGGTCGGAAACGTTATCACCGGATACCGTTCTCTTACGTTTATCTAATAGTGGTTAACTAGCCCTTCAAGCGCATTCGAGGTTCCGGTATCGGCACGTAACCATACCTCAACAATAACGACTGTAAATTCGTTTCATGATTTATCTTAAACGTGGCAAACACACAGAAAAACAAATTGGCATACAAGCCGGTGTAATCCGGTAGGACACAGGTTGCAAGAAAACCATACCTGTCACCGGAGTCCACTTTATCATGTCCACTTATGTTCCTCGAGCAATTCTCGAACAACTGACAACATTACATGTATTTTTATTAACATCGGGGTAACATGATTGTTTAAAGTCTAATGCTTATAAACTTTTCCCCGTTAACTTAGTTACATAACTTCACTTTTTAACTTGTTTTACTTTTGCATTTAATACAACCTTCCCCCACTAAATTGTCATTATAACTCACTTAACATGTCCTTAACATTCTTATAACACCATTACTTAATAACCACCATTTTTAGGCAACTTTCCTACCTTAACAAAATTTTTTTGGCCAAACAGTGGCATGTCCGAACTTGTGTCCGGACTTCCCAAGTTCGGACACAAGTCGAGACTCAAAACTGGAAACGACGCCTGTCCGAACATGTGTCCGGACTTCGGAAGTTCGGACATGGGTCGAGGAAAATTGAATGAATAAGAGGTACATCCGAACTTTGTGTCCGGACTTCCCAAGGTCGGACACAAGTCGAGACTCTGAAAATTTTTACGCAACAGGCCTGTCCGAACGTCCATGTCTGGACAGATGTTCGGACAAGCAAAACACTCATTTCTAAGCCTTTAAGCACATAACCAATTTCACCAAACTTCTCCGAAAGCCTCATAATGTTTCCTAACATCATTTGGTACACTCACACCCTTATACAAAATCCATGAAACTCATTATCTATCACCTTAAACACTTACTCATTTCATACCGAAATTCCTAGCACTTAAGTTATTTCCTCCTTAGTTTCCCAAGTGGTGTTTCATACCTATGATAACCACTATGCCAACAATATTCTTCTCCATTTGAACATCCACTCTTAAGCATCTTTTCTTACAACTAAATTCCTTATGTCATCCTTTTAGTCCTTTTACAAGTTTATTCCTTCTCCTTGTTTTCCAAGGTTTTCCTAAGTCCTAGAACAACTCCAAAATGACTTTGGTGTGTCCCAAAACACTCATTTGATTTCTAGAACTCCCAAGACAATGTCTAAATTCTTGTAGCACTCTAAACACCTTAATACATGATTTCTTCCCTAGTAAAACATTTAATCATTCTCAACACTTCCAAACTCACTAAAACTCATTTGAAACACTTAGTACTTCTTATACATCTTCCAAATTTTGTCATAGTTTCTCTTGTATATTCTCACATCCAAACACTTACGTTTTTACCTTATTTCATTCAAGAACACCTAAAATCCGTCAAGAGTATTCTCACACACAACACTCACCAAATTTTACACTACATCACAATATAGTGCATAAACTTAAATTGCTTGGCACTTAGGCCCTTAAATCACATGGCTCTTAGGCCCTTAAATCACATGGCTCTTAGGCCCTTAAATAACATAAACCTTAAACACTGAATTTCCCACATAAATAATGCCTTTGACCTGCAAATACACTCAACCACACATATGCCTTTTAATAAGCCCTTGAGAGCATTCTTCTAAGTCATTTTCCCTTGGCTCCTTAAATCATTTTCATAAGCAATGTAAGCTCATTTTCCTAAGGCATTTAAACTACATTGAGATAGTTTGTTTACCTCTTTTTCCCCACAAACTTCTTTCTTGTTTCCTTGACTAGATGGGCAAGGTTTTCAGTTGCTTGTCAACTTCTAAACATTACACAAATAATATAATGAGTATACAAGCTTTAAGCTTCATCTCATTGTAAACCCTAGTTACATATATTATCTTAACACATTAAGGTAATTGTTTTACCTTTGGAATTGGAAGAGAGCTTGAATAAGTATCAAGAGAGGACTCCTCCTAGCCCTTGGAAGATTCAAATGGAGCTAAAACAAGCAAGGTAAAGACACCATTGTGAGGTGAATTTTCGGACAACACAAAACATGGAGGAAACATCATTTTTCTTTGAGTTTCCTTACCTTGAAGCAAAGGAGAACAACAAGGTGTGAAAATATTAGCTCAAGCTCCTTCAATGGTGAATCTCCATGGCACCTAAATTGAGTTCTTGCAGATTTGAAAAGGTAGAAGTGTAGAGCTTGGTCTAACTAAGACAAATATGGTCTTAGAATTTGATTTGGAGCATGGAGTTGGATTTGGCAAGCATTCAAGGATGGAGTTCTTGTGTGGAACTATAGCAAATCGTAAATGAAAGGGAGGAAGGGAGCTTTAAGACGTGAGAAATAAAGGAGGAAGGGAGAAATGAAGATAGGTTTTGCTTTTGGAAGATATTTATGTTATAAACTAACTTTCTTCTTTTACTTACTTTTCTTTCCTTTCCTAATTGATTTCTTTTACATGTTGGTGACTCACCATGATAAAAACCGGCCCCCATATCTACCTAGGGGTATAATAGTCTTTGTTACCAATTTAATTACTTATAACAACATATGTTACAAACTAGCTTATTAAAGTTACTATTCACTAAAACAAGGCACATAGATGTGAAATTTTTGATTTCCCATTGATATAGACTTCCAAATGTGTACTATATAGTACACATGTTAATTAAAGAGTAATGATGGACATTTAGCCACTCAAAACTCATTTACAAGACAATTTTTCAAAATGTGCTTTAAGACTCCTTAAAGCACATTTTGTGTTTTAACTTGTTTTCAAGCTTGGTTTTCTTTGGTAATTGATTTAATATGCTCATTAACATATTTATAAGGTATAGGTATGACCTTTAGGTCTTATACAAATTTATCCCAAGTTTAGAGCACATTTTTGCTCTTATTGACTTTAAGGTATATTCTTGTGTTTTATTTGGTTTAACTGTCTACCAAAGTTTCCTAAGGACTTAATTTGCCTTGTTAAATCATAATTGACTATTATTTAGTCTTGGTAGGTTCTTTGGGTCCTAACCAAGTTCACTCCAAGCTTAAAGCATGTTTTTGCTCAAACTGTATCTTAGTGCTCTATTGCATTTTACTATGGTTTAAATTGTTCGCTGATGTTTCTAAGGCACTTTTTAGCCTTTACATACCATAGTTTAATATTTAAACCACATATCAAGGTTTGGGTTATTTCAATAAACATGAGGAAAACCAAGCTAGGAGCAAAGTAGACGAAGAGACGAATGCGTAGGCACAAACGGGTCAAGAAACAGAGTCCAAACGAAGAATCTAGAGCCGGTCAAAGTTCGCAAAAGAAAACGAGACAAATACACACGTCCGGGTCACGTCCGGGGATATAAGGCCGGACGTGACACGGATCGATGTGTTAGAGACGTCCGTGTCACGTCCGCTCAAGTTTGGCCGGACAGAGGGCGGACAAGGGTAACCGTGTCCGTGGAAGTTTGGCCGGACAGAGGGCGGACAAGGGACACCATGTCCGTGGTAGTTTGGCCGGACAGAGGGCGGACAAGGGACAACATGTCCGTGGTGTGTCCGCGGAATAAAGGCCGGACATGAGACAAGGTCCGTAGCCTATCTGGGGATAAAAGGCCGGACAACACTGATGCTGCGCTAGAGATGTCCGATGAAGTAAGGCCGAACAAGAGAAGAGACGTCCGGGGATTTAAACAAGGACGCGTCTAAATGCAACCCAGATCCTCACGGGCCGACCATCTTCCCCATTTTTCTTGCGGCGCCTGCAAACACATCTATCTACCCCATCACCAATATCAGGCGCCGACACTCCTTAATTTCCTCACGTGGTGTTCCAGTTCTGTCTTCTTCCTCTTCCTTTCTTCTATATAAACACACTGCACCTTCAACCAAAAACATACGTTCGACCCCCAGAACTCAACACTCCGAGTCACTCATTTCACATACAAATTCCTACGTACATTCTCCACTCTTCTTTCTCTTCATTTCTCCATTCACCATCCGCACCTCCACAACACCGTATTATTATTACGTCCAACCACTGACTGACTTATTACCAGTTAATATGTCAGGCTAAGGAGGATTTACTCCGGGTGAAGGTTTAATTATAGTTTGTTTAGTTATGTAATCTATATTTCTACCGGTTAAAATAAATATAGTTTGTTACGACTAAAGCTTATCTCTCGCCTTTTTAATAAATTACATGAATTTATTAAAATGCTTTACTAAATCTATTTTGATCAGACCCGTGATAAATAGACAGGTTAATTAAGCCGTAAATCTGGAGAAAGCTTATTATGATTTAATAAGTTAGTATTTTCAGATGCAATTATAATTTCTCGCACTTAATGTCCGTTTACATGTGTTTTGCTCGAATCTAGATTAGATCGAGCATTTTCTGGTAAACGAGTCCTTTTGAGTCTATGATTTAGTCCTTAAGATAATAACAAGAATTTTGCCAAACTATTATAATTAACCGGTAGAGATAGCATAATTAATCAGATTATATAAACCTGAACCCGGAGTCCCGTTTAATTTATCTTCTACTCAGTTAATTTTATCTTTCCTTTTTATTTATAAAAGCAAGTATATCAATTCCCCCCTTTTGTGACAAGCTTAGGTACTATATTATTTCGCTATAAGTCCCACGGTTTGACCCCGGCCGCTTCTGTCTTACTATACTATAGCGACCAGGTTTTATTTGCAGCCCGACGGATATTTGAGTTATTAATTTCCTATTCAATTGATTTAATTACACCAGTTCCAGCCACTCACAATATACAGTCTGCACTTATCATATTTTATAGGTTAGAATTATAAGATATTAGTCAAAATAAGTATAAAATAGTTAGTGTTTATATCATATTGCATATAAAGTTCATTTTATAAGTTCAGACTTATGTTTGTTATTTTTTATGCAAGGAATAAAATTCTAATCAAAGGATCGAAGTAATGCTGGGCATGATGCCGTAAGATCAACTCATGGCAAGAGTATGAAGCAAGGCAGAGGTATTGCCGGGCCCAATGACGGGTATTCCCCAGCGGCACCAGTAAAGAGTCACCTCCGTTCATCAAAAGATAGCAGTTAATTATCATTACCAAACCGACTGATGCCGGATATGGTGCCAGATGTCTCCTGTCCGGCACAAGCATCGTTTCACGGGTTTGGCGGTTTAATTGACCATTATGAAACATGTGGTGTCGGGTACTACTGATCCGGCACGACTCCCCACACATGAAGATTTTGAGGCTTATAAATAGGCCGAGAGTCTACACTTCACATATCACTTGCATTCCACATTCACGCCTCCATACTCCACAAATTCGGTTCCATTTCTGCCAAGGAAGTTCTGTGCATCATCCACGAAGAAGAAAGAGAAATCTCCATCGGGTTATTACACAATACAAATCATACACACTTTTTATTAACTCTATGCTAGTGCTTCGAAAAGGTCTTTTATTTCTCCCCGAGATAAGTCATTGAACAATGAGGACATTGTCCCATTCAAGTGTGAGGGAGACAACCTTTTCGTTTTGCCCACTGCTCAATTTCTTTATGCTTATCTATTGCTTCCATTTATGAGTCACATTTAGAGTAAGCAAGTTTTTCCTTGAATTCTTGAGATTTTCTACCAAATTTATTTTGAAAATTTCTCTATTTGAGAAGCATGTATATTATATGCGGTGTAACCAAATAACCTTATCTTGGTGGAGTTTTATTTCTTAGGGGTTCCTTCTATCTCCTCTCTTAGGGATTGCTAAGGGGTGCTTCTTTGTGAAAATTAAAAAAGATATTTGTGAGACACCATTGGTAACCAACAAAATGAGAGCTGAGTGTTCTTTAATGTAAAGGTTAAAATTTCCAAATTCTTCTCATCATCTCTTATGCAAATGCGAAATAAAGGCAATCATCTATTTTTCCATTTGTTTTATCCTTAATGCCCATTCTTAAGAGTAGTTGGCCATGGTAAAAGTTCTTCAAGTCCCCAAATCTTTTAAAATTTGAAGAACTCCAGATTATAGCCTAAAACTCTATCTTTTTATTTGCTCTAAGCACACCTGTGCCACTAGGATTAGGTTGGTTCGCACTCCTCATTAGTTGTCCACCCTTTGTATTAACTAACATCCAAGAATTTATCTAACCACTTGCTTGCCTTAAATACCTCTCCTTGTTGTGGGATCCTTTTGCTTGAGGACAAGCAAATAGATAAGTGTGGGGGAGTTGATAAGTGGTGAAAATATGTATTTATTAAGTTTATATTCAGATGTATTTTACTTGGGTTATAACATATTTTCACCACTTTATAGAATAGTTGGTATTTATTAGTGAACTTATACATTTTAGGATATAATTTAGGTAAAAGCTCATTGGAGCACAATGAATGATAAAAAGGAGCTATTTGGAAGCTTCTATGAGATGTCGAGACCGTGCCATGAGGTTTGAGACCAAGACGGGACCAAAAGGGGAGCAAAACTTGCATTTTGGAGCATTTGGAGCTGTGTCCGTGTTTATGTCCGGGTTTACAAACCTGGACCACACTGTTGTGAGCTCTTTGCCCTCTTTTTAACATGGTCCAGGGTAATGTCCAAGTTTACAAACACGGACCACACTACTCCGAGCTCTCTACCTTCTTTTTAACATGGTTGGGTTTGTGTCCGAGTTAGCAAACCTGGACCAACCTCTCGCTGAAACTCTCTGCCATTTCTTTGACATGATTCGGGTTTGTGTATGGGTTTACAAACCCAGACCAACCTCTTGCTGAAACTCTTTGCCCTCTTCTTGACATGGTATAGGTTTGTGTCTGGGTTTACAAACCCGGACCACACATATAGAGGCGCGCCCAAACTCGACAAAATGTAGATTTTGAGATTAAAAATCTCATTCTTTTCACGCCCGCGCTCCAGCCCTGGTTTTCTCAGACAGAGGCGATAGAAGAAGAGGAAAAGAGAAGAGAAGAGAAGAAGAAAAGAAGAAATAGGGGGAGTATCTCACCTCATTCAAGAGCTCAACCACCACCATTAATGGATATCTCTTTCTTCTTTCTCTTCTTTGTAGTCCCAATGTTTGACTATACTCATTTTGTGCTTTAGATGGGGTTTTTGATCCCAAATCCCCCAAACTTACTTGTAATACCAACTTTTTTTAATATAGTTGTTTTATCTTTTTAATTTATTGAGTGTGCGAGATTGATCACCTTTGTGCATTTAAGGTTTCTCTCAATTTCATTATTCTATGAATAAGGGATTTGGCCAAGAGAGAGATGAGCCCTAGATTTTTCCCTCTTTATTTAGTTGGTAAATTCTATTTTAATTGCTAAGGATTAGTGTTTAATGTTAGTTGGTAATTTAAACCCAACCTAATGGAAGGAGTTATTGATCTAATTAAGGGGTAGCCTTATCTAGGAAGTGGCTAATGACTTTTGATCATATATTATGAAATAAGGGTACCTTATCTAGAGCAAATTAGGATTATCGCTAAGTTTGGGGAGCATTTGGGTGATTTCACCGTTCTAAGGCACATCTCTATCCAACTAATCAACACTTCGTTTTAATTAAATTTTTCTTGGAATTTTCTTTTAATCATAATACCAAGCTTGCCTTTGGCTAAACCCCATCTCCTTTAATTGCTTTTATTAACTAGATACCGGAATTCCGAAGATTAGTCTCTCAATTTCCTAGCGGAATGACACTTTTATATACTACTACGATTGGGTACACTTGCCCATATCTAGAACTTGCATAGTTTACAATTTGCACCAACAAGTTTTTGGCGAATCGACGATGCAGATACATATTGTTGTCCACCACACCCGTCCAGATCCGGACAAGGCGTTGCCTCACCTAGACGGGCACCTGATGGCGATAGAACATAACAACAATTGATCGGACGGACGAGAAACATATCCCCGTCCTTAGGAGCGTTCGGATTCGGATGTAAGAGTTTCTTGCTCGGACGTGTTAGGTAGAGGCGGTTTACGATTGTTTTATTTTAAGTAGCACCATAGCCGTATGTTAGTTTTCAAGTTTGAAGTTTTGTACTTCTATAAAATTTCTCACTATGGTTCTATTGAACCTTAAAGAATAAAGGTCTATCACTTCGTTCTTCTTCACAATTTCTCGAATTCTATCATTTTTATTATAGTATCAGAGCAGTACAGATTTGAATTCTATGGAAGAAGGCTGGAATACAAATGCGGGTTCGTCTAGGTCAAAGACTGCTTCAGTAGATCTAGGAGAAGAAATTTATGTCCTTCCTTCAGAACAACTAGGTCAGGTTCTTGCACCAAAGTTTAATGGGGTAGGATTTCAAACATGGAAGTGGACGACGAAAAATGCTATTCTGACTAAAAACAAATACTGTTTCATTGACGATTATGTTGAAAAGTCAGATGAATCTGATCGTATTCGGTATATATATATCCTAGAGGCATGCTAGGTCTCTTACGGTATCTCGGTTGACATCAGCACTGGAGCCGAACATTGCATGGAGTGTGATGTTTTGCAATGATCCGAAGGAAATATGGGTCTGGCTTTATCAATGGTTTTAACAGAACATTTTCGCCATGTTGTATAATCTGAAGAAAGAATTGGGGAATCTTAAATAGAATGGAGACTCTGTCATGGTATATTTTACAAAATCAAGAAGTTTGTGGGCTGAAATTGATTTAGCATATCATATGTCTAAATATGTTTGTGCAGTAAAGGAGGAAGAACGGAAAAAAAGGGATCTTGAATCATTTAGGGAACTTTCTAATGGGACTTCACTGGTAGAACGGAGGCTGATTATTCACGAGTTAAACACAAACCGTGACTAATAAGAGGGCCATAATTAATTAATTACGTTTTTAAAAATAACCGTAATCAATAATCGGTTAGAGGTTGGCGTGCGATTTTACAACAGAATTTATATCACGGTTATCAATAAACTGTAATCTAAAGTCCTTGTCTAGACACATGCTTTGACGGTCAACAGACTTTAGATTATGGTTTACTGATAAGCGTGATCTAAAGTCCCCATCCACTGATGGTCAACGACGCCGTTTTAACCTGACTACCACATATTTCCTGCATTATTTAAATTTTTTGACGTCGGGCGTAATCTAAATGACAGTTAACAACGTCGTTTTACCAGCTTATTTTAGCTTTAAAAAAATCTTGTTATAAATATGTTGCATAACGTTGATCGAATAAGACTCATGGCTCAGTGGCCGCGGGTACATGAGTCAACACCATCGATCTTGAGTTCAAAACCCAGTATAGGCCAAAATTTTTTCGCGCTCTATTTTTTATTTTGTTAGACATTAGATTTCGGTTCTGTAAAAACCATAATTTAAAGTTTGACTTTAGATTACGGTTTTCTTGTGAACCGTAATCTAAAGTCCTTTTAACTAGAAAATTTGCCCGTTTACTCTACACATTTACAGTAACCTCTAACATTTCTCTCTCGCGCTACTTCCTTGATGAAATCGTCTCCTCACTCCCGTCACCTTAGTAACGCCCATCGCCGCCGTCACTCCCGCCACCTTTGTAACTCCCATCTCCGCCGGTCACCACCCATCTACAACTAGTCGTCACCGTTGACTCTCTAACTGGGTATGCAATTTCTGTTGATTATTCCTAGTTCTAACTTTGTTCATATTTATGTCGATTCCTAGTTCTAACGTGGTTTTTGTCGATTCCTGAGAGTGTAATGGCAAATGTTATAACCTTGTTCATATATTTGTGCCCAAATTCACAGTTAATTGGAACCTAGTTCGTTGGCTGATTTCTGCACTAATTGCCAATTTCGCTGCTTACTAACGGTAATTTTGCAAACCAAACTGTCAACTGTTGTAGTTATATTTCTTTGTTTATTGTTTTGAAGAGTAAATTTGATTTGATTATTCTTAGCAGTTAGTTTTACAGTTAATACATAGTAGTGTAGTTTTAAAATATAAAATTAGTTTATAAGTAATTCTAATGGTGTGAATTTGATGTTGATAAAAGTGATTTGGAAATGTTAGAAATATAGGAGAGATGCTGTCGAATTTTTGCCATGGTTTAGCTAGCATTTTAACCTTTATTTTTTAATGAATTGTAATGTTGTCGTTTTTTTGTTTATGCATCAAGACTACGACATTATTTTGGCTTCCGACCTCAATTGTCTTAGCATCGGCTAACCGTCTACTAGATCAGGTAAGATTTACATATATATATATATATAGTATTTGACAAACTGCCAAACATAGTTATCTGCCCAAGATATACCTAATAGAGGTATATCTTGGGCAGTCCCTGTCGGGACTGTCCATGATTGTTAAATCTCACACCTAGGGTATGAATATGTTTTTAATATGTAGTTTACCGATTATTTCAGCAGTATCTCTTTATTGTTCTTCGGGTGCATATATTATTGATTAATATCATAATATCGTGCATTTGAAGAACTGTAAGGATATGCTGTTGAAATTTTTAATAAATTACATATTAAAAACACGTTCACCGGTGGGATTTAATACTCATGGATGGATTTAGGTTGATAAGATACAAAAATGTAAAGACTCCACCATGGGTGATGGTATAAAATGGCTGCCTTCATATAAATAGCTAGAAGGAGATGGAACATTCGTGGATTTATAGCGGCAAGTTGCACGACAAGTTTTTAGAAGGAGTCGGTATGTTATAACCCAAGATTTGGTTATATTTTATTTCGTCACAAGTGGCCTTACGCTATTGTATTTTGGATTTAGGACATGGACGTCCTTCTGATTAAAGACATGGGTAGAAGGGTCTTTCTTCCTTTCCATTTAAATTCTGGTGAGAATAACCTCTTATTATTTTAATTCTTTCCTTCTTAATTACTCTCACTTCTAATCACGTTCTCACGTTCTCACGATCTCATTTACGCTCCTCTTCTCGCTCAGTTGGAAACCCTCAAACCTTTCTCTCTTCTCTCTCTCAAAATCCCGTTCTGTTCAATCCCTTCGAGTTGGCTGATTGTGGTGCACCTTCGAGTTCTACTGTAGATTCTGCTCTACTGCGAGGTTCGGGTTGGGTTAAGGTAATCAACGTTGTTCATTCTTCGACTCTGAAATTGGAATGTTCTCCTTGTCTGAATCCTTTCTCTACAATCTGATTAGGAAGCCGATTGTGTTCCGTTTCCCCGTCGATTTCCTCTGCTGTTGGTCTCCTCTGCGTTCGTGGTCAAATTCAGGTATGAATTGTGGGTTCGTCTGCATGATAGTTTCTGATTTGAGAGTGTTTCTGATTACGGTTTGTTCTTCGGTCTGTTCTTTGATTGCTGTCGAATTCAGAGTTTGGGAATTGCGTTGCCTGACTGCGTTTGGATTAGTGCTGTGGTTTGGACTCTGCTGTTCAGATTGGAACTCCGTCTCTGCTAATTGGAGGTAGGTGGCTTATGGATTCAGCTTGTGTGTTCGGCCTTGGGGAGTTTCGTTCCGATTCTGCAATTGATTGTGTTCTGTCTTGGTATGGTGATTGCAACTGTCTGTTTGATGACGTTTTAATGCCACAAACCCCCAAGGTTGTTTTCTACAATTGTATGATGTTTTGACATTGTTTTAATGCCTCTGATTGTGTAAAAATCGCCTCTGTTCTCTGTGTTTTTCGGCGTGTCCGAACTTCTGTCCGACCGTTGAAGTTCGGACATGCCCTTCTGCGCTTTAATTCTCTGAAGTTTTCGCTGTGTCCGAACTTCTGTCCGAGCTTTGAAGTTCGGACACAGCCTTCTGCATTCTCTGTTTTTGGCTTCGACTTGTGTCCGAGCATTGATGTCCGGACACAAGTTCGGACTTTGCGCGTGTCTGATTTCCGAAGAACGTCCGAACATCTGTCCGACCTTTGATGTTCGGACACCTCTGTCTCTTCTACTGTTTAAAGTTCGACCTGTGTCCGAACTTCGTAGTTCGGACACATGTTCGGACATCTGTCTGATTTCGACTTCTGAGTCTCGACTTGTGTCCGAGCATTGATGTCCGGACACAAGTTCGGACATGGTACTGTTTTGACCATAACTTGCTCGTTTGAGCTCTGTTTTGACTTCCGTTTGCGGGGTTGGATTCCCCTTCTGATCTCCAAGCCATCTATGTGCTTTCTGGTGCCTTGGTGCACATATGCTTATCTGTATTTAAGCTTCTGTTTTGGGACCTAGTTATCTCTGTGTCTGAGCCTTTGGATGGCTGGTTTCGCTGTCTCGTAGCGCGCTATGTAGGATCCTTCTGTTCACGGGTGATGTTCCCCGTTCTGTTCACGGGTGTTTCACCTGTTCTGTTTATGAGTGAGGTTTCCTCGTTCTGTTCACGAGCTGGTTGCTCGTTCTGTCTGTACGCTGTGATCGCTAGTGTCCCACTCTGTTTTCTGCTTCTGTCTGCTTCTGACTCTGTTTAGTCCTCTATTGTATGGACCTCTGTTCTGTTTCTGACATGTTTATGGATTCCTTGCGACTCCTTCTGATTCGACATTATTCTCTAAAATGTTTTGAGCATGCTGGTTGATGAAGTTTGTCATCTACTGGGCATAGTTGTGTGCTCATTCCCCTACTTTATCTAACATTGCAGATTGATCAGCGAGGGTCACTTTGCAGCTCTGGAGTTTAGTCTTTTTGTTATTTAGTTCTTTGGACTTTGTATTTGAATTTGAGCCTTTGGGCCTCTTCAGTTAGCTCTTGCTTTTGATATTCATTTTGATGGGTTCTGTTATTACTTTGGGATGTTACGACATCACTTTGGTTTATACTTATTTCAAGTATTCATTTGGGCCTTATTTGATTATCTGTTTAAGTCTGTTTATTAGAGCCTTGCGTTATTATGTAATAATACGCGGCGTGTAATACCCTAACTCCTAGGCCAGTGTTTGGGGGTGTTACATTTAGTGGTATCAGAGCTCTGGGTTCTAATCTGCTGGGATTTTAAGTTAGCCAGTCAGTCAGAAACGTCAGTGTTAGTGTCTGAGTCTAACTGCCTGTTGGACTTTCAGAATGCCGCCAAGAAGAGCAACGAACCCTCCAGGAAATGTGGCTGATGCTGTTCAGCAGTTCATGACGCAGCTCATGCAGACCATGGCTGCAGGGGGTGGTCCAGCTGGAGGAGGACCAGCTGGCGGAGCAGGCCCAGCTGGGGCGGATGCTGGAGGCAGAAATGTGAAGGCGCTTCAGGAGTTCATGAAGCTGAAGCCGCCATCGTTCGATGGGGCAGGAGACCCCCAGGAGGCCAGTCACTGGCTGTCAGAGGTGGAGGATTTGCTGCGTGTGATGGGCTCTGAGGAGGAGCAGAAGGTCGACTTTGCTACTTTCCTTTTTAAGGCCGAAGCCAAGGAGTGGTGGAGGTCAGTGATGGGGAGATTCCCACAGCCTTGGACGTGGGAGCAGTTCACTGGGGAGTTCAACAAACAGTTCTACCCCGATGTGTATAAGGATAGTGTATCTTGGAGTATAACCGACTACGCCAGGGTCGGGATATGAGTGTGGAGGAGTACGTCAGGAAGTTCATCAGCCTGTCGAAGTTTGCACCTGAGCCTGACGAGCATAGGAAGGCCAGGAAGTTTGAGAGCGGCCTGAGGCCTGATATCCGTTCTGCTGTGACGCCTCTGCGTCACAAGACCTTCAGGGACGTAGCTGATGTCGCCCTGTTGGTAGAGGCTGACTTGAGAGGTCGCCAGTCTGGAGGGAAGGACCAGAAGAGGAAGCAGAGGTCCGACGAGAGCGACAGGAGGGATCAGTCTGCTTCTCAGAAGAAGCAGTCTACTGGAGACTGAGCTGGAGACCGCTCTGGGGACCGTTCGCGAGATAGGGGTGGTTCGTCTTCGTCAGCTCCCGCTCCGAAGTGCCAGGTCTGTGGCAAGTTTCACAGAGGTCAGGACTGCTACAGGAAGTCTGGAGCCTGCTTCAAGTGTGGATCCATGGGGCATAGGATAGCTGACTGCCCTCAGGCCGAGAGGAGCAGGGGTAGCTCTGGAGGTAGAGCTGGTGAGTCTGCTTCAGGGTCCAGAGATCGAGACCGGGCTGAGCAGAAGAAGCCCCAGGGCCAGGCCAGAGTGTACGCGATGGCTGGAGAGAGAGACCGATCGACTGACAGAGTTGTCACAGGTATTCTCCAGCTGTCTTCTCGTTCTGTTTTCTGCTTGTTTGACTCTGGAGCCACCCACTCTTTTATTTCTGCTGAGTTAGTGGGTGAGCTCGGTTTGCCTGTTGTGCCTCTGGGTGTTGAGCTGTGTGTGCATAGTCCATTAGTTAGAGACTCTTCTATGCTTTTGAACTCTGTTTGTAAAGATAGTCCTGTGTTAGTCAGAGATAGGACTCTGTGCTAACCTCATCCCTATGGAGATGACTACTTTTGATGTGATTTTGGGCATGGATTGGCTTGCTGCGCACCATGCCCACATTGATTGTGCTGCTTCGAGAGTCACCTTTGAGGAGCCGGGTCAGCCCCGTCTAGTTGTAGCAGGGAATGGACTCCCGTGCTCGCCGCCAGTGATTTCAGCCATGCAGGCGTTTCGTTTCTGAGGAAAGGATGCCAGGGATATCTGTGCTACATCCCTGAGGTTCGCAAGGATGCGAAGTTGGAGGACATTCCAGTAGTCAGAGATTTCCCAGATGTGTTCCAGGATGATGTACCTGGGCTTCCCCCTGTCAGAGAGGTGGAGTTCTCGATCGAGCTCGCACCTGAGACTCAGCCGATTTCTAAGGCCCCATACCGCATGGCGCCTGCTGAGCTCAAGGAGTTGAAGGTCCAGTTGCAGGAGTGTGGACAAGGGCTTCATTCGCCCTAGTGTGTCGCCTTGGGGAGCGCCAGTGTTATTTGTTAAGAAGAAGGACGGTAGCATGCGTTTGTGCATTGACTACAGGGAGCTCAACAAGGTTACCATTAAGAATAGGTATCCTCTCCCGCGCATAGATGACTTGTTCGACCAGTTAGCAGGAGCTAAGGTGTTTTCGAAGATCGATCTGAGGTCCGGTTATCATCAGTTGAGGATTAAGGCAGACGATGTGCCTAAGTCCGCCTTCAGGACTCGTTATGGACATTACGAGTTCCTAGTGATGCCATTCGGTCTGACGAATGCGCCTTCTGTATTTATGGACATGATGAACCGGGTGTTCAAACCCTTTCTGGATCAGTTCGTCGTGGTATTTATTGATGACATCTTGGTGTATTCCAAGAGTGCTGAGGAGCACGAGGAGCATTTGAGGACTGTTCTCCAGACTCTAAGGGAGAAGGAGCTGTACGAAGTTGAAGAAGTGTGAGTTCTGGTTGGATCAGGTGGTATTCTTGGGACAGTGGTCTCTAAGGATGGTATCTCCGTGGATCCGGAGAAGATTAGGGCTATTACTGAGTGGGCCAGGCCTACTAATGTTGGAGAGATTCGTAGCTTCCTTGGATTAGCGGGCTACTATCGTAAGTTTGTGGAGGGCTTCTCCAAGCTAGTGATCCCTTTGACTCGTCTACTAGAAGGATGTGAAGTTCGAGTGGAGTGAGGCATGTGAGCTGTGTTTTCAGGAGCTGCAGAGGAGGTTGACATCTGCGCCGATTTGACCCTTCCAGAGGGTAATGAGGGTCTGGAGGTTTTCTGTGATGCGTCCCATAAGGGACTTGGGTGTGTGCTGATGCAGCATGGGAAGGTAGTAGCATATGGCTCTCGTCAGTTGAAGCCATATGAGAAGAACTATCCGACCCACGACCTGGAGTTGCTGTGTGTGTTTGCGTTGAAATTTGGAGGCACTCTATGGAGCTGCGTGCAAGGTGTATACGGACCACAAGAGCCTTAAGTATCTGTTCACTCAGAAGGAGTTGAACTTGAGGCAGAGGAGGTGGCTGGAGTTGCTGCACGATTATGATTTGGAGATCCTCTACCATCCGGGTAGGGCGAATGTAGTTGCTGATGCGCTCAGTAGGAGGGGTCCGTCTGGGACCGTTGGTGCTTTGTCTGGTGTGCAGAGGTCTGCTCTCGAGTTGCAGCGTATGGGTGTCTGGGTCGTTCGTCCAGAGAGGTCTGGGATGTTGGCAGCGTTGCAGATTCAGCCTACCTTGATCGACCGGATCAAGGCCAGTCAGGAGCTCGACGTCGGTCTGTGTAAGATCAGAGAGAGTTTGTCTGCTGGTCAGGAGTCCGAGTTCAGAGTTTCAGAGGATGGTTGTCTGAGATTCAGAGACCGTGTCTGTGTGCCTGCCGATGACGCCTTGAGGCGGGAGATTATGCAGGAGGCTCATGGAGCTCCATACTCGGTACACCCAGGAGGTGTGAAGATGTACCGGGATCTACGTGAGACATTCTGGTGGAGTATGAAGAGGGACATCTCCGACTTTGTATCCAGATGTAGGACCTGTCAGCAGGTCAAGGCAGAGCATCAGAGACCAGCTGGTTTGCTTCAGCCTCTTCCCGTTCCGGAGTGGAGTGGAGTGGGAGAGCGTCGGTATGGACTTCGTCATGGGACTGCCTAAGACTCCGAGGGGTTTGATGCAGTTTGGGTTATCGTGGACCGGCTCACGAAGAGCGCCCACTTCTTGCCTGTCAGGAAGACTTTCAGTTTGCACACCGCTTGGCTCAGCTATATGTGGATGAGATAGTGCGTCTGCACGGAGTTCCAGCTTCGATAGTGTCTGACAGAGATCCGAGGTTTGTCCAGATTTTGGCAGAGTTTGCATCAGGCTTGGGGACGAAGTTGTCTTTCAGTTCAGCTTACCATCCTCAGTCAGATGGTCAGACAGAGAGGACGAATCAGGTCCTTGAGGACATGCTCAGAGCATGTGTGTTGGACTTCGGGGGCAGCTGGGATCAGCACGTTGCATTAATTGAGTTCGCTTATAATAACCTTCCAGACTAGTATCGGGATGGCTCCGTTTGAGGCCTTGTATGGCAGGAGATGCAGGTCACCCATCTGTTGGGACGACTGAAGGAGAGAGCCGTGATTGGTCCAGACTTGGTTCAGGATGCTGTGGGCAAGATTCAGTCTATTAGAGAGCGCTTGCTTGTGGCTCAGAGTCGTCAGAAGAGCTACGCCGATCAGAGGAGGCGACCTCTAGAGTTTGAGGTGGGCGACCATGTGTATCTGAAGGTTTCCCAGTTCGAGGAGTCGTCCGGTTTGGGAAGAGAGGCAAGCTTAGCCCTCGCTTTGTGGGTCCTTTTGAGATCCTGGAGAGGATCGGACCGGTTGCCTACCGTCTAGCTTTGCCACCGTCGTTGGCTGGTGTTCACTGTGTGTTCCATGTGTCTATGCTGAGGAAGTATATTCCGGACCCGTCTCATGTGATTGACTTCAGTCCGCTTCAGTTGAGGGAGGACTTCACGTTTGAGGCAGTTCCTTCGAGAATTTTAGCCGGATGTCCAAGCTCAGGAGTAAGACCATGCCCTTGGTGAAGGTGCAGTGGTCGGGTCAGTCAGAGGAGGAGGCGACCTGGGAGGTCGAAAGCGAAGTGCGCTCCAAATTTCCCGCCCTTTTCGAGCAGTAGGTATGTTTTAATTTCGAGGACGAAATTCTTTTAAGGGGGAGGTGATGTTATAACCCAAGATTTGGTTATATTTTATTTCGTCACAAGTGGCCTTACACTATTGTATTTTGGATTTAGGACATGGACGTCCTTCTGATTAAAGACATGGGTAGAAGGGTCTTTCTTCCTTTCCATTTAAATTCTGGTGAGAATAACCTCTTATTATTTTAATTCTTTCCTTCTTAATTACTCTCACTTCTAATCACGTTCTCACGATCTCATTTACGCTCCTCTTCTCGCTCAGTTGGAAACCCTCAAACCTTTCTCTCTTCTCTCTCTCAAAATCCCGTTCTGTTCAATCCCTTCGAGTTGGCTGATTGTGGTGCACCTTCGAGTTCTACTGTAGATTCTGCTCTACTGCGAGGTTCGGGTTGGGTTAAGGTAATCAACGTTGTTCATTCTTCGATTCTGAAATTGGAATGTTCTCCTTGTCTGAATCCTTTCTCTACAATCTGATTAGGAAGCCGATTGTGTTCCGTTTCCCCGTCGATTTCCTCTGCTGTTGGTCTCCTCTGCGTTCGTGGTCGAATTCAGGTATGAATTGTGGGTTCGTCTGCGTTGACAGTTTCTGATTTGAGAGTGTGTTCTGATTACGGTTTGTTCTTCGGTCTGTTCTTTGATTGCTGTCGAATTCAGAGTTTGGGAATTGCGTTGCCTGACTGCGTTTGGATTAGTGCTGTGGTTTGGACTCTGCTGTTCAGATTGGAACTCCGTCTCTGCTAATTCGAGGTAGGTGGCTTATGGATTCAGCTTGTGTGTTCGGCCTTGGGGAGTTTCGTTCCGATTCTGCAATTGATTGTGTTCTGTCTTGGTATGGTGATTGCAACTGTCTGTTTGATGACGTTTTAATGCCACAAACCCCCAAGGTTGTTTTCTACAATTGTATGATGTTTTGACATTGTTTTAATGCCTCTGATTGTGTAAAAATCGCCTCTGTTCTCTGTGTTTTTCGGCGTGTCCGAACTTCTGTCCAACCGTTGAAGTTCGGACATGCCCTTCTGCGCTTTAATTCTCTGAAGTTTTCGCTGTGTCCGAACTTCTGTCCGAGCTTTGAAGTTCGGACACAGCCTCCTGACGATCACCTGTGTAGTAAAAACAGCCCTCAAAGGGGGTCAGCACGAATGCTGGTACGATCCTCTCATGGCCCCCAAGCTAACGTGGCTACGACGACTAATTGTCGATAGCATGGAGGTTGATTAGATGCACAACATAATAGTAAGTGCAGTAAACATCAAACCAAATTGAACAATCAAAGTTCACACACAATGAACGACTTAAATGCGTTCCCTTAATTGGAGAGTTAATTATTTAACTCCTTAAGTTATACCTCCTCTTAATCTTAGTCCATCCTTATCTCACCTCAATCTTAATCTTATCTTAATCTTAGAAACAACCATCCTTTAAAAAGGAGTGGATGTAGCTTATCTTAGTCTTAATAATACAAACCATCCTTTAAAAAGGAATGGTTGCAACTTATCTTAATCCTTACCTTATGTATGCCAACCGTTCTCTCATTGGGAACAGGTTAGCCCTTAGTTCGTTGTTTATTTTTGTAGAGCTTGGTTAACCCTAGCCAGCAGCAGGACACTTACCGGCAATAAACAACATTCTTAAATTGTTGGGGATGTAGGCTTGATCCCCCCACGCCATCTTAAAGCCACCTACCTTGGACTGGATGTCCAATGTAGCCGAGCCGGCCAACCGACCCAAGGCTACTAGTCCGAGGACTAGCCCTAAATCGGAAGTCGAATCTGCTATAGATACCGACCCCCTTTCCTTAGCATGCATGACCGGAGATCGGTCCCGGGTTTCCTCACTCAAGTTCTAGTTAGTAGTGGTCTCAAGACCATGTTTGTTGGTTAACCTCTTTCGGTTTATATCAGCCCATATTAGGGAGCGTTCCTTAGTCTCACTCATTTCCTTACTAAACGTTGGTTAGTAAGTTCTCACGGTATGTTGTGTTAGTTTTCAAACATCACACAACAATACAATAAACATAATATTCCAGTTGCATGCTTTATCTTGTTTAGTGAACACACAAAAATAAATAGCACACAAGCCGAGGGACACCTCGTTAGCAAGTAGGTCACAAGAAGAACTGTACCGTTCACCGTTGGTCGTTCGGTTGCTTAATCTCTTCCGGAGTCCAATTTCCAAGTCCTAAAACATTCATTCAGTTTTAGGTTGTTAATCACTTAACTTAATTCAACTTACTTAACTTGCCTAACTTACTTAACTTACTTAACCCTTAATGATCCCCACCTAACACCTCTTAAGTCTTACAACTTAATCTTACAAACTTAACCTTCAACTTTTAAGTTTATTCTTAGCTTAATCCCTTAGGTCTTTATACCTCTAGTAATCTTTGCCCACTCAATGGGGTACCCTTAATACCACTAAACTCTCTTAGGATTTCTTTTTTTTTTTAAGTCTTAAGGGTCGTCCGACCCACTGTCCGACCCACCGACTGGGTCGGACCATTCCAGAGACTCTCCCGTCTTTTAAAACCACTCCGTCCGACCCACCGTCTGACCCACCAACTGGGTCGGACCATTATAGAAACTCTTATGGCGGCTTAACAGAGGTCCGTCCGACCCAAACTTGGGTCGGACCCCTGGGTCGGACGCCACCAGAACATGTCCAAAAATTGTTAAATCTTCACCAAACTTCTCTTTAAGCCTTCTAATGTGTTCTAACATCATTTAGACCCTTAAACCCACCTTTAATCATCCTCCAAACTCATTAAAATACCCTCCAATGATCTTCTTAAACATTTACTAAATTCTTGCAAAAACTCCTAACACTTGTTAGTTAATTCCTTATCTTTCCAACATGTACATTTTGTCTAAAACTTCAACTAACCAAAGTGTTTCTTTTCAACCCATATAACTCCTCCTTAACATCATTGCACTCCATCTTGCTTGTTAAACCTTCCAAGGTTATCTTGCATGTCCATGCACAATTTCTCTTCTTTTCACTTGTTACTCATCACTCTTAAACTCTTAAGCTTGCTTATACATTTCTTTCCATTACCATTATACCTTGACATTGTTCTTCATTTACCTTAACCATGCAACGCCCTCCTTAGACATTTCCACTTCTTTTATGCAACTTACTCACCATTCTCATGATCATAACCTCTTATACGTTTCTAGCCATTTCCTTGACGACTTACAACATTCTCCTACCATTTTCACTTCCATCACCCAAGTCCACACATTACCATTCAACCAAACCTTACTAGTCCACCACTAACATCACCACCTCTTACACAAACTTCCCGAACTCTCATTGTTCTTCTCTTAGTTCATACCTAAATCATCTCAAAGCATTATACATCATTTCCTTCAGATTTGCACAAGTCTTACCATTCCTCATACCATGACTTTGGTGTGTTCAATGCACCCATCTAAACTCTAATTTCCTCATAGACCATTCTAGGTCATTCTAAACCTCAAGAACTCCTTAGTTAACTCATTTCCACTCAAATTCCTTTTTATGACTCCTTGTAAATCCTAGGTCATATTAGTTCACCACCATCACCTAAACACTTATTTTCTGCTCAAATTTCGTCATAGCTTCTCTAGTATCTTATCATGCCCACACACATTGTTTTCCTCATTCAACCATCTCACACACATCAAGTTCTTTCTCATCACATCTCATCACCAAACCAACTCATTCACAACAACTCATTATATTGCAATAATCTTAAATTGCATAGCACCAAGGCTCTTAAATGACATGGCTCTTAGGCCCTTAAATGACTTAAACTTAAACACTGAATTTCTCACATATAAAAGCCTTCAACCTGCAAATACACCCATCAATCTCATAATAGTTATAATGCTCTTTAAAACTCATCTTAAACTTATATTACTAACTCATTCCCATTGGCTCCTTAGTCACAAGTTCACAAGCTCGTTTAAACTCTTTTTCCTAGGTTATACAACCCATTACCTAATGTAAGCCCTAGGATACATTGGTACTCATATAAAACTCATTCCTTAAAACTTAAACCACCATTAGGTAAGTAATTTACCTTGTTTTCTCAAGCTTATTTTATCTTCCTCCTTAGACCTTCTTCTTGAATGAATATCGGCCACCACTTAAACTTCCTTTGCCAATGTTCTAACCAATATTCAATGACTCACATGAGTACTAAACAATACACTAACCTCAAGGAATGAAAACCTAGGTTAGAAATGTGTTCTAAGGCATAAAAGTGGATGATTACCTTTGAAGTCTCAAAGTAGACTTGGGCATTGAATGAAATAGGACCTCCACTAGTCCTTGGTGAATACATCAAGCTAGAACAAGGCATAAAAACAAGGCCCCATGTGTAGTAATTTTCGGCCATGTGGAAGGAATGATGGAAACATGGTTTTTTCACATTTTCTTTACCTTAAGAGAATGGAGAAGCTAATGAGCTCTTCAAACTTGATTTTCCTCCATCAATGGAGTTTTCTCATGGCACCAAACTTGAGCTTTGAAAGATTTGAAAAGATAGAAAGCTAGAGCTTGAGCAAACTAAGAATAATATGTGTTTAGTTTTTGATTTGGAGCTAAAATGAGCAAGTTATGGACAAAGCAAGGTGAAGCAACAATGGAGGCTTCTCTTACGTGAATGGAGAAGAGAGGAGGTGAAGAAAACCGTGTAAAGAAGAGGAATGAAGAGAGAGAAGAAGAAAGGTAGGCTAGTATAAGATATTTGCTTTATAAAAGCAAATAGTAACTCCTTTTACTTTACTCTTCTTTATCCTCTCTTATTTGATGAAGTCTTGGGTGACTCATCCCTTAGAAAACTGGCCCCCTCTTAAATAAGGCTAGTCATGGTCTTTGTTGACCAACTAATTAGCTTATGTTGATTAAAACTTAAACTAGTCACTATTTGGCACTATTCATAAATTAGTGCACATATTTCTGAAATTTTTGATTTCCCATTGATTTAGGCTTCCTAATGTGATACTAATTAGTACACATGTTGATTAAAGAGTAATGATGGACATTTAGCCACTCAAAACTCAATTCTAAGACAATTTCTCAAAATGTGCTTTAAGACTTCTTAAAGCACATTTTGTGTTTTAACTTGTTTTCAAGCTTGGTTTTCTTTGCTAATTGATTTAAAATGTCCATTAGCATATTACTAAAGTCTTATAATGCTATTTGAGTGCTAATCAAAGTCACTCCAAGCTTAGAGCACGTTTTTGCCCAAATTGCCCTTAAGGCACTTTCTTGTGTTTTCCTTGGTTTAAATTGTCTACCAATCTTTCTAAGGCATATTCTAGCCTAACTACATCATAATTTGATGTTTACTTAGCATACTTTGGTTTGGGGTATTTCAGGAAGAGTGGGGAATAAGTTGGCATGGGTTTGGGGTTGAAACAGAAGCAAAAACATATATATTTTTCAAACCTGCAAGTGGTCCGGGTCTGTAAACAAGTACAGAAACCCGGACCAGTGCTTAAACACGGCAGAAACATATATCAGAGGAGTGGTCCGGGTTTATAAACCAGGACACAAACCCGGACCACCTCTAAAATTCACCCGAGAGTATTCTGAACTACTGGCCCGGGTTTGTAAACCAGGACACAAACCCGGACCAGTCATAAAATACACCCGAGAGTGACCAGAATCACTGGTCCGGGTTTGTAAACCCGAACACAAACCCGGACCACCCCATTTTCTACACAGAAACCATTTTAAAGCCATTCTAAGGTAGGGGCTTGATGGGTAATGATAGTATAAGGTAATTATGACTTGATTAATGATCTTTAAAGGTCATTAAGAGTGTAAACAAGTTTGAGAAGTGAATGAGAAAGTTGTGAGTTTAAGAACACATGGAATAAACTAGGAATAACGGGATAACGGGGTTAAGTACGGGAGTATTAGTTTTACATACCGTAACGCCTTAATGTTAATATAAACATTTGAATGTTATCAGTGGACCAAGTGCGAACCTACCATGGTGAGAACACACGGTAAAGCTAACCTCGGTGAAAGGTATGATTTTCTCATACTCCGCGTGCTAACCGAGTTACGTTGATTTGTGTGTTTGTGTGCCGGCTTAATCAAGATTAAAGCATGAAAATAATCCATTGTTTGATTATGTATGCCTTGTTGCATGTTGAATGAGCTAACATACTTGTATGCCGGTGTGGTCTAACATAGAGTAAAGACCGACTCATAGTGAGTAACGTTTGGCTAGAGACCCATAGATCGGGTCGATGCTTATGATAACGAAAACGTGCAAACACACAAACTATCCGTTAAAGTATAACGATAACACAAACATATGAACTCCTTAGAATGTGAGGAGAAGTACGGGTTGAGTAATTACCCGATAACGGTTAGTAAACCATAATGACACAATCCACGAAACAAATGAGAGTGGAAAGATAAGTGAACCTCCTTCACGAGGATTAAAGATAGTTCGAAGATGTGAACTAGTAAAGAAGGTAAAAGAGACTTAAGGGATTAGTAACTCCCTTGAGACATGGTCGACCTCCTATATGAGGATTTTACCTGATATAAGAAAATAACCGAAAGTATGAGTAAGTGAAATGCATGGGTAACTCTTAAAACCTATGATTAACCGAACTTAAGTAATGTTCCCAAAGTCATTAGAAACATCGAGAGTGATGCTTCTAGACTAATATACATAATATTATTATAACTCCGAGAGAGGAGTGTATGGGAATGTGAGTAGTCCGAGAGTAGTCGGACCTAAGTAAAAGAGATAGGAACTAAGAGAGAGTTCCGTGAGCTAGTTGAACCTTCCCACCATGCTAGACCCAGAGTAGGGTCGAAACCGGGGAAGTAAGACTATGCTTGAGAGCCATGAGTTTTGGCCTAAGAATGTGTTAAGAGTAACAAGCGTGACGTAGGAGACCTGTAGTGTCTCGAGAATCTACAATAGCTTGAGTATAAATAACCCAAGAGTGTGGGTAAGATAATGAGTATGAATAACCCAAGAGTGTGGGTGAGATAATGTGTAAAAGTAACCCGAGTGAATGGGTGAGTATAAAATGAGTAGCCCAAGAGAATGTGTGTGTATATAAATAAGTAATCCGAGAGAGCGGGTGAGATATTTAACGAGTAAACAAGGCATAGTGAGGTATAACCCTCAAGGCCTAAGAGTAAACTGATACAACTAACAACCTTGTTATGTTAGTTAGGAATTGTGTTCCGTGATTGGATGTAGATTCCTTGAGTAATACACATATATATTGTATTGCTATGATGCATGTTGTTTGACTAAAATGAACTCCATGTATATCCGACAAAAGTAGTCGACGTACCCCGGTTAGCGCTCGGGGTATGCGAATTTCATATGCAGCGTTAAGCTGAGCCCCTAGGGGCAACATTTTTATTTTTCAGGTACACCGAAGATGTTACCGTTTGAGAGTAGGACGGGGTCGGTGGGTTGCATGGGTAGTTAGATTTAATTACTTATGTATTGAAAGAGGTGCAAGACCGAATGTGTTGTCGGCATCCATATATTGTAGACTCGGTATAGTAAATAAGTGAGTTGAGTATTGTATTTGTATTGTGTATTCGGTTGTTCCAGTCCATCAGACCGTTACTGTATGTGAGATAGGCCTGGTTAGCCATATGGGTGGCTAACGGCGTTGTATCACCCTCTGTTGTATTTAGAGTTCCGCTGCGAGATTATTGGTAATTGTGACAGTTTAAGAGGTAATGACGAGATTAGCAGTTGGGGTGTTACAAAAATGGTATCAGAGCGAAGTATCGCTCTGATGACTGGAAATACCGAGCTTAGGAAATACCGAGTTAGGAATTAGAGACTTAGGGCTAAGGGTTGAGTGGTAGCGTGAGAGATGCGCTAGTTAGGAACTTCCAGTATGATCTGGAGACCTTCAATACCAAACCCGCCCTCCACAACCCCGTATTAAAAGCTCGGGAAAGAACGCCAGAGAGACGGGAAAATCCGATCTGGCAGTTGTTAAATATTTCTACATTAACCGGAACTTGTCATGCGGTAAATCCCGAGAACCGGAAATCCCGGAGACGGATCCTGCTAGAACGACAATAACCACACTTAATGGCGGGAGATCGAGAAATCCTAAACCGAGGAGACCGGAATCTGTGGCAGCATGGGGCGACATGCTAAGCAGTCGCGAGAACCCAGCTGGCCAAACAGCAGCAGGGAAGCAAGCACCAACCGTGCAACAAGGCGGATTCATGAAAAGTAACAAGAACCGAAACATATGTCTACGGACCGTCATAGTTAAGCAATACCACCAATGGTATATTAACCGACTAAGAATCTAGTCAAGAGTAGGTACACCCACCCTGCCACACCCGAAGAGGTTACAATATTTAACTGATATAGCTTAGACAGCTACGAGCATAACTACGGGATATACCCGAATAGGACTACAGAAGTAGTGCCTAAATGACTTAAACCTCGGGAACCACAGTAAAGACGTGGGAACGAGCAACGAGGTAAAGCACCGAACTAAAATAATTATGGAACTCCTGTGAGCCTCAATTTTAAACCCTATCCTATGTTGATTAAAGTTGATTATGATCTAAACGGGTTTTAGGTCCACTTATAACCTAAGATTAATAACTATGTCATATAACAATAATTATTAAAACCTAAGCTAGCTCACTGGAACCTATTATGAGTCGCCACCTAATTTTAACCTAGATCAAATTAGGAAAGGAGAGTTCGGGTTCGGGGGCTTGATATTCGACTTAATTAGGGTTCAATTACTTTCATTACCCCTAGAAGTCGTTTTTCCTCTACTTAGTTTAATTACGGCTTATTACGAGTCGTTTTTAACCTAAGTGCGCGCTTCTGTTTTTTTTTATTTTTTAACATTTTTTGACAGAAAATTAAAATGGAAATTAAAATACCTAAACTAGGGTTTCGGAGGCAGAATTAGGTCAAGTTTTGTTTTCGTCCGTGGCTACGGACCTAATGTCCAACCCACGGACCCTAGTTAACTTAGTTACACAGTAAAGTCAAATTTAAACAGAAATGAGATTTTGAAAAGTCCGGGGCCACGGACAGGACGTCCGTGGGCCCGGACATGTTTTATAAAACCCTAAATTTTGAAAATAAAATATCCCGCCACCGTCCGGGGGCGTCCGGCTTTCGGACAGGGCGTCCGGGACCCCGGACATAGCGTCCGTGGGTGCGGACCGCCCTCGGACAGCGGCGTTTGGGTGGCTCCCGGTGGTGTTTCTGGCTCAAATTTTATGGGTAGGTAGCCTGAAAGATTCTAAACACGTTAGTGATTGAAAGTTTACAATTTGAAGTCGAATTAAACATGAAACTTAGCAAACAAGTTCTTGAGCAGAAGCGAAACAAACGCTAATTCAGAAGCGATAAAAAGTCAATTCGACTCCAAATTTTAACACAGAGTAGTTAAAGTTGAACAAAGTCAGAAAAACATGACTTCAACCTGTTTTACCTTCGGATTTAATGAGACTCTTCACGACGGGGATCTTTTGGTGCTTCGTTGATGCCGGTTTTGGATTGACTTCGAATTGTGCTTCTGACTCCTTTTTCTTTATGCTGTTAAGGACGTTTGTCTTCTGTTTTTGTGGTGGTTTTGTGTGTTTTTGGTGCTTGGAAGTTCTATAGGAGAAGAAAGGATGAGTTTTTGGTGATTTCTGCAGTGTTTCGGTATTGATTTGAGGCTTAGAAGTGTTAAAACGTGGGGAGAAAGTTTGTGGCTGTGTTTTCTGACTTTGGAAGTGTTCTCCTCTGCCCTAGGTCGTTTTTGGAAGGTCCTTTTATAGAAAGAGCAAGGCCATGTTGATAGAACAAGATTTTTATCTGAAACCCTGATTTTGTGCTCTAAGGGAATCTGATTTTTTAGAATATGCTGCAGGCCGAGAAAAATTATGAAATTTTAACTGAAGATAAAGGATTATTTTTAAAAATTTTGAGTGTTGGAATCGGGTTATTTGGCTAAATAACCGATTAGATAAAAATCTCACAATCTGGAATCTCTCATAATTCATAACTTATTATTGGAAAGTCGAAATAACGAAATTCTAACGGCATTAGTCTAATAATCATCCTCTATCTTGTGTTATAATTTCATGACGTTTTGTTTTGATTTTGGTATTTTCCATAGGAGAGAGAAAATTGCAAAAAATGATTGAATTTCTCTTTTAAATTTTGGGTTAAGGTTTCAAATAAAATAATTTCAGGTTTATGACTGTATGTAGTCATGCTAACCATGTGACAATTTTATTTTAATTTTGGAAACCTTTTATTATTTCTATTTTGAGGTTATTTCATCTGTTAATTAAAGAAATTAGCTTATAATATGAATTAAAAGCTAAATTTCCAGAATAAATATTATCAGAAAATCATGAAATACCTTTCATAATGACTATGATATTTGGGAGTGTTTAGAGGTTATGAACAAGTCATATGAAAAATAGAAATTCCTGAAAATGTCTTTGGAAAATCCCGCCTAGGTGCTTTTTGACCCCTTTTGTCCTTTGTAACACGTATGCCTTAGAGACTACTCCGGGGGGGTTGAAATTTTGGGTATAACAACTCCGAGAATGGAGAAGCACCTAAATTAATGACAGTCCTGTCAAGATGAATGAGAAGCAACTCCAAAGAGTAGTTATCCAACTAAAGGATCAAGGAAGAGCCGACAAGGCTACCAAATTTAATGTGAACAATACCGTGACCGGTATGAGTTAACCCAAAAAACTGCCAGTACCGCGCACTTGCCACGGAAAGTGCAGTAATAGCGGGACTAATAAGAAGACCTTTGACAAGCGACCAGTACTTAGTAAGTACCAAAATGGCGAGAGAAGCCAATATGGCAAGACAACCCTAAGAATTCTGAAACGAAACCTTGAAAGGGCCTAACGGCTTGATCATTGTATAAAGAATATACCGGTCAGCAAGAGGCTAGACCTGGTAAGAAGTAACCGGCATTGAAATGCCATGAAGATTTTACTTTCAAGACCCAAATTTTTCTTTCGAAACGCCAAATTTTCCAAAAACCCCCAAATTTTAAAACCAAACCTAAGAACCACGGTAAGTTATCATAGAATGATACAAGAGGAGTTGACAACAGAATACTTCACCTAGGCGTGTGACCGACACTACAAGTGTACACAAACGAGACATGGAACGACCGCACTCCGAAGGAGCTTGCGGGCCTGATAGACCAATTATGAGTTAGTCGGGTAAGTGGTAACGTATCAATAAGATACTCCATGTATGTATACAAGTAGAGTACGGAACACGGGAAGTAGCCCACTCCATACTACGGACGAAAGAGCCAATTCAAACCAAGACAGTTGGACACCTCGAATAACCGAAGAACACAGAGAAGCTTACCAAGCTAAAGGAGTCAAGAATCCAGTACGATGACAGACCTAAGGATATAATGTTAAGAAGTGCGGGAAGCACATAGTATTAAGTATAGACATTGGATATGTCTCGGGAAATACATAATAACTGGAATGAATACCAGCGTAAGCTATACGGCGGGTGCCTAAAATGAACATATTAATGTTCGATAAACGGGATAGAATTCCCATAGTATACTTCACTGAAGAGAATGACAACCTGACCAAGAAGGTAAAGGAAAAGTATCAATGATCTATCCAATAACGGGAGATGTTACAACCCTGATGGGATAATTCAAATATATATATATATAACCGCAAGGCGGGGTAAGAACTGAACGTACCCATGGGTTCAAGCCAGATGTAATGGCGCAACTCAGTAACACCCAGGAGCAATCCGTGATGGGTGCAGGAATCAACAATAGTTGAACGAGATATCATGTTGAGAACACAAGTGTTAAAGCGAACACTCGGGTAGAACCCGAAGGGATCCCACGTAAAACGGGATACCCTAAATTGCTAGCGGCATAGACCTATATTAAGATACAAAAGGGCCTTCCATGTACGGAAGTGTGATGAGACAACTATATCAAGGAGCCCAGAAAAACCTCCTAACCATTTAATGGCATACGGAGAAGATGAGACCTGTATAAACAGCCCGCATGGAGCTTGACGAGGCAATGTGGCTTGTAAGCCGGAAAACCAACTACAATTTGTAGATCCAAACGTTGTAAAACTTTTGCATAAAGGCACAAAAAGGAATTGTGGAGAACGAACCACTACCTTAGAGTGGGGATACCCCTCATTATTGTGGAGCCTATGGAGGGGCAATTGCGTGAATCCTCCAGAGAAAGGCTACCACCTAAGTATGTAATGTGAAACTGCTACAGCGGCGTAGTGATATTTGAGCATGTGTTTATTGCCAAGGAGTAGTTCGAACAGAGATAGTATGTAAGAAAGCTTTGATAGCGATGGAAAGAAACCGAGAGAGTAATCGGTTAAGTAGTAAACACAATACGTGTGCAATGTGAATTGCAGAGTAAACAATGCGCAAGAAGCGCAGAGAGATTCAAAAGAGTAGCGTATTTCATTGAGCCAAGTGAGTGGAAAGCCATAGCATAAATGGCGAGAGTGCATGAGCGGAAGCTAAACTAGTAGCGGATGCCATTGTGTAAGCGAATGCTGTAATGAGTAAGAACATGGTACGCAGTTAGCGACCATTGTAAGAGTAAAATAAGATAATGATATGAAGCTAATGAGAAAATATGGCAAAGGAGACATGTTCATTCCTATCTCATGAGAGAATTACTGCCAAGGGTTTACGCTTCTACACTCTGTATGACTGAGTGTTTTGGTATTGCACTTGTGCGGTAATGATCGAGTGGGAGAGCCAGGAATTGAGAAATGTCAACGAAGCCTGTTGAGTTGAATCTAGAGAAATGACCGTGCGGCCGATGGCCAAAGATGCACGAAGAACGTAGGCAGTAACCCACAGGTCCCAGGACCGATGGATGGTAAATGCAGTGTAGTATGAGGAAGAGTTCTGGTACAGAAACAAGTAAACAAACGTAATTCGGAAGCAACTATTAAACGAGGAAGCACTACATGTTAAGTATCAGCTTGTCCTCAACCGACAATAAGTCGGGAAAAGTTTGTGAATAATCACGAAGGTATACAGAGTTATACAAAATAGATTTCCAGAGAGCTGGAGAGAAAATCTATAACTCATCGAATTCGCATACGGTAAGAGATACCTAGCGACGATTGACAAACCTTTATTCCCAAGTCAAAAGGGATAGAAAGGGAGTGATAATACATTGAGAATACCAACGGGCGAATTAAGCTCTAGTTATCAGGTCACGCAGCAAAAGCTTGTGGACCGTAATTCAAAGGTTAAGCATACCTAGCAAATGTGAGTAATTGGCTAAGCCTAAACGCTTTGAAGCCTTAGAGGCTAGAACCGAACCCGGTTATGAGTTAATTAACCGCATTGAAGTTAAAACACTTCATGATACCCGAATTAGTGAACCAATGTTCAGTGATAACATATGGGTTGTTACGCGGGCGTAACCCCTTTTAAGGGGGGTAGGGCAAGAAACCGCTTAGAGTATGTTTTACGTATAGCTGCGTAAACTACTATGTTCATAGCACAAAAGAAATAATTTTGATGATTGGAACTTATGTTACATAAACATGTGTACCCATTCATCGTGTAAGCAATAGTATTGTGCATGAGAGATGTGAGTAATGTGTATATAATAAATATGAAAAGAGCAGTAGAGAAACTCCTGGGGAATGAGAATCCCTATAGTATATGTCTAGTGAGATTAGACATGAGACATAATGAGTAGGAATCAGTATGAAACCGATGTATAACCTAGTAGGAAGTGAGTTTCCCTAGGTGATTTTATTTGAGAATGATTGATGGAGTGAGTTCCATCCTTTGGAGTCGAATGTTGTATGTTTTAAATTGAATAATAATTTGAGAAATGACCCATTAGTTGCTTAGGTAAATTAAGCAAAGTAAATTGATTATGACAGATGACCTAAGTTCTAGGAACTTGAGATAAGTTAAAATGGAATGCTTATGAATATGACTAGAAAGAGTAAAAGATAGAAAACGAAAATGTTTGACTATCTGCTTGTTTGAAACTGACGTGGGAGGTGGAACATGGTCTGCTAGTGATCAAGGGAAACCGAACACAAATTGGGGGTGGAAGGATAGTTCAACACTGATGCTGATCACATCAGGGTTGGATGATTCTTAAAGCTCCCTATAAGTGGTCACAAGTAATCACGCTAAGAAAAGATACAGCTACCATAAATTTGATTTAGAGTTGTGTGATGTTTTAAAAACAGTTTCCAAACAGAATTTGTAAAGGAATTTCATCAAGTATGAGGATGGAAACGAAAACTGGTTTTGAAACCGCTATCACCCACCGATGGCCACTTCCCTCTGAAGTTAATTTCCATCAAGGCTCGTCCAATGAGCCTCACCAAGATGATGAGGATATCTATATCCTCAAATTTGAGGAGGAGGAGCCATCAAACTTTGATCTTCATCTGGAGGATCAAGGCCTTCCCCACCTAAGCAACAATGATGTAAGGTGGAAGCATAAAGTTCACCCACTAAGTGTGGAGGCCACCTTCCCTTTTGATCCCGGACTAGAGATAGAAGATAAAGTCCGCCCCAGAGCTCTCCCTGCACCGCTCATTGAAGATAAGGATGTCTTCATCCTTAATTTCGAAGAGGAGGCTCCACCAAAATTCGATCCTCGCACCAAGGATCAACAATCTCAACACCTCCACCTGACTAAAGATCAGTGGAGCCTGCACTTCTTCATCCTAAGTGTTAGGATAGCTTTTCCTTTTGATCCGGGTCGTTTTTCAATTATCCATGATGCCCGTCCCACCCACCCATTGACGCCAACTTCAACGTTCATATTCGATCCCGGATGACTTCATGGTGGTACTGTCTAGCCAAAGACGTTAAAGAAGGGCAGCTTCCCGGGAGGCAACCCGGATGAAATTATCTTTCATTTGCTTTTATTTCTCTTTTAATTTTCAGGTTCTCTTTAAATTTTGTTTTTGCTAACTTTTAACCCCGTTTGTAGTATGGTTGCTTCTAGTGTGTTATGCAGGTGCAACTACATGTCTACACCGCAACCAACCTACGCTACTTGAGGCTGAAGCTCAAGTGTGGGGGAACTCCTATAACGCTAGCAAAAATAATCTCAGGGGAGTACCAGTTTCTTTCAATTATGCTTTTATTTTGCTAAATTCTACTGTGGAGAGCTTCTGTACTAAAATGATTATTTGTGACCTTTGTGTTTTCTCTATTTTATCTACTTACCGAAAAGGTCTTCTGAAACTTTCCCTTGTTTTTCTGGTGAACAATGAGGACATTGTTCAATTTAAGTGTGGGGGAGTGCCCTTTTCGGTGAAATTTTGTGCTAAAATGTTTAATCTCTCTGCTCATCTTGCGTTTGTCCAAATTCAATATCGTGGACCCTTTATATGTGGGTTGTTCTCTTTATGAATAAATATTGTTATGAATTGTGGGATAAATGGTACAAAATTTTTCATTTCGATTACTTTTGAGGAGCATTTTTATGCGGTGTGACCAAATGATCTGCAATGGTTGGATTTTTATTGCTCAGGGGTTCCTTCTGTCTTCTTTCTTAGGGATTGCTAAAGGGTGCTTCTCTGTCAAAAAAATATATAATAATAAATAAGGGACTTGCGAGACACCATTGGTAACCAACAAAGAGAGTTGAGTGTTCTTAAAATACAAAAGCATGATGCCTACATATTATCTTCTCATCTCTCATGCAAAAGTGAAACAAATGTATAATCTATTTTTCCTTTTGTTTCTCCTCAATGCCCATTTTGAGAGAAGTTGGTCGTGGTAAAAGTTCTCAAAGTCACCTTAACTGAGAAGCATTGAAACACTCCGGATCATACCCCGAAACTCTATTTTTTATTTTTACCCTGAGCACACCTATGCCACCAGTAGGTGATGATTCACACTCCTCAAAAAGTTTAAGATCATGTACTTTCACCTCCTTATCCTACCCTTCATAATAATATTTGTTAGTATTGAGCATTCCCTACTTGCTTGGGTACATGGTTTGCTTGAGGGCAAGCAAAAAGGTAAGTGTGGGGGTGTGATAAGTGTCGAAGTGAGCATGTTTTATGGGTGTATTTCATATATTTTATTAGCACTTTCTTGCTCATTTCTCCACTTGGTTAGTTTTCCTCTAGTTTATATTTTATTGGTTTTTACAGATTTATTGGTTAAACATGAGGAAAACCAAGCTATGAGTAAAGTAGACGAAGAGACGACGCGTAGGCGTAAACAGGTCGAAAAACGGAGTCCAAACGAAGAATCAGAGCCGGTCAAAGTTCACAAAAGAAAACGAGTCAAATACACACGTCCGGGTCACGTCCGGGATAAAAGGCCGGAAGTGACACGGATCGATGTGTTAGAGACGTCCGGGTCACGTCTGTGGAAAAAAGGCCGGACGTGACACAAGGATAATTGTGTCGTGGATGTCGGCTAAATTTGGCCGGACAAGATCAAAGGCTAAACCCGTCTGTGGTCCAGAAATAAAGCCGGACGCGCCCAAATGAGATCCGTCCGTGGAAATTAGCCAGGACGCAAGCAAGGACATAATGTGTCCGTGGATATTTTACCGGACAAGAAAGAATGGAGAGCTGTGTTGTCTGTGGAAATAAGGACGGACAAGAAAGAAATATTTGTGGCATGTCCGTGGAGAAAAGACCGGACAACAAATAGAGGTGCAACCCAGATCCAGAATAATTGACTCTGACCGTCTTCCCTAATTTTCTTCGCGCCTGCAAACATATCTATCTACTCCATCAGCAATATCAGGCGCCGGCGCACTTCTCCTTAAATTCCTCACGCGTGCTCCAGCACTGTCTCCACTCCAGCTCTGCCTCTGACCTTCTCCTCTGCTTCTATATAAACCCAGCTCCTTCAACGATAAAACATACGCGGGAGATTGTAGAAAACACAGACGATCGTTCACCACACTCCACCATTCTCTTCCATTCATTTTCTCCCGTAACACCAAAACACTCCATTTTATATTTATTTCACCTCTCCACCACACTCCATACTCTCGTACTCAGTAAAAGCAAAAGAAAGAGAAGAGAGGCAGCAGAAGTGAGAGCGAGTGCAGACCCGTTCTTTCTCCGAAATAATGGCCAATTCTATCTGTGCTATCTTCTTATTTCCGTTAATGTCTGAGTAATTTTCTTTTGTATCCTAGGATGGGGTTTGACCCTAATATTACTTAAATAAATATTTATTACTTGTCTCACTTATTAAACTTGTTTTAATTCCTTTCAACAAATATTGTTAAATGCTTTAAGCGACAAACTACTGCATTTTTATGGTAACTATCAACATATGATTTTGAGATAGTCAAGTACCACAAAGGAATAAACCTTGGTATTTACACTCCGGATTGAGCAGGAAAATACTAAGGCTATTGCTAAGAGTTCGTAACTGACACTTATTAACTCTAATAGACAATAAATAATTGAGACATGGTTATAAATTTGTTTAAGTAATTTAGGCAATTCCCCCGCTATCCTAGGATACCTTTTTCCATCCATATCAATTAATTCACCTTATTTTACTGTGTTTATTATTTTTGCACTGATCCTAAAACAAATCAAGCTTGCCTCCGGCTAAACCCCTTATTTGCTGTTTTTATTAAATACCGAGACTAGGATAATTGAACAATTTCCCTGTGGATACGACACTTGTTGTACTACTCCGACTAGGTGCACTTGCCTAATAGTTTGCTATAAATCTATATATATTAATGTGTAGATTTTATCCAACAATGCCCGAGTCAACAACATACGAAGACGATGTACAACCACTGCAAGATGACGTTGAAACTGTCAATCGGATTCAGAATTATGTGGATGACGATGATGGGCCCATTGACTTGGTGGACACTTAAATGTTGAAAATACTTTAATTCATGATTTGGAGTAGCTGTGTTGATGTATGATTGTTTGTTACCTTATTTTATTATGATAAATTCCAATGATTATGTGTCATTATGCATATAATAATTGTTTGCGTTTTCTTTTATAATTTTGCAGTCATGGTTGGAGGTAGGAGTTTCTGAAGAGCAGGATCAAGGGTAGATAAAGGCAGGGGGCCGGCTACAGGGGGTAACTCTTCCTCTCATGACTCCCTTGACGAGGAAATCGGAAGGTCCCCATCACAAGCCTCACAAGGGGGTTCAACTCAGAGACTGATGAGAGCGCCCATAGAGTCTACTCAAGTCCCAGAGACCCAAGCATTGGAGGGAGATACTAATTGCATTGGCACTTCTTTGACTCCTACTGGAAGAAGTGCCTCTGCTACAACAAGTCACACTACCCTCAATGCTTCACACGATGCTAGTGGTAGCGGATGTAGAGACCGCCACACTTATGTCACCGTTAGTGGAGAGTACGCATTTCTAATTATATTTAATGGTTTAGTATGTGCATAATTTTAATTTTGCTGCATTATAATGATTCTTGTTATGTTCACTTGTAAAATACAAGACATTTGCTACCTTGTCATGATGTCGGTCAATCGTTCTTACACTGCTTTGAGACAAAGTGGTATACTGAGGGTTATAGCTGGAAAACTTTGACTGAAGCTCAAAACGACATTACTTTGATGAATTTAAGGTACTTAATTTGTGTAGGTGTTTATTCTTTATTTTTGTAAATAATAAATAGAAATTGGTATTTTAATGTGTCTTAATAATATGTTGCAGAAGCTATTTTGTTGGGATCCAGAAGATGAGACAATTGTGTACAATAACTTTTGTACACTTGCTTCAAAAAGGTACTCGGATACACTCAACAAAATGAAGTGAAACAATAAACCAAGAAGAACTGTGAGCCCTGAGATCTATCGAAGTTAGGAGGAAATGTGGCGTACTCCCAAGTACAAAATGATTAATGAGACAAACTCCAAGAATCGCAGGTCAGAGCATGCACCTCGGGCTGGCATGTCTAACCATGTGTGTGGCTCACGATCTATTTTTTATCACAAAGCTGATTTGGTAAGTTGCTTAATGTTTGGTAGACTTGTCATTTGAGATGAATATTAGTTCAATAGTGTTGTAAGTGTTGATCATTCTGTGAATATTTTTTGTGGAACAATGTGTTGTCCTCCTTTGAATGGAATAGTGGATTGAAATTGTTTATTAGGAAACTTGAAAGCAGGGAATAGTGGATTAAAAACCTGGGAATTGTGGATTAAAAAAACAGGGGAGATGCTGCTGAAATTTTTCCAAGAGTCTAACTTGACTCCAACATGTCTATGTGTTTAATTATTACATTTTGCGTGACATTGGTTTGTTGACTATTTAATTTATACTATACAGACTCAAAAGAATGGTGGGGTGGAACCTACACCCTATGAGCTTTTTGTATACACTCACTCCACGAAGGACGAGCGTGGTCAGATTATGCCTGTTTGTCAGAAAGCTAGAGACTATTCCGTAAGTATTTCATTTTAACTGGCATCTACAATTTCATAAAGAGATGTTCTAACTAATTATTTTCTATGATTGATGTAGGAGACATACGAACAACTGCTCAAAACTGCTACTCAGGCTGTAGAGAATAATACAGGAGAAGGCACATCTGAGAATGCATAAGTTGATCATGCAAAGATTTTTTATGATGCTGTAAAGGGTAAATCAGCTAAGAAAAGAGTCTATGGATTGGGTGACTGCGCTTCACATTATTATCCTAACTCCTGTAAAAGCTCTATCAGGAACCATACAGCTGGCATTGATCAAGCCGTGTATGAGAAGATGAGGTCTGATATAGAGGCAGAGATGACTCGGAAATTTGATCAGGCCCACCGAGACTACGAAGAGAAGATGACGGAAAATGTGCAGAGAATAGTTCAGGATCAATTGGCACTGATATTGCGTGGTGGCTCACGGGATGCAAGCTCAGGTAGCTAGTCTTATGTCGTCTTTAGTAGACTATTTGAATGATGGTGTGGGATGTTTAGATCATGAAACAACTTTTGTGCTAGATAGTTTTTTGGTTGAATGTTGAGGTTGTGTCACTCGTTTTGATTATATACATAAGGGTGATAATTTTGAAGCTCAACATTTGGCTAGGAAAGGGTAGGAGCTGATGTTGGTTGTTTTTGGGGTACTAAGATACCAACTGATGTAAATGGATCTTTGAGCACGATCCTATGTTATCAATGATTGTCGTGATGTTATAACTTTTGTGCTTGGATTAAACTTTTGAAGTTTGTGACAAATTTTGTAAATTTAAATTTGTTATATATCTATATATACATATATTATCCTATTTAGACATTTAATCTCGTTATTTCATTTTGGTGTATATAAATATAAAAATTTATATTTGTTGATAATGATAGTAATTATAGGTATTTAGTTGAATAAGAATGATATATTACAATATGAAATAATTATAATATATATGAAATAAATAAAAACATACTAGAGACGGAATAGAGAAAGAAATTTCGTCTCTAATGTTGATCCTGGGTATAGGATTTGAGATGAATTTTATTTTTTCTCCAATTGAGACGGAATAGAGATGGAATTATCCGTCTCGAAACTCTGGTTAGGGTTGTAGAATTCTGACTCTATTAGAGTCGAAATTATTCCGTCTCTTTTTAAGAAATAGAGACGGAATAAGTCGTCTCCATTCCGACTCCGTTTAAGACAGAATTGAATATTTTGTCTCCATTTAAATTTGCGATGATCCGTATTGAGACGGAACGATTACGTCTCCATTCCGTCGCTAAACCCGTTTAGAGATGGAATAGAGACGGAATTGTCCGTCTCTAAATCCATTTTTTAGTAGTGCGTGTATTTTATTGTGTCATTATCTAATGCTTAATTTTATTTCAATTCTTGCAGGCATGGATGATCAATTTATTTTGCGACGAGTTAGAAAATGATCAACAAATGGTACCAGTTCCTTCTACCAGTGCCTCTTCTACCGCGAGCCCTTCTACCGCTGGCCCTCCTGTTGCTAACCCTTCTACAGCTGGCCCAAATGCTGCTGCCCCTTCCATGAGTGCACTTTCTACTAGTGCTACTCAGACACCCAGAGGTAGAGGCCCGACCCGTGGGCTGAAGCTGCAGAAACCGGATGAGATCAATCTTGTCTGGGACTGGTATGAGAGGTATTGTGGGGGCAGCAGGTCAGAGTTCGCTAGTATGCTAGGGACTCTGTCCAGGTCACATTGTTGCATCAACCACAAGTGGCCAGAAGTCCCAAAAGAAGTTAAGGAGACTATCTGGATGAAGGTGCAAGAACGGTACAAGATCCCAGAAGAAGTGAAGAAGATCGTTTTTTTTTGCGGTGGGCGGCAAAGCTAAACCATTCTGCCACTACTTGGTGGAGAACTGGATCACTAGGGTGCCGCCATGCAGCCTCTGCCGTATGTGGTGTACAAAGGCATGATCACCGAAGAGGAGTGAAGGGTGTTCGTTGAGCACCACTCCACCCCCGAGTTCAGGGTATGTTTGTGCGTACCCTTTTATGAATTAATGCTCATAATGTTTTATCCCAAATTTTCTAATTAATTTTCTTTTGTAATGTCTTAACAACAAAGACAAGAACAAGCACGGCAAAACCGTGAAGCGAATCTCTTCCCCCGCACCATGGGACGAAGGGGATATGTGGGCAGCCTCGATCAGTGGAAAGAAGCTGGTTTGCTTCTGATGATTATCTAGCTGATCAACACTTTGTCATAGTCCCAATAAGTCATCTTCAAGATACTTCATCCTCTTAGATTGAAAATACTCCACGAAAAGAGAGTCACTCCAAAGATGACACTGACACTGACCATTGCAAACGGTAAAATTTGACCTATTAAATACTAAGAGATAGTTCTAGAAAATAATAAATCAAAAGACCGTCGGGTTGCAAAAATCCCGGTCGCAGCAGTATAGTAATTAAAAGCGACCTAGATATCAATCCGCGGGACTTGAGGAAAATAAGTCTAGCCTTAGATAATTGGTAATTAAAGGTGGTTTGTTTTTGTTTGTAAATTTAAATGAAAGACAGCAAGAATTTAAATAACAGTTAAGAATTAAAATAACAAAATATTAAAAGTGGTTTGTGAAAATGGAAGAACGGACTCTGGGTTCAGGTTTTACTCGTTTGATTAATTATGCTATTCTACCGGTTTAATTAAGAATAAATTGGCAAAATTCCTTTTAAAGTCTTCAGATTTAAATCCTAAATTCTAATGACCTCGTTTACCAGAACATGCAAGGTTTGATATAAACTCAAGCAAAACACATGTAAACGGCTAAATAAAAAAAGGAATATGTTTTGCATCTGAAATACTAGATTTATTCAATCAGAATAAATTTTTCCACAAACATAACAATTAATAAGACCAATCTATTTATCACGGATCTGTTCAAAATAGATTTTGTAAAGCAATTCAATAAACACATGTAATTTATTAAAACGCGAGAGAATAACATTAATTGTATCAAATTATAATTAATTAAAACCGGTAAAATAAATTGCACAATTAAAACAAACTAATAATAACCATTCCCCAGAGTATAAATAATCTAGCCGGACATATTAAATAAATAAACAGAGTCAAGAGTAAAAGAAATCATCTGTATCGCTGACTCCTGAAGCTGCTCCGTTATTTTAACTGACCGGAATAGAATATGTGGTAGATGGATAATATGTGTGGAGATGGTTAATTAAGTGGTAATGGAAAATGGTGGGACATGATTATTTTGTGGTGGTGGTCGGATGTTTTGTGAAATGGAATTGTGAAATGGGTGTGAGTACGTGGGAGTATGGTTTTGGGAATGAGAATGGGTAATAGTGTAGGTGGGGTAGTGTAGTGGTGGTGGAGCAGGTGTTGTGTTTTAATTTGGAGAATTGTGAGTGAGTGTAGTACGTAGGTATTGAAATGGAAATGAGAAAGTGAAAAATAAAGGAAGTGGGGGCGAGAGTGGTGCTGTGTCGGGTCTGGTGTCTCCTTCTCCTGATCGATCGATGGTTTTTGGAGCAGATGGAGCTGGGTTTAAATAGACTGAAAAAGGAGGAAAAAGACAAGGTAATAGATAGGCTGGTAGGTGAGTAAATTGGGGGAGAGATTTCAGTCAGACGGCGGCACCGAAATCTGCTAAAGTCTTCCTCTTATTCTGCTCGCGTGCTGGAACTGGAGCTGCCGTCATTTTTTCTTACTTTTTGAAAAGTAGAGTCTGCAAAAGCAGACTTTTGAATTTTTTTTTTTAAACACGCGTACAGATTTTGGAAATTTTAATTTTTTTTTTTTTTTTAACAATCATCACGCGGACAACTTTTTTTTTTTTTTTTTTGCATGTGAACGTTCACGTTCACAATTTATTTTTTTATTTTATTTTTTTTCTTTTGAAAAGCTTCCTTATTTTTGTTATCTTCTAACTGTCCCAGATTCTTCATTTGAGCTCCGATTTGTTCCCCGTTTACGGCGTTGGAAAGCTCGTGAGGAGAACTATGCATTTCCATCATCATTTCCTGATTTTATCATATAAATTGGCATCAGTTCTTACCCAAAGTAAGAGTCATGAAAAACATAGGATAAGTGTGAGAAAGTGCGTAAAAAGTTACACAAAATAAGGATTTAGCTCCTATAAAACTACATCAATTTCACACTTATCAAATCACCCCACACTTAGCCTTTTGCTTGTCCTCAAGCAAAACTCTCAAACACAAGTCCAAGCCAAGCTAATGAAACTCAACTTAAAAGGAAGAGCACAGAAGAAAGACACTACTAGCTTCACCAATCAAAGGGGCAATTCAATTTATTAAGCACAATTCAATTTTTTTTTTCAAAACAAGAAGTCATTCAAAGTTAACAATAGAGAAACAAAACCATAAGAACCTCGCCTTTAGCAATGAGCCAATCCATCTTTTTCATTCACAAACCATTAGAACGACAAGGGGCATGAAGTAAGATCTTATTCCATCATACCTTTCAATGCCACATACTCTTGATCCATAGAGAGAATTAAATTTTCATTCAGCTCAGCGATTGCACATTTTTTTCTAATTTAAGCGCTTTTAATTTCTTTCACCACAGACTTTTCTCTCCACCTATGTAACGGCTTTGGGTCAACTATCCCAGATCACAAGGACCTTAGGTAGCTAGGTGATGAGGCACCCCAAAGGACTTAATAACCAAGTGGACGAGGCCCGATTTTTGGATCAGAATTAAAATTAAGCATGCTCAGGATCAGCGGAGTACCTTGCCTTGTTCTTTTTTTTCAACCATTTCAATCCAGACATTCCAAGGCTCCAGGCTAAAAACAGGGTTCAGATGTGATATTCTCAATCATTATAGCATTCACAGAATATAGACTTATTTTAATCAATTAAAACCAGAAAAATTTAAAAATTTTGCACCCCAAGATTAGCTAACCAATTTTACTTCCTCTATGGCTTCCTTCTAAGTTGAGCAACACAGCAAGACTTAAACAAATGCAAGAGAAAAGAGCTCAAAGATGCACACAAAACAAGCGGCGAAGGAGCTTACCCCACCCCACACTTAGAGTGAAGCAATGTCCTCATTGCTTAGGAAGAATTAACATTGTGCAAGCAATCCAACGGGGAAACAAAATTACACATAACAGTTCATAGGGGAGCATATAAAATATTCAAGAGAGGAAAGGGTAAGAATACTCCCCAGAGTCCGCTCATGGTATGTAGCAAGGCCTACCCCACACTTGAGTTCAGCTGAGCGACAAAGTAAGCAAGTTGAGAAATATAATCTGCAAAGCAGAAGAACTCAAGTGGATCCAGACGAAATCATTAGTAGAAAAATAGGAGCAAGGCTCTTGCAATAAGCATAGCACCAACGAACACACCATAATCCAAAAATAAAAGGAAGAAAGGAAGATAAACAATTAAACTAAAGAAATCCAAAACAAAACTCAAACCAATGGGTTGCCTCCCACCAAGCTGCTCCGCTTTAAAGTCTCAAGCTAGACTCATTAGTCAGATTCAGGGAAAGAGGAAGAGGAGTGGGGAAGGGTCCCACAACTTCCTAGAACTAAGTTGCGCAGCTTTCGGAATTTGTGTTTTAACCGCCATGGGAGAGACTTCTTTTTAGGTGGCGCCGACTCCGAAACAGGGGAAGAAAGATCCTGCTGTACCTGGACAAAAGAAACTCCAAGCAAGTCAGTAGAAACATCAGCAGGACAAGTATACCTCTTCAGACGGGCCCCATTAACTTTGAAGGTTCACCCTTCTTGTTCTGCAGTTCGTAGGCTCCAAATGAAGTAACCCCTACCACCTTAAATGGTCCTGCCCAGTGAGATTTAAGCTTTCCTGGAAAGATCTTCAATCTGGAATTGTAGAGGAGCACCCAATCTCCAACTTTGAAGTCACGTTTCTGGATCATTTGATCGTGGAGCTTCTTGGTGCGCTCCTTGTAGATTCGAGCACTGTTGTAAGCTTGATCTCTTAGTTCTTCAAGCTCTAAAAGCTGAAATTTGCGTTTCTCACCAGCAGCAAGTATGTCAAAGTTCAGGGCCTTAAGTGCCCAGTACGCCTTATGCTCCAACTCAACAGGTAGATGGCAAGATTTCCCATATACCAGCCTAAAAGGAGACATCCCGATGGGTGTCTTGAATGCTGTCCTGTAGGCCCAGAGAGCGTCATCTAACCGTAGAGACCAGTCCTTCCTTGAAGAGTTTACTGTCTTTTGGAGAATCCACTTCAACTCTCGATTGGATATTTCAGCTTGTCCATTTGTTTGTGGGTGATACGGTAGTGCAACCTTATGACGTACTCCGTACTTAGCCAGCAAGGCATCGAATGAACGGTTGCAAAAATGTGATCCCCCATCACTGATAATTGCTCGTGGAACTCCGAAGCGAGTGAAGATGTGCTTTTTGATAAACTTGACCACGGTCTTTGAATCAGCATTCTGGCATGGTATGGCCTCGACCCATTTGGATACATAGTCAACTGCCACGAGTATATGACGGTAACCCTGTGAAGAAGGAAAAGGGCCCATAAAATCTATACCCCGGCAGTTGAATAGCTCAACCTCTAGGATCCCTTGTTATGGCATCTCGTGTCTTCGTGAGGTATTGCCCATTAGCTGACATTTATCACATTGTGCTACGAAGGTTTGACAATCCTTATGAATGGTAGGCCAATAAAAACCGGATTCTAGAACCTTGGCAGCTGTCCTTTGGGAGCCATGATGACCTCCAGCTTCTCTGGAGTGACAAATTTGATAACGCTGGAGATTTCATCATCAGGAAGGCATCTTCGTATTAGACTGTCAGCACAAACTCGGAAAAGATATGGATCTTCCCAAATAATGGCGAGTTTCAGCAAGGAATTTCTTCTTCTGGTTATAGCTGTAATCATGTGGAATTAACCCAGAAGCGAGATAATTTGCTAAATCGGCATACCATGGTTCTTGTACCTTCCCAATTCGGAACGCAGTCTCGTCAGGGAAGAACTCATTAATTGGGACTCCATCATCCGGGATGTCGAGTCTGGAGAGATGGTCAGCAACTCCATTTTGCTTCCCCTTCTTGTCAACAATCTCCAAGTTAAACTCTTGGAGAAGCAAAATCCATCTTAGCAGTCGAGGTTTGGAATCATTTTTGAGGAAGAGGTATTTAAGTGCCGAATGATCCGTGTGGATGATCACCTTGCTCCCCAACAGATATGATCTAAATTTGTCTAGAGCAAACACTACTGCAAGTAACTCCTTTTCTGTGGTGGTATAATTCTTCTGCGCATCAATTAGAGTTTTACTAGCATAAGTGATTACTCTCAAAATTTTGTCCTTCCTTTGGCATAGTGCAGCACCGACGGCATAGTCGCTTGCATCGGTCATGATCTCGAACGGTGTGGACCAATCAGGAGGGATCACAATCGGGGCAGAGCAGAGTTTGTCTTTTATGTTTTGGAAGGCCACCATACATTCATCAGTGAATTGGAATTTAATATTCTTCTGCAGCAGGTCTGATAGGTTTAGCTATTTTGAGAAATCTTGAATGAACCTCCTGTAGAACCCGGCGTGACCAAGGAATGATCTGACATCCCTCACTGAAGCAGGTGGAGGTAGTTTTTCTATCACCTCCACCTTGGCTTTGTCCACTTGGATTCCTTCTTTTGACACCTTGTGACCGAGCACAATCCCTTCTTGTACCATGAAATGGCACTTTTCCAGTTGAGTACTAGGTTTGTCTCCTCACAGCGCCCAAGGATTTGATCTAGTTGCTCCAGGCATATCTCATAGCTCTGCCCATAGACTGAGAAATCATCCATGAATACCTCAATGCTTTTCTCTATGAAGTCATTAAATATCGCCATCATGCACCGTTGGAAAGTTGCAGGAGCATTGCAGAGACCGAAAGGCATCCTTCTGTATGCAAATGTTCCATATGGGCAAGTGAAGGTTGTCTTCTTGGTCTCTAAAGCTATTGGAATTTGGAAGTATCCACTGTAACCATCGAGGAAGCAGTAGTACTCCTTGCCTGCTAGCCGCTCAAGCATCTGGTCAATGAATGGAAGCGGGAAGTGGTCCTTCCTTGTAGCGTTGTTAAGTCGACGGTAGTCGATACACATCCGCCATCCAGTAGTTTGTCGTTGGGGTACCAATTCGCCCTTCTCATTCGGAACAGCAACGATTCCTCCTTTCTTGGGTACGACTTGAACTGGAGAAACCCATGGGCTGTCAGAGATTGGGTAAATGATTCCTGCATCGAGAAGCTTCAGTACTTCTGTTTTGACCACTTCCTTTAGGTTGGGATTCAGTCTTCACTGGGGTTGTCTCACTGATTTGTAGCTATCTTCCATGTAGATTCTGTGAGTGCAGAATCCTGGATTAATCCCCTTCAGGTCAGCGACCGACCATCCTATGGCTCCCTTGTGTCTCTTGAGCACCTCTAGTAGTCTAGTTTCTTGCAGGTTAGACAGAGATGCAGAAATAATAACTGGAAGAGTGGTATTCTCTCCCAAGAAAACATATTTAAGATGAGCAGGAAGTGATTTTAATTCTAAAACGGGAGGTTTTTCTATAGAAGGCACAGGTTTTTGAATAGGCCGGTCTAATTTTTCTACCCCGTCCTTGATTTAGTTGTTGAATGATTGAGGCTACCTCTAGGTTATCTTTGTCATCTTCAATGACAAGTTTAAAATATGCCTTAAAACATCTGATGATTCTAACAGGAGATTTTGTTCATTGTTACTGGCAGGGAGATAGTCATCCTCTAGGTCAGGTAAATCCTCTATTAGGTCAACGGAAAATATAGCATGAGAAGAGGTGTTCTTTCGCATCATTTTATTTATATCAAAGCTAAGCTCTTCTTCATGAAATTTTAAGGTAATTTTTCCTTTATCCACATCTATGACAGTTTTAGCAGTTCGTAGAAAAGGTCTACCTAAAATCAGCGGTACCTCAACATCCTCATCCATATCCAAAATGACAAAGTCAGCAGGGAAGAAAAACTTACCTACCCCGACGACCACGTTTTCAACCATTCCTCGAGGTGTTATTGAGGACCTGTCAGCCAATTGAAGATTGAATTGGATTGGAGTCAGCTCACCTGCATGCAACTTCTTGAACATCGTGTATGGCATGAGGTTGATGCTTGCTCCTAGGTCACAAAGACCGTATCCACAGTCTATGTCTCCAATAGAGCACGGGATTATAGGTTGGCCTGGATCGCCACATTTTGGAGGTAGCTTCTGCTGGATTGCTGCTGAATAGGTTTCAGTCAGCTGGACGATGTCTTTCTCCTTATACTTCCTCTTAATGCTGGGGTTGTCTCACTGATTTGTAGCTATCTTCCATGTAGATTCTGTGAGTGCAGAATCCTGGATTAATCCCCTTCAGGTCAGCGACCGACCATCCTATGGCTCCCTTGTGTCTCTTGAGCACCTCTAGTAGTCTAGTTTCTTGCAGGTTAGACAGAGATGCAGAAATAATAACTGGAAGAGTGGTATTCTCTCCCAAGAAAACATATTTAAGATGAGCAGGAAGTGATTTTAATTCTAAAACGGGAGGTTTTTCTATAGAAGGCACAGGTTTTTGAATAGGCCGGTCTAATTTTTCTACAGGATAAGCAGTTGAGCTAAAATATGCCCGTCCTTGATTTAGTTGTTGAATGATTGAGGCTACCTCTAGGCTATCTTTGTCATCTTCAATCGACAAGTTTAAAATATGCCTTAAAACATCTGATGATTCTAACAGGAGATTTTGTTCATTGTTACTGGCAGGGAGATAGTCATCCTCTAGGTCAGGTAAATCCTCTATTAGGTCAACGGAAAATATAGCATGAGAAGAGGTGTTCTTTCGCATCATTTTATTTATATCAAAGCTAAGCTCTTCTTCATGAAATTTTAAGGTAATTTTTCCTTTATCCACATCTATGACAGTTTTAGCAGTTCGTAGAAAAGGTCTACCTAAAATCAGCGGTACCTCAACATCCTCATCCATATCCAAAATGACAAAGTCAGCAGGGAAGAAAAACTTACCTACCCCGACGACCACGTTTTCAACCATTCCTCGAGGTGTTATTGAGGACCTGTCAGCCAATTGAAGATTGAATTTGATTGGAGCCAGCTCACCTGCATGCAACTTCTTAAACATCGTGTATGGCATGAGGTTGATGCTTGCTCCTAGGTCACAAAGACCGTATCCACAGTCTATGTCTCCAATAGAGCACGGGATTATAGGTTGGCCTGGATCGCCACATTTTGGAGGTAGCTTCTGCTGGATTGCTGCTGAACAGGTTTCAGTCAGCTGGACGATGTCTTTCTCCTTATACTTCCTCTTATTTGAGATCAGATCCTTGATAAATTTAGCATAATTAGGCATCTGTTTGATGGCATCTATAAGAGGGATATTAATGGTGAGTTTTCGGAAGACATCTAGAAATCTTCCAAACTGCTCATCAAGCTCTCGCTCTTTGAGACGGTTTGGAAAAGGTAAATCTTGGGTAAGTGTCTTTCCCTTAGTGCTATTTACAGTAGTTAATTTAGAGTCGGAAGAAACAGGAGCCTGGGTCTCCTTATGATCTACCTCAGGAGGGGCAGATTGCCCTGATGGTGCACCGACAGTAGTAGAACGGGGTTCGATGGCCTCATCAGGTAGGTTTTCTGCCTGTTTCTCTTTGTTCAGGTTTCTTCCGCTTCGTAGGGTGACTGCATGTAATTCTTCGACGTTCTCTTCATTTGCATCAACCACCGCATTTGAGACTGTTACTACCTTCAATTGCTCCTTGGGGTTTGGATCTGTTTGGGAAGGTAGGGAGCCGGAAGGCCTTTGCTGTAGCAGGAATTGAGTCAACTGACTTATTGTTCCTTGCATTTGTACCATGGCCTGCTCCAATTTCTGCTGACCAGATGTCAAATTCTGGTTAACCACAGACTGTTGTTCTTGAGACACCACTAGTTTGTCTACCATCTCTTGCAGTTTGGTGTTGTTCGAGTTCAGCGATGGTTGCTGGAATTGAGACTGCTGTGGTCTTGCCTCGTTGTATTGATGTCTTGGAAATCCTGGTGGTGCTCCTTGAATTCCATGCTGAGGTTGAAGCTGGTGCGAGTTCAGCGCATTGTTTGGATTCCCATACCGGAGGTTTTGGTGCTGATTCTGCACCCAGGGTTGTCTGTTGTTGAACTGTCCGATGACGTTGGCCTCCTCTATTTTCTTCATCTCGGCTACCATTGGACAATCCTCATAGTCATGTGCGTCCCCGCACTGAGAGCAGCAGACTTCATTGGAACTTGTAGACACCTTCTTGGCAGATTGCCTAGGGGTTGGCCCCATGGTGAGCTGTTCGAGCATTTTCGCCATACTCCCCATTGTGGTTTTTAGATGCGCTTGCTCGGCGGCTATCTGCTCCATCACCGGATCTGGAGCTCGGGTAGAACTGTGACCTATTGAAAATACTCTTCCCCCACTGTTGCTCCATTGGCGTAGCTCCTCACAGTAGGACTCCATTGCTGCCATGAAATCTTCCCCGCTTTTTGCTAGCAGGTTCCCTCCTAAAGCAGCTCTTACATCGCCTCTGTTTTCATCTTTTAGCCCTTGGAAGAATCCTTGAGCCAGCGAGGTGATGTTCTGACCGTGGTGAGGGCACTGGCGGAGTAGTTCTTTGAATCGGTCCCATGCCTCGCATATTGTCTCACTACCCAACTGTCTGAATGCCGTCAGATCGGCGATCATCTGTCGTGTCCTGGAGATTGGGATGTATTTCTCATAGAACTTATCCGTCATCTGTTCCCAAGTGGTAATGATGCCTGGTGGAAGTCGATGGAACCATTTTGAAGCTTCTCCTGATAGGCTGTGCTGGAACAGACACAGTCTGGCATATTCTTCCAGGCCTTGCGATAAGCCAAGCGAGTCCAAGTGCACTAGGAATCGGTGTACGTGGTCTAGTGCATCAGCTGGGTCGGCACCTGAAAAGGTTCCTGCAGGGTGATTTCGAACAGCATTTGATTGATGGGAGGGTTTTACCTTTTGCCAGTCTGCCACTAGTTCTGCAGTTAGGTGTAGTAGAACACTGGGCCTCTTCTGGGTGTGGCTGGCGGTCTGTTTATTCTCCCCATCGTGTATTGGGCGACTGGACCTCCTCCAAGCTGGTTATGGTTTTCTGCCATGTTGAAATTTAGCGTTCTTCTTGCTTGATGTAATGTGCGTTCGATCGCTGGATCCAAGTTGTAAATGGGCGGCCCTTGAGATCGGGTGTTGTGCATTCACCGTACACCCTTGAATGGAGAGAGAATGTGCCTAACTTTTAAATTTAGACTAAGAAAATAACAACAGATTATTAAAGATATCAAAAATGGCTAATAATAATTAAATTCGAAATTATGGCGTAAAGTAATTAGAAAAAGAAAAAAAAATAGTGAAAATAAATTAACTAAAATTATAAAACAAAATATAGTAATGAAATAAATAAATAACCAAGGCTAGGGACTAGACAAAGTCAAGTCCCCGGCAGCGGCACCATTTTGCAAACGGTAAAATTTGACCTATTAAATACTAAGAGATAGTTCTAGAAAATAATAAATCAAAAGACCGTCGGGTTGCAAAAATCCCGGTCGTAGCAGTATAGTAATTAAAAGCGACCTAGATATCAATCCGCGGGACTTGAGGAAAATAAGTCTAGCCTTAGATAATTGGTAATTAAAGGGGGTTTGTTTTTGTTTGTAAATTTAAATGAAAGACAGCAAGAATTTAAATAACAGTTAAGAATTAAAATAACAAAATATTAAAAGTGGTTTGTGAAAATGGAAGAACGGACTCTGGGTTCAGGTTTTACTCGTTTGATTAATTATGCTATTCTACCGGTTTAATTAAGAATAAATTGGCAAAATTCCTTTTAAAGTATTCAGATTTAAATCCTAAATTCTAATGACCTCGTTTACCAGAACATGCAATGTTTGATATAAACTCAAGCAAAACACATGTATACGGCTAAATAAAAAAAGGAATATGTTTTGCATCTGAAATACTAGATTTATTCAATCAAAATAAATTTTTCCACAAACATAACAATTAATAAGACTAATCTATTTATCACGGATCTGTTCAAAATAGATTTCGTAAAGCAATTCAATAAACACATGTAATTTATTAAAACGCGAGAGAATAACATTAATTGTATCAAATTATAATTAATTAAAACCGGTAAAATAAATTGCACAATTAAAACAAACTAATAATAATCATTCCCTAGAGTATAAATAATCTAGCCGGACATATTAAATAAATAAACAGAGTCAAGAGTAAAAGAAATCATCTGTATCGCTGACTCCTGAAGCTGCTCCGTTATTTTAACTGACCGGAATAGAATATGTGGTAGATGGATAATATGTGTGGAGATGGTTAATTAAGTGGTAATGGAAAATGGTGGGACATGATTATTTGTGGTGGTGGTCGGATGTTTTGTGAAATGGAATTGTGAAATGGGTGTGAGTACGTGAGGGTATGGTTTTGGGAATGAGAATGAGTAATAGTGTAGGTGGGGTAGTGTAGTGGTGGTGGAGCAGGTGTTGTGTTTTAATTTGGAGAATTGTGAGTGAGTGTAGTATGTAGGTAGTGAAATGGAAATGAGAAAGTGAAAAATAAAGGAAGTGGGGGCGAGAGTGGTGTGTGTCGGGTCTGGTGTCTCCTTCTCCTGATCGATCGATGGTTTTTGGAGCAGATGGAGCTGGGTTTAAATAGACTGAAAAAGGAGGAAAAAGACAAGGTAATAGACAGGATGGTAGGTGAGTAAATTGGGGGAGAGATTTCAGTCAGACGGCGGCACCGAAATCTGCTAAAGTCTTCTTCTTATTCTGCTCGCGTTAATGGTGGCCACGGGTCCGGTTCCACCGGTTCCGGTTCCGGTTCTACCGTTCCGGTTCCAGAAAATGTGTATTCGTATTCGGAACCGGTCTGGGCGGTTCCGTTCGGTTCCGGTTCCGGTCTGAAATCTGGATTCGCTTCGGATTCGGTCAAAAAACCGGTTCCGGCCGGTTCCAGCCGGTTCCGGTTTCGGTTCTGATCGGTTCCGACCGGTTCCGGAAAGATTCGATCGGCTCCAGTTGCTTCGTTTTAGCTCCGATTTGAGATCCGTTTGAGTGCACACGTTGCTCTTTTCATCCACTTTAGGTTATTCTTCAAGTTTATAATCTTAAATGTGTAAGAAACAAAGACTTAGGGATTTTTATTGAATTTACAAAAAATAAGGAACAAAGAGAATTTTATTATATTCACTGCCTCATTAAAACCTTATTAGGTAAAAATCCATTGGGAAAACCATAATAAGGAAAAAGAGTACAGCTACTAAGAGGTTACATTTTAAAAACCCAACGGTAACTTCAACCGGTTCCGGGGCGGTTCCGGTTCCGAATCCGATGACGGTTCCAGCGGTTCCAGGCGGTTCCGGTTCCGGTTCGGGCCCGAATCTCAAAACATGTATCGTATTCGGAACGGTGAGGCGGTTCGGTTCCGGTTTCCGATTCCCACCGGTTCCCGGCCGTTCCGATCCAATCGGTTCGGTAGAACCGCCGTTCCGGGTAGAACCGACCCGATGGCCACCATTAGCTCGCGTGCTGGAACTGGAGTTGCCGTCATTTTTTCTTACTTTTTGAAAAGTAGAGTCTGCAAAAGCAGACTTTTGAATTTTTTTTTAAACACGCGTACAGATTTTGGAAATTTTAATTTTTTTTTTTTAAATTTTTTTTAACAATCATCACGCGGACAACTTTTGGTTTTTTTTTTTTTGCATTGAACGTTCACATTCACAATTTATTTTTTATTTTTTTATTTTTTTTCTTTGAAAAGCTTCGTTATTTTTGTTATCTTCTAACTGTCCCAGATTCTTCATTTGATCTCCGATTTGTCCCCGTTTGCGGCGTTGGAAAGCTCGTGAGAGAACTATGCATTTCCATCATCATTTCCTGATTTTATCATATAAATTGGCATCAGTTCTTACCCAAAGTAAGAGTCATGAAAACATAGATAAGTGTGAGAAAGTGCGTAAAAAGTTACACAAAATAAGGATTTAGCTCCTATAAAACTACATCAATTTCACACTTATCAACCATCAATTCGACCGACTAATTTCTCAAGAATTGGACTTTAAATCTCCTGAACCTCCTAACGACACACCCACTCCAGCTCCGCATAGAAAATTTCAATAAGCATCAGCACACCCCATAATTATTATTATCTTAGATCCTAATTTCAGTGTCCAAACACGTCTTTCATAGAAGAAGTATGCAATTATAAAAAAATATAAATTATTTTTATTTTATACTATTCTCTAAGCTTATCATACTATGAGTAGTTAAATTACAATAAAACACCTAACCGAGAAAATGAGGAAAATAAAAATGTTATATATCCAAAGAGTATTTGAATTTATATATTTTAATTAAAATTGCAACTTCTAAACAAAATATTACTATTTTGTTAAAAGTTTTAATTTTAACAAATATAAAAACAAATAAAATTATGATAGTACGATTATTTTAGAGAATGAAAAAAAGGAAAAAGTTTCAAATTATTTGAAAATACTTTATATATTTATTTAATGAAATTTGTAAATTTTGATAATATATCATATATTTAAAATTTTGTATGTTATTAAAATTGTAAATTATATATATTCATATTTTCTATACTTTTTTTGATTTTTTATTCATATATCAACTTATTTACATATTGTATTGTTTTTAGTATTTAAGAACTATTAATAATATTTCAAGTTTATATAAGTTATTTTTTAAAGAGTTTTATTACTTTTTAAAATATTATTTTTAATTAATTGTATTTTTGTAGTATTTTAAATATTGTTTTTGTAAAATTGCATAAAATCCCCTGAAAAAAGTAGCATATTATGAACTTGCAACATGACCTACAATGTCAGGAGTAAAATAGTCATTATTCAAGGTCACTACGAGGATCAGAGATATTTTATGAATTACGGAACTTTTTAGGGGTATCTTTTGAACGTGTTTTTACAAAGGGGTATATTGTAAATTATGAAATATTTCAGGGGTATATTATGAATTTTCCATTCTCTTTATTATTATTATTATCTAATTCCAAAAAGATATTTCTAATTCCCTTTTTTTTTGCTAAAAAGTTATTTTCTTAATTAAATATCTTTGGAATATTCATTCTTTTATACTATAATTATTACCTATCGTTTCTACAATTAAAAATAACTGCTTGTTTCAATATTCATTCCAATTTTCTTGTGTTTCTTCAAAATATTTTCAAAAGTAATTTTTTTCTAGTTATCATATAGAAAACCTCATTTTTTTCTCAAAAATCCTTTTTACATAAAAAAATACGTTTCATCTTGAAAAATGACAAGTCACAAACAAGAGGAGGAAGGAGATACACCACATCACAAGAACATTAGTTGGAGCTACCTTCCTCCACTACCACCAAAGGAGGAACTACGAGGTGCAAGCATCCATTTACACCAAAGGCGAGTCTTCTCGAGCACACACAAGGTTAGAACTTCTAAAACCTTGCATTCACCCCTCTTTATGTGTCTCTAACCTAAATACACTAATCAACCTGTTAAAACTGTAATTGAGGTACCACCAAAGAATGTTTCCTTTGATTGTTTTTAATTTCACTGATTATGTAATCAAATTGGGACTTTTCGCCCCCAAAAGGTCTAAAAGGTATCGATATGAAAATCCTCAAAATCCTATGTCAAAAAACTTACAAAAACATATAACACTATTGTGTGGTATCCGTTCGAGGGTCACATATGTGTGTCCAGGGGTTACAGACACATTTTCTACAATCGAGACATGGTATTAGACCTATTTTGACCGTTTGATAACCGCCTGTGGGTCACAGACTACTTTCTGTCAAAAATCTCATGTGAAACCCTTGTGTCTGTAGGTCATTGATGCGTCTCAATGTTTCCTCTTCTTCTTTTCTGGCTGCTCAGAACCCTAGTGTCCTTATGTCATGAACACTTCCCATAATAGAGTTTTCTGTTGGTTTCCTAACCATAATCCACTTTTGATAACTTCCAATTCATCTAACCCTTTTAAAAATATCCATAATCACAAAACACATTGACTTAACCCTATAATTAAAGGAGATTCATATAAATTATAAGTGTTAATGTAAAATTAGTAAGGGAAAATGATTCTCATGGATGGTGAAATCTAAGCCTTAATAAGATCCAAAACCCTCAATGGAATCCATATCAAGCCCCTAAACCCAACTCTCTAATTAAATAGGTGAAAAATTGGCAACCTTCATGGGTTCATGTGAGCTAACTTTGGTAGTAAATTTAGGTTTCTAAATAGAGCTTGATAACCGTATTTAAGGTAAAACCTAGAACCAACATGTTAACCTTAGCATATTAGGGAGGTTCAAATTCAGGCCTCACATATTGCCGACTCTATCAGGAACTAACTTCTTAACCTTAGTTTTGTTAATCTCTTCTAAAAAAGGACTAACTTGAGCATGTATCTTAAGGATTCATTGTGTTTAAGGTTATGATTTTGTGAATATTCTTGGTTTATTTTACCGTTATGTATACAAAAGCTGAATGAGTGATTATACAAAACAATCAATGGTCACATGAAAATGTGAGCTGTACATTATAAGGGTCATATATAAAAGGTGAAAAAGTGAAGTATGGTGTGCAAGCATCTGCAGAGGGTTATTATCTGAGTGGTTAAATTAGTGTAAAAGAAAAGAAAAGAAATTAAAAACTCAAATTAAACGTCGGGCTGCAAACAAATCCCGGTCGTAGTTAGTAAAACAAGTGTCGTATCCACAGGGAGATTGTTCAATTTATCCTAGTCTTGGTAGTTACTTAAAAACTGTAAAAAGGGTTTAGCCGGAGGCAAGCTTGATTTGTTGTTTGATCAGTGCAAATATAATAAAATAGTAAAAAGGTGAATTAATTGATGTGAATGGAAAAATGTATCCTAGGATAGCGGGGGAATTTCCTAAATTACTTAAACAGATTTATAACCCTGTCTCAATTATTTATTGCCTATTAGAGTTAATAATTGTCAGTTACGAACTCTTAATAATAGCCTTAATATTTTCCTGCTCAGTCCGGAGTGTAAATACTAAGATTAATTCCTTTGTGGTACCTAGACTATCTCAAACATATGTTGATAGTTACCATAAAAATGCAGTATTTTGTCAGAATAAGCATTTAACAATATTAGTTAAAAGGAATTAAAACAAGTTAACAAGTGAGACAGGTGATAAATATTGTTTACGTAATATTAGAAATAAATCCCCATCCTAGGATACAAAAAGAAAATTACTCAGACATTAACGGAGATAAGAAGATAGCACAGACAGATTTTGACATCAATTCAGAGGAAGAACTGGTCTGCTCTCGCTCTCACTGCTGCTCTTCTATTTCTTTTGTTACTGCGTGAGTGTGGAATGTTGTGGTGTTACGGGAGGAAATTAAGTGGAAGCGAATGGGTGAGTGTGGTGAATGGTTTCTTCAGACTCCCGTCGTGCGTGGTGTGCGTAGTCTTATGGTGTTGTTTGGGTAAGTTTATATAGAGGCAGAGGAGAAGAAGATCCGTACGAATTTGATTGCCGGTTGATTGCTCTCATTGATTGCAGGGGACAGAAATGAAACGCGTGAGAGATTTAAGGTAGGCGGTGCGGCGGAGTAGATGGATATGGCAGAAGCGAAGTTGCAGATACTCGGGGGAAGGCAAGTTGCAGACGAAGACGAGCGAAGAAAACTGTCGCGTTTGTGTAAATATACACGCGTCCGCGTGTGCGTCCGCCTAAAACTCATGCGGACGTGACTGAGCCGTCCGCCCGGCCACTTGTGCCGTCCGCTTCCGTGTCCGCCTGAAATCCACGCGGTCGTCACTGGTGTGGCGTCCGCTTAAGGACATCCGAGACGTCCGCCCTAATACCATGCGGACGCATGTGTTGTCTCGGCTTATTTTCTTCCATCATTGACCGGCTCTAAATTCTTCGTTTGGACTCCGTTTTCCGAGCCGTTTGCGTCTATGCGTTTGTCTCTTCATGTACTTTGCTCCTAGATTGGCTTTTCCTCATGTTTAAACCAATAAATTTGTGAGATAATCAATAAAACATAAACTAGAGGAAAAACATACGATAAGTGAGAAATGAGCAGAAAAGTGCTGATATGATATATGAAACACACCTATAAAACATGCTCATTTAGACACTTATCACACCCCCACACTTACCTTTTGCTTGTCCTCAAGCAAAACCATGTACCCAAACAAGTAGGGAATGCTCAATATTAACAAATACTATTATGAAGGGTAGGATAAAGAAGTCAATAGTACATGATCTTAAACTTTTTAGAGGAGTGTGATCCATCACCTACTGGTGGCATAGGTGTACTCAGGGCAAAAATAAAAATTAGAGTTTCGGGGTATGATCCGGAGTACTTCAATGCTTCTTGATTTAAGGTGACTTTGAGAACTTTTACCATGGCCAACTTCTCTCAAGAATGGGCATTGAGGAGAAAACAAAAGGAAAAATAGAATTATGCATTTGTTTCACTTTTGCATAAGAGATGAGAAGATAATATGTAGGCATTATGCCTTCGTATTTTAAAGAACACTCAACTCTCTTTGTTGGTTACCAATGGTGTCTCGCAAGTCCCTTATTTATTATTATTTTTTTCTTTTTTGACAGAGAAGCACCCCTTAGCAATCCCTAAGAAAGAAGATAGAAAGAACCTCTGAGTAATAAAAATCCATCCTTTTTAGATCATTTGGTCACACCGCATAAAAATGCTCCTCAAAAGTAATCAAAATTTTTAAAATTTGTACCATTTATCCCACAATTCATAACAGTATTTATTCTTAAAGAGAACAACCCACATATAAAGGGTCCACGATATTGAATTTGAACAAACGCAAGATAAGCAGAGAGATTAAGCATTTTAGCATAAAATGTCACCGAAAAGGGCACACTCCCCCACACTTAAATTGAACAATGTCCTCATTGTTCAACAGAAAAACAAGGGAAGGTTTCAGAAGACCTGTTCCGGTAAGTAGATAAAATAGAGAGAACACGAAGCTCACGAATATCATTTAAGCACATAAACTCTCCTCTGCATATTTATTTAAATAAAAGCATAATTAAAGAAACTGGTACTCCCCTGAGATTATTTTTGCTAGCGTGTATTGAACTTCCCCCACACTTGAGCTTCAGCCTCAAGTAGCGTAGCTTGGTTGCGGTGTAGACATGAAATTGCACCTGCATAAAACACTAGAAGCAACCATACTATAAACGGGGTTAAGAGTTAGCAAAAACAAAATTTAAAGGGAACCTGAAAATTAAAACACATAAGCATATAAAAGATAAGTTCGTCCGGGTTGCCTCCCGGAAAGCTGCCCTTCTTTAACGTCTTTGGCTAGACGCTTTGTCGTTAGATCGATCCTGGGGGGTGGTTATGAGGAGGAGATCCAAAGCATGACTCGATGGTATTTTTGAGTGTCCACCTGGATGCATGTTTTCTTTTCTTATCCCGCTCTTCGTCCGGGATTGGTGGTGGTATCTCTGTAATAGACATGCCGTCTGGAAGGGTGATAAACAGAAGTGGGGATGATGATGATTGAGTATCCCTTACGAACTTGAGATCTTTGGATTTGCTATCTGGAGATCTTCCTGATGCAAACTCCAGCTTTTCGTTATAAGCCTGAAGGGTGATTTTCCCCTGGGCTACCCAAATGTGCACATCGGCTGTGGCAAGGAATGGTCGTCCAAGGATGAGAGGTGTAGTGGAGTTCTCTTCGATGTCTAGAATGACAAAATCGCATGGGAAGTATAAGTGTTCCACTTTGATGATAATATCCTCCACCACTCCGCTTGGGTAAGCTACTGAACCATCCGCCAGTTGAAGGGTCATCTTAGTCTTTTTCATTTCTCCAATTCCTAGCTTTTTGAAAGTGGAGAGGGGCATCAAATTTATGGAGGCACCCAGATCGCATAAGGAGTATGGAAATGAGGTGCTACCAATTGTGACTGGAATGGTGAAGCTACCCGGATCATTGCATTTGGAAGGTAGTGGTTGTTGCAGAATAGCTGAGCAAGCTACATTGAGAGGTACCGTACCGACTTCGGCCAATTTAGTTTTGTTGGATATGAGGTGTTTGAGGAATTTGGCGTAGTTTGGCATTTTGGCAATGAGGTCTACAAACTGTATGTTGACGTTTAGTTGTTTCAGCATTGCCAGAAACTTACCATATTCATTATCCAATTTCTGCTTCTGGAGTCGGTGGGGAAATGGTATAGGCGGTTCTTGTGAAGAAGGTTTTGAAGCTGATGGAATAGTGAGGATGGTGGGAGATGTTTTTTCTACAGGGGCCTCAGCTTTTTCTTCACTATCCTCTTTGGATTCTTCTGATCTTTGCGGGATGTGAATCTCGTCGGTTTTTTTACCGCTTCTCAAGGTTATCGCCTTAACCTCTTCTTCTTCTTCTTCAAAGTCGAGCTTTTCATTTTCATAACCGGCCACCAAGTGCTCAAGGTAGGTATTCTCAGATTGAATGCGATTATTATAGACTTTGGCGGTGCTTTCAAGTTCAGCTACATTCCTTTTGGAAGTTTCGATTGCTACAACCCACTCTTGGAGGGAAGGGTGTAGTTCTAGAACTTTAGCTGTTTTAGCCACCTCCATCTTTTCTTCATCGTGCTCCTTCACATAGATGCATTTGGCTTGCTCTCTTGGATTTGGTTCATTTTGGCTGGGGAGAGCCCCTGGCGGTCTTCGAGCAAGTTGTTCTGCAAGTTGATTGAATTTACCTTCGATTTTCTGGTTGAAGGCTTCTTGTGCAGAGAGCTGGTTCTGAGTTATGGACATGAATCCTTTCATCATCTCTTTCAGTTCTGCGTTTGGATCAGAAGAGGATGAAGATGGTTGTTGTTGTTGTTGTTGGAAACCTGGAGGGGCACCTTGTGCTCTATATCCCATATTAGAGTTTGGTTGGGGTCGGTTTCCCTGATAGGTAATGGAATTGTTGTTCTGCCCTCCTTGGTTCTGATCATTATTTTTCCATGAGAAATTCGGGTGATTTCTCCATGGATAGTTGTTGTTGATGTTATTGTTGTAGGAATTACCGGGGCGGTTTCCTATGAATTGTACTTCCTCGTACTGGCCTTTGCCTTCGCATTGATGAGTTTCATGAGGACCGGCGCATATGACACATCGTTCTGTAGGTGGAACTGGTGGTGAACTTGCAGGTGGGGAAGCTATTGTTTTTACGATTTCGTTTTGTGATGTTGTTAGCTTTTCCACCATCTTTGCAAGGGACGAGATCTGGGCTGATAAATGATCCGTAGGCTCAACGTGGAGTAGGCCTGCTGCTCGTGGCGTTCTTCCTTTGGATCTCGTCCACTGTCTTGTATTGCTCGTCATGGTTTCGAGAAGGTCCATTCCTTCTTTAGGAGATTTCATCATGAAACTTCCTCCTGCAGAGGAATTGACGAGTAGTCGGTTCCCATCATCCAGACCGTTGAAGAATGACAGGCAGAGGGATTGATCGTCAAGACCATGGTGGGAACACTTCATTAGCATATCCTTGAATCTGTCCCATGCGTCGTACAACGTTTCTCCCGGCTCCTGACAGAAAGTGTTGATCTCACCGATCAATTGCCTCGTTCTACTGGTTGGGTAGTATTTGGCAAGGAATTTTTGGGCCATTTGCAGCCATGTGGTGATTGATCGGGAGGGAAGGCTTCGGTACCACTGTTTGCTGAATCCGACAACGAGTGAGGAAATAGTTGTAGACGGATTCTTTCTTTGACGTTGCGTCTGACCAAAGGAATTGCAGAAGTCTAGGAAGAGACTCAGATGATTTGGGGCTTCATCTGGGTTCGCTCCACTAAACTTGCCTAGATCCCGGACGGCGGTGATGTAGTGGGTTTTGAAAACCCATCGTCCGGCTTCTTGTGGTGTTAGTTCAGGGAGAACTATGGCTGATGCTCTTCCTTCGGTATTGGTTGGTGGTAGTCAGAGAGGCACGGTGTTCTGGTTGATTTGCATGGTATTTCATTTATAACTTCGTTATTGGCCATGGCTTGTTTCTCAGGTTTCTTTGTGCTTGTAATAAAGTGCGCTCGGGTTCGGGGCTCGGACTGATTGGTGGAGAGCCTCGGGTTCGAGTTTGGCATGCACAGAAGATAACTTGTGGTTTGTGAGAAACTGCAAAATTAATTAGTAAATAGATAAAGAAAAGCAATATATTGGTTAGGCTGATAAACGTTAGTTAAACAACACTGATTTTTTTTTTTTTTTTTAACAAGAGTAAAATGACAGAATATTAAATGACAAGGGAAAGAAATGACAGAAAATTAAAGTTAGGAGTTAGTATACTGGAAATTATAAGTTAGTAGTTAGTATACAGAAATTTGAAGGACAATGGAAATGAAATGTTAAGGACAATGGAAATGAAATGTTAAGGACAATGGAAATTAAATGTTAAGGACAATGGAAAGAGATGACAGGAAATTTTAAGTTAGTAGTTAGGGACAATGGAAAGAAATGACAATGGAAAGAAATGACAGAAATAATAACAATAATATTAAGATGTCCGAAGTTAGATGTCCAAGTCAGATGTCCAAGTCAGATGTCCAAGTCAGATGTCCGAGATTAACAATTTAATAGTATTAACAGATTATTATAATATAGCGAGTGAACTACCGGAAACTAGGGAAATTGATGGAATCAATCTCCCCGGCAACGGCGCCAATTTGCAGGGTTTTTTCTGAGTGGTTAAACTGGTGTAAAAAAAAAAAAGAAATTAAAAACTCAAATTAAACGTCGGGCTGCAAACAAATCCCGGTCGTAGTTAGTAAAACAAGTGTCGTATCCACAGGGAGATTGTTCAATTTATCCTAGTCTTGGTAGTTACTTAAAAACTGTAAAAAGGGGTTTAGCCGGAGGCAAGCTTGATTTGTTGTTTGATCAGTGCAAATATAATAAAAACAGTAAAAAGGTGAATTAATTGATGTGAATGGAAAAATGTATCCTAGGATAGCGGGGGAATTTCCTAAATTACTTAAACAGATTTATAACCTGTCTCAATTATTTATTGCCTATTAGAGTTAATAATTGTCAGTTACGAACTCTTAATAAAGCCTTATATTTTCCTGCTCATCCGGAGTGTAAATACTAAGATTAATTCCTTTGTGGTACTTAGACTATCTCAAAATCATATGTTGATAGTTACCAAATAAATGCAGTGTTTGTCAAAGCATTTACAAATAGTTGAAAGGAATTAAAACAAGTTAACAAGTGAGACAGGTGATAAATATTGTTTACGTAATATTAGAAATAAACCCCCATCCTAGGATACAAAAGAAAATTACTCAGACATTAACGGAGATAAGAAGATAGCACAGACAGATTTTGACATTAATTCAGAGGAAGAACTGGTCTGCTCTCGCTCACTGCTGCTTCTATTTCTTTTGTTACTGCGTGAGTGTGGAATGTTGTGGTGTTACGGGAGGAAAATAAGTGGAAGCGAATGGATGAGTGTGGTGAATGGTTTCTTCAGACTCCCGTCGTGCGTGGTGTGTATTATGGTGTTGTTGGGGGAGTTTATATAGAGGCAGAGGAGAAGAAGATCCGTACGAATTTGATTGCCGGTTGATTGCTCTCATTGATTGCAGGGGACAGAAATGAAACGCGTGAGAGATTTAAGGTAGGCGGTGCGGCGGAGTATATGGATATGGCAGAAGCGAAGTTGCAGATACTCGGGGGAAGGCAAGTTGCAAATGAAGACGAGCGAAGAAAACTGTCGCGTTTGTGTAAATATACACGCGTCCGCGTGTGCGTCCGCCTAAAACTCATGCGGACGTGACTGAGCCGTCCGCCCGGCCACTTGTGCCGTCCGCTTCCGTGTCCGCCTGAAATCCACGCGGTCTTCACTGGTGTGGCGTCCGCTTAAGGACATCCGAGACGTCCGCCCTAATACCATGCGGACGCATGTGTTGTCTCGGCTTATTTTCTTCCATCTATGACCGGCTCTAAATTCTTCGTTTGGACTCCGTTTTCTGAGCCGTTTGCGTCTATGCGTTCGTCTCTTCATGTACTTTGCTCCTAGCTTGGCTTTTCCTCATGTTTAAACCAATAAATTTGTGAGATAATCAATAAAACATAAACTAGAGGAAAAACATACGATAAGTGAGAAATGAGCAGAAAAGTGCTGATATGATATATGAAATACACCTATAAAACATGCTCATTTAGACACTTATCACACCCCCACACTTACCTTTTGCTTGTCCTCAAGCAAAACCATGTACCCAAACAAGTAGGGAATGCTCAATATTAACAAATACTATTATGAAGGGTAGGATAAAGAAGTCAATAGTACATGATCTTAAACTTTTTAGAGGAGTGTGATCCATCACCTACTGGTGGCATAGGTGTACTCAGGGCAAAAATAAAAATTAGAGTTTCGGGGTATGATCCGGAGTACTTCAATGCTTCTTGATTTAAGGTGACTTTGAGAACTTTTACCATGGCCAACTTCTCTCAAGAATGGGCATTGAGGAGAAAACAAAAGGAAAAATAGAATTATGCATTTGTTTCACTTTTGCATAAGAGATGAGATAATATGTAGGCATTATGCCTTCGTATTTTAAAGAACACTCAACTCTCTTTGTTGGTTACCAATGGTGTCTCGCAAGTCCCTTATTTATTATTATTTTTTTTCTTTTTTGACAGAGAAGCACCCCTTAGCAATCCCTAGAAAGAAGATAGAAGAACCCCTGAGTAATAAAAATCCATCCTTTTTAGATCATTTGGTCACACCGCATAAAAATGCTCTCAAAAGTAATCAAAATTTTCAAAATTTGTACCATTTATCCCACAATTCATAACAGTATTTATTCTTAAAGAGAACAACCCACATAAAAGGGTCCACGATATTGAATTTGAACAAACGCAAGATAAGCAGAGAGATTAAGCATTTTAGCATAAAATGTCACCGAAAAGGGCACACTCCCCCACACTTAAATTGAACAATGTCCTCATTGTTCAACAGAAAAACAAGGGAAGGTTTCAGAAGACCTTTCGGTAAGTAGATAAAATAGAGAGAACACGAAGCTCACGAATATCATTTAAGCACATAAACTCTCCTCTGCATATTTATTTAAATAAAAGCATAATTAAAGAAACTGGTACTCCCCTGAGATTATTTTTGCTAGCGTGTATTGAACTTCCCCCACACTTGAGCTTCAGCCTCAAGTAGCGTAGCTTGGTTGCGGTGTAGACATGAAATTGCACCTGCATAAAACACTAGAAGCAACCATACTATAAACGGGGTTAAGAGTTAGCAAAAACAAAATTTAAAGGGAACCTGAAAATTAAAACAGCATAAAAGCATATAAAAGATAAGTTCGTCCGGGTTGCCTCCCGGAAAGCTGCCCTTCTTTAACGTCTTTGGCTAGACGCTTTGTCGTTAGATCGATCCTGGAGGAGGAGATCCAAAGCATGACTCGATGGTATTTTTGAGTGTCCACCTGGATGCATGTTTTCTTTTCTTATCCCGCTCTTCGTCCGGGATTGGTGGTGGTATCTCTGTAATAGACATGCCGTCTGGAAGGGTGATAAACAGAAGTGGGGATGATGATGATTGAGTATCCCTTACGAACTTGAGATCTTTGGATTTGCTATCTGGAGATCTTCCTGATGCAAACTCCAGCTTTTCGTTATAAGCCTGAAGGGTGATTTTCCCCTGGGCTACCCAAATGTGCACATCGGTTGGCAAGGAATGGTCGTCCAAGGATGAGAGGTGTAGTGGAGTTCTCTTCGATGTCTAGAATGACAAAATCGCATGGGAAGTATAAGTGTTCCACTTTGATGATAATATCCTCCACCACTCCGCTTGGGTAAGCTACTGAACCATCCGCCAGTTGAAGGGTCATCTTAGTCTTTTTCATTTCTCCAATTCCTAGCTTTTTGAAAGTGGAGAGGGGCATCAAATTTATGGAGGCACCCAGATCGCATAAGGAGTATGGAAATGAGGTGCTACCAATTGTGACTGGAATGGTGAAGCTACCCGGATCATTGCATTTGGAAGGTAGTGGTTGTTGCAGAATAGCTGAGCAAGCTACATTGAGAGGTACCGTACCGACTTCGGCCAATTTAGTTTTGTTGGATATGAGGTGTTTGAGGAATTTGGCGTAGTTTGGCATTTTGGCAATGAGGTCTACAAACTGTATGTTGACGTTTAGTTGTTTCAGCATTGCCAGAAACTTACCATATTCATTATCCAATTTCTGCTTCTGGAGTCGGTGGGGAAATGGTATAGGCGGTTCTTGTGAAGAAGGTTTTGAAGCTGATGGAATAGTGAGGATGGTGGGAGATGTTTTTTTCTACTGGGGCCTCAGCTTTTTCTTCACTATCCTCTTTGGATTCTTCTGATCTTTGCGGGATGTGAATCTCGTTGGTTTTTTTACCGCTTCTCAAGGTTATCGCCTTAACCTCTTCTTCTTCTTCTTCTTCAAAGTCGAGCTTTTCATTTTCATAACCGGCCACCAAGTGCTCAAGGTAGGTATTCTCAGATTGAATGCGATTATTATAGACTTTGGCGGTGCTTTCAAGTTCAGCTACATTCCTTTTGGAAGTTTCGATTGCTACAACCCACTCTTGGAGGGAAGGGTGTAGTTCTGGAACTTTAGCTGTTTTAGCCACCTCCATCTTTTCTTCATCGTGCTCCTTCACATAGATGCATTTGGCTTGCTCTCTTGGATTTGGTTCATTTTGGCTGGGGAGAGCCCCTGGCGGTCTTCGAGCAAGTTGTTCTGCAAGTTGATTGAATTTACCTTCGATTTTCTGGTTGAAGGCTTCTTGTGCAGAGAGCTGGTTCTGAGTTATGGACATGAATCCTTTCATCATCTCTTTAAGTTCTGCATTTGGATCAACAGAGGATGAAGATGGTTGTTGTTGTTGTTGTTGGAAACCTGGAGGGGCACCTTGTGCTCTATATCCCATATTAGAGTTTGGTTGGGGTCGGTTTCCCTGATAGGTAATGGAATTGTTGTTCTGCCCTCCTTGGTTCTGATCATTATTTTTCCATGAGAAATTCGGGTGATTTCTCCATGGATAGTTGTTGTTGATGTTATTGTTGTAGGAATTACCGGGGCGGTTTCCTATGAATTGTACTTCCTCGTACTGGCCTTTGCCTTCGCATTGATGAGTTTCATGAGGACCGGCGCATATGACACATCGTTCTGTAGGTGGAACTGGTGGTGAACTTGCAGGTGGGGAAGCTATGTTTTTACGATTTCGTTTTGTGATGTTGTTAGCTTTTCCACCATCTTTGCAAGGGACGAGATCTGGGCTGATAAATGATCCGTAGGCTCAACGTGGAGTAGGCCTGCTGCTCGTGGCGTTCTTCCTTTGGATCTCGTCCACTGTCTTGTATTGCTCGTCATGGTTTCGAGAAGGTCCATTCCTTCTTTAGGAGATTTCATCATGAAACTTCCTCCTGCAGAGGAATTGACGAGTAGTCGGTTCCCATCATCCAGACCGTTGAAGAATGACAGGCAGAGGGATTGATCGTCAAGACCATGGTGGGAACACTTCATTAGCATATCCTTGAATCTGTCCCATGCGTCGTACAACGTTTCTCCTGGCTCCTGACAGAAAGTGTTGATCTCACCGATCAATTGCCTCGTTCTACTGGTTGGGTAGTATTTGGCAAGGAATTTTTGGGCCATTTGTAGCCATGTGGTGATTGATCGGTAGGGATGGCAATGGGTCCGCGGGTACCCATTTCACCCGGTCACCCGACCTGCTAAACCGGGTGAAAAACCCGCATAAAACGGGTGAAAAACGGGTGACGGGTGAAACGGTTACGGGTGCGGGTCGGGTGACGGGTGAACATTTTTCACCCATCACCCGACCCGCTCACCCGCATAGATTATATATATATTATATGTTAAATTGTTACTTATTATTCATTCTCCTACACTCATGATTTTTGTAACCCTAACTAGTGAACAAGGAACATTCATGCTCTGGGTGACTACACCATTCTTTATTCTCACCACTCTCGGTAATTTTACAGCCCTAGCATACTTGCTCTACGCAGTTTTTAATTATCTTCACTGAAGGTAATTTCAACTCTAACTGACAAACATGGAACAAAGATGCTCTATGCCTCTATTTTCTTTCTTCACTCTCGGTAATTTTGAAACACTAACTGAAAAACAAATAACTTACATGCTCTACGAAGTTTTTTATTCTCTTCACTGAAGGTAATTTCGCAATCCTAACAGGCGAACATTGATCACACATGCTCTGCGCCTCTATTTTCTCTCTTCACTCATGGTAATTTTGCAATTAATTGGCAAACATGGAACGTACATGCTCTGTGCAATATTTCATTATTTTCTCTGAAGTAAATTTCGCAATCCTAACCGGCGAACATAGAACATACATGCTTTGTGTCTCTATTTTCTCTCCACTCACATTAATTTGCAAACCTTAGTGGCGAACAAGGAAAAAGAAAAACAAACGGGTAAATGGGTAAACGGGTTCACCCGCTTCACCCGCGGGTGACGGGTGAAACGGGTGATGGGTGATACATAACGGGTGATGGGTCGGGTACGGGTGGAGCGGGTAAAGTCGGGTGACGGGTGCGGGTGATGGTCCACCCGACCCAAACCCGACCCATTGCCATCCCTATTGATCGGGAGGGAAGGCTTCGGTACCACCTGTTTGCTGAATCCGACAACGAGTGAGGAAATAGTTGTAGACGGATTCTTTCTTTAACGTTGCCGGTCTGACCAAAGGAATTGCAGAAGTCTAGGAAGAGACTCAGATAATTTGGGGCTTCATCTGGGTTCGCTCCACTAAACTTTCCTAGATCCCGGACGGCGGTGATGTAGTGGGTTTTGAAAACCCATTGTCCGGCTTCTTGTGGTGTTAGTTCAGGGAGAACTATGGCTGATGCTCTTCCTTCGGTATTAGGTTGGTGGTAGTCAGAGAGTGCACGGCGTTCTGGTTGATTTGCATGGTCTATTTCATTTATAACTTCGTTATTGGCCATGGCTTGATTTCTCAGGTTTCTTTGTGCTTGTAATAAAGTGCGCTCGGGTTCGGGGCTCGGACCTATCGGTGGAGAACCTCGGGTTCGAGTGTTTGGCATGCACAGAAGATAACTTGTGGTTTGTGAGAAACTGCAAAATTAATTAGTAAATAGATAAAGAAAAGCAAATATATTGGTTAGGCTGATAAACGTTAGTTAAACAACACTGATATTTTTTTTTTGTTTTTTTTAACAAGAGTAAAATGACAGAATATTAAATGACAAGGGAAAGAAATGACAGAAAATTAAAGTTAGGAGTTAGTTACTGGAAATTATAAGTTAGTAGTTAGTATACAGAAATTTGAAGGACAATGGAAATGAAATGTTAAGGACAATGGAAATGAAATGTTAAGGACAATGGAAATTAAATGTTAAGGACAATGGAAAGAGATGACAGGAAATTTTAAGTTAGTAGTTAGGGACAATGGAAAGAAATGACAATGGAAAGAAATGACAGAAATAATAACAATAATATTAAGATGTCCGAAGTTAGATGTCCAAGTCAGATGTCCAAGTCAGATGTCCAAGTCAGATGTCCAAGATTAACAATTTAGTAGTATTAACAGATTATTATAATATAGCGAGTGAACTACCGGAAACTAGGGAAATTGATGGAATCAATCTCCCCGGCAACGGCGCCAATTTGCAGAGGGTTATTATCTGAGTGGTTAAATTGGTGTAAAAGAAAAGAAAAGAAATTAAAAACTCAAATTAAACGTCGGGCTGCAAACAAATCCCGGTCGTAGTTAGTAAAACAAGTGTCGTATCCATAGGGAGATTGTTCAATTTATCCTAGTCTTGGTAGTTACTTAAAAACTGTAAAAAGGGGTTTAGCCGGAGGCAAGCTTGATTTGTTGTTTGATCAGTGCAAATATAATAAAAACAGTAAAAAGGTGAATTAATTGATGTGAATGGAAAAATGTATCCTAGGATAGCGGGGGAATTTCCTAAATTACTTAAACAGATTTATAACCCTGTCTCAATTATTTATTGCCTATTAGAGTTAATAATTGTCAGTTACGAACTCTTAATAATAGCCTTAATATTTTCCTGCTCAGTCCGGAGTGTAAAAGATTAATTCCTTTGTGGTACCTAGACTATCTCAAAATCATATGTTGATAGTTACCATAAAAATGCAGTATTTTGTCAGAATAAGCATTTAACAATATTTTAAAAGGAATTAAAACAAGTTAACAAGACAGGTGATAAATATTGTTTACGTAATATTAGAAATAAATCCCCATCCTAGGATACAAAAGAAAATTACTCAGACATTAACGGAGATAAGAAGATAGCACAGACAGATTTTGACATTAATTCAGAGGAAGAACTGGTCTGCTCTCGCTCTCACTGCTGCTCTTCTATTTCTTTTGTTACTGCGTGAGTGTGGAATGTTGTGGTGTTACGGGAGGAAATTAAGTGGAAGCGAATGGGTGAGTGTGGTGAATGGTTTTTTCAGACTCCCGTCGTGCGTGGTGTGCGTAGTCTTATGGTGTTGTTTGGGTAAGTTTATATAGAGGCAGAGGAGAAGAAGATCCGTACGAATTTGATTGCCGGTTGATTGCTCTCATTGATTGCAGGGGACAGAAATGAAACGCGTGAGAGATTTAAGGTAGGCGGTGCGGCGGAGTAGATGGATATGGCAGAAGCGAAGTTGCAGATACTCGGGGAAGGCAAGTTGCAGACGAAGACGAGCGAAGAAAACTGTCGCGCTTGTGTAAATATACACGCGTCCGCGTGTGCGTCCGCCTAAAACTCATGCGGACGTGACTGAGCCGTCCGCCCGGTCACTTGTGCCGTCCGCTTCCGTGTCCGCCTGAAATCCACGCGGTCGTCACTGGTGTGGCGTCCGCTTAAGGACATCCGAGACGTCCGCCCTAATACCATGCGGACGCATGTGTTGTCTCGGCTTATTTTCTTCCATCTTTGACCGGCTCTAAATTCTTCGTTTGGACTCCGTTTTCTGAGCCGTTTGCGTCTATGCGTTCGTCTCTTCATGTACTTTGCTCCTAGCTTGGCTTTTCCTCATGTTTAAACCAATAAATTTGTGAGATAATCAATAAAACATAAACTAGAGGAAAAACATACGATAAGTGAGAAATGAGCAGAAAAGTGCTGATATGATATATGAAATACACCTATAAACACATGCTCATTTAGACACTTATCAGCATCACCCCTTCAAACCTGGTTTGATTTTTTCATGGATGACATCCAAGAAGTAGGGATGTAGTATTTTATGATATACTCCTCCGTCCTGAATTGATTGTCTCGTTTGCTTTATGGTACATTTTTCCACTTCAATATTAAGCATAAAAGATAAAATAATTTCATAAAATTAAATTTTGTACTATAAGTTTATCATGTCAGGAATCATTTGTAAAACTTAAATTTCAAAAAATATTTTATCTTATATGTTAAATATTGAAGTCAAACGACAAGTCCAAATAGTGAACAAGACGGTCCATTCACAACGTCCGTCCGTCTCCACTTCCTTTCCTATTTGGACATGTCGTTTGACTTCAATATTTAACATGTAAGGTAACATAATTTTACAAATCTAAGTTTTACAATGAAATTCTTATGTAAAAAACTGTATGTTGTAGAAATTTATTTAATAAAATTATTTTATTTTATATGTTTAATATTAAAATTGATATTAAAAAAACAAACAGGAAGTGAGGTGAGACGGAGGTATATTAATTTTCCTTTCTTTCGATTCCACATAAACTGTCATTTACTGGTGTCCAGCCGGTGACCGCTCGGTCAGGCCGGTTGTATAACCGATTGGTCAGAGTATCCACAGCATATTGTTCATTACGGAAAACTGCCTTCGATTGAGAACTGATGATATCGCAGTGCACCTATTTTGAACTTTGGCGGTTCCCATAACGTTGAGCTTCTTCGATAAACGACACTCTCTGCATTATGCGCCTCAATGCAATGCGGTTTTATGACATTAAGGATCCCTATCTATTTGAATCTGTGAAATCGCATGCAATCTGGTTATGGATTTCTTGAATTTCCTTCCCTTTCTCCCATTTGTTCTTTTATTTCGCTTGATGAGATCTGCTTGACAATTGAGGTATTAGTTGAGACAAACTTGCTGCAAGCCATATGTTACGGATATCCGATTCCTGTCCCGCTTCACATCATCCCTCTTCAGGTTCATATCCGACTGGATGTTGATAATTTCGATCTACGGAATCATTTATTGTTTTATTTATCTTACATAGAGTCAATCAATGGGTTGTTCTGTATCTTACAATGGGCAAAACCATAAAATTGAAAAAAAAAGGCTCATGTATACTCTACAAATCAAGCTCTCGCTCGAGATGGTTCTGTTTACATTAATGCAGAGGGATGGTAGGGAAGAAATGGGGGGGGGGGGGGGGGGCTAGAGAACGGGGCCATGGAGGTTGGTTTATCTATTAATGAGGTAATGTAAATCTAAATATGACCAAAACTTCGAGTATAATCTAAAAGCACCCAGGTGTATATACTGCCTTCCACATCCCTGCCAAGAGTATGGCACGGCAGGGTTCAAATAACCTCCCCAATAATATTGGATTTTAAGTCTCAGATGTATGAAGTCGCCCGCCTTAATACTCAGCACAGGTCCAGGTCTGATTGAAGATGACTCTTTTCAGGCTTTCCCACTTGTAAGCAGTCGACCGGAGGCACAACTGGAGTGCTAAGCAGCCCAAATGTTTGCCAGCAAAAGGGAGCATATAGCCGGTATTTCTCTTGTAGTGGCTTGAGCTGAATGGCGGTTAAGGTCACATCTGTGCAAGGCAGATTGTCACTGCACGCGAAATGGACGGGCTTGACTGTGTAAGTTCCTCTTACTCTCTCGTATGTTACTCCTGATACTGCCACAGCTGTAGTTTCGTTCTTGCAAGTGCTTTTGTCGCAGTAGAATTGGTCTATAACTATTGGAAGCTGTACTTCTGACATCTGGATGTTTGAGAATAGAATGCCTTGCACAGAACCTGAACCTCCCTGCAAAGCATGGTACCTAGTATCAACAATGTGTGGAAGTCTGCGCAGTGATTTGTGTTGACAGAAGGTTTAATTTAAAGTAATATGACTGAATTCTGATTTCACTGTTAAAGTCAAACCCAAAATAGGACATTAACATGTAAAGGAGAAATCAGGTAGTTTCAGATTTTCTACCTGCCATGTCTTTATCCTGACTCCAGTCATGGTGTTGTGCATCATGACATCTCTAACAGTGATATTTGAGACACAAGCTTTAGTATTATCCTTCCCCAGGCTTCCAATGCTGATCCCATGTCCAGGCCCACAGTTTACATTATGAATATAGATATTTGAGCTTCCTGCTCCAATGGAAACACAATCATCCCCTGCAACAAATAACTTTAAAATTAGACACAGCTGATGCTTCTATGTGACAAAATGTTTTTTTATTAATTATACAAGGGTATGGGTACAAAAACCAAGATTTTTTAAAACGAAATTGCAATGAACAAATAGAGTGGCGCAAGATAGAGGGTGAGAAGTTCAGATCTGTATTGCTGTGTTGTTGTTTTTGCTGCTAAACTGGACCACCAAATAAACTAGTGACTATGACAGCCAGGATTTAGCTGACTCTTATGTTGTATTGGTCCTGAACTTGGATGGTCGCGGGTGGATATTAAGTTGTGGCTATGAACAGAAGAACATGACTACATGTAACATAACTACTTGGGTTGGCACATGCCGGATGATATAAGTTAGTGACATAATTGGATCCCAGTTAAGGATTTGTTTGTATGACGCAGGAAGCAGATAAGATGTCGCCTTGTCATTTCTATTTTCTTATCCTCATAGCCTATCCTTGTTTGTTTCTTTTCACTAGCTTGTCCATTGGCCATGATTGATTATTTGGTAAGAGGACGGGACGCATTTCTTTTTACTTACTATTGTGCAGGTTAAATGTTGTCTTGTCCTGGTCATTCTGGGTGTGTTGTCTTCAATGCAATATGAAGTTACTTATAAATAAGGATAAAAATTAAAAAAATTGGAAAATGAGACTAAGTAATTACCACAAGCAACATTGGTGGTATGGATGAGCACATCTTTGGAGTTCTGGAGGTGAACTCCATCAGTGTTGGGACTATCACCGGGTGAAGAAATATCAACTCCGTGAACTAAAACTCCATCGCAGTTGTCAAATTTGAGGTGGCACTGTGGACTGTTTCGTATGGTTATCCCTGTCACCGTGACATTAAAGCTCCCGTAGAACCTCAGAGCCTGTATTGTATAACACAAGTACGTAGTTCATTCGTTAGCAAATAAATGACTATATATACTCTTGATGATAATCAAGATGAAACCAAACCCAACTCAACTGCCACCTAATTTATAAACTGAATTGCTTTAGTTTCTTTTTCTTACCGTTGGTTTGACTCTTGGCATCTTTCGATTAAGCTCATTCCTCACCTGCACACAGAGAATTTCAGTTACAAATGAATCAGAATCATCATTACCGCGATTGTACTATAATCTTTCAAGCCAGGAAGAGGATAATTTAGCAATAAGGGTTAGGGTTAGATTATTTACCGGTCTTGGTGGCCTTTCCAGAATCGTATGATTTAAGAGATTGATCAATCTTGACAGATCATCAAGTGGGTTCTCATATGGAGAGTCTTGCCACCAAACAGAGCCACTCCCATCAATGGTTCCAGTTCCCTGGATTGTGATCCCTTTTAGCTTTGAGAACTCTAACCACCACATCACGCCTGGCGATCCCCAAGCCATGGGATTTGTTGGAGCTATGATCGTTCCGTCCAGCTATGAGGGAGCAAATTTTTGAAAAATAATAATTCAGGTGCGCTTGAATTGAATGAATTTCCATTGTATTCAAAATTTATTTGGCTTATACTGGTTGTGATGCTGAAATATACGCGTCATGGTTTTATACCCAAACTATAAAAAATAATTAGATGCTAAAATATTGTAAGATTGCAGTGATAATACTCCTGTGCTGTGCTGGTCTCGCTATAGTATTTAGAGTTTACGTTTTTTTGTTTACGATTATGATTTACCTGGAATAGTATATTCTGCTGGCAATAAGGACCTGAAAAGGAGATGGGTCCTACAAAGAACTGATACCCAGATGGAACCAGAATCGTTGATGCCTCCACTTTGCAAGCGGATGCCCATGCGGCTTCAAATGCCTGCAATCATATACTACATTATGTAATAAACTATTGTTGGAATCTGGAAACAAACTACTTTAACCGGAACAGATTTTAGGGGAGGGGCCGAGGGGGCTCCATAGGCTGTTTTTGTAGAGTAATTGTCCTATTGCATTGCATTCTGTTTCTTCTGCTGTCCTTTTCTTCCGTGAAGTATCTTGTGTTGCATGTGAGTGATCCTTGTGAACTATATTGTTATATTTTTTATTGCTTTTTAAGTATTAAATGTTTTTAAGGACCCCAGTCTTTTTTTAATAATCACGCAGCTACCACCAATGCATTCTTATCTTTCCAAGTTTGAGCCTGGCTAAAGGTTGAAGTATGCCAATTCTCTTAGTTGGGTGTGGAACTCTAAGACGCATATGTTGAGACATAAAATGTTGGAGACTCAGAATGTCACCTTGAAACACAGTTAGCCATGAAAACATCGCTTTTTGTACTTTTAAATTAACCATGAAATAGGTTGTGTTTCCTAGAAACAGAGGCTGCATTTCCATTCCATAATAATGGGTGAGCAAGTATCAATTCTAAGTTCAGTGTCGCAATCTAAGGTAGCCCATTTCCCAAAAAGTACAAGAGCTGATCTGAATTACATCCTACCATTACTGTTGACTACATTAAAAAGAGACCGCCAAAATGAAATGTGTCATCATGATCAGTTAGTTACCTTTGTATCATCATGACGCCCATCACCAGTGGCTCCAAAATTTAGCACATTGAAGGTGGACATGCTGTCCTTGAAAGGACCTGTTGAAGGCGGAGCAACTACCGGTTCTGTCCTCCTCGGTACTGGCTTCGGACTCGGTGCTGGCTTGGGCTGAACCTTTGGAGAGGATGGAGTCCGGTAATGTGGAGGTTTTATCTTTACGGGTTTAGTGCCATGGTGGTGGTGTTTCTGATAATGGCTTCCGTGTGACGAAGATTTTCCTTTCTTCTTGTACAATGAAGATACTGAGCTTGCAGCTGCTCTGTTGTTGTGGGGGTTCCTGTGCTTCCAATGTCTGCCTCTTCTTGCATTTGTAGTGGTAAAGGTTGCAGAGGTCCAGAGGAGTAAGGTTATTAGAAGTGTGAATGTGAGATTCTTGAGGCATAATCCCATCATTATGTTGAACAATGTAGGAGGAGAACAGGGAGAAGGAGGAGCAAAGGCTGGGTATTTGGTGGTGGAGTAATGGTGGGCAAAGAAGTGAGAAGAGATGTCTGAGGTTAAATAGGATTGAAGAATTGAAAGGTCCCAAGTGACTGGAACTGTGCATACACGAGAATGGAAGAAACTTTTCATAAATAATGCAAATTTAATTCCTCACGCTTTTGGGTGCCTTTGTCTACTTTCAGATTGGTGGGGGATAGATGAATTTACTTATTATTTTGATATTTTCTGTTTTTGGGAATAAACGTATATGTATTTTTGTATGTGAAGGAGGGACCATTTGTCGACATACACATTTACTGATTTATAGTTCCATGTGATACCGTCTAGTTGTTCGTTCATGCAAGAACATATATATATAACTATGGGTGAACAAACGGTTACAAGGATAGCTGTTCACCGAAATATGAAATACATTATCAATAGTTTTTTAAGGATTCTTAGTTAAATAAAATAAAGTAAAAATATGGAGTGAAATAATATGGAGGAGAGATTAAGAATCCATCAGGGAGGGTTCTTCTACAAGATGTGTTAAGAAGTCAAATATGGACCCACAACAATATTATTCCAATCACAATGCTCCACATAGATGAAAGAGAAAAAAATAAAAACTAATATGTGAGTTCTTTCATATTGTTAAAAATTTGATATGGTTCTTAAAATGAGGTGGAAGAAAGAGAAATACATGAGAGAATGTTAAGAACTCAAAAATGAGTTCTTTGATAATCTTGGTCTAACGTATGATATTTGGTTATTTTTATTATAATCGAAATAACCAAATTATATAATAATATCTGTTATAATCGATAATAATTTTAGGGAAATTTCATGATATGTCACTATATTTTTGGCTAATTCATGAACAGCGTGTAGACTGTGTAGCTGGCCCGCATGATAGTTGGTACGGCTGGGATGAGTTGACAGTCCAGTCAGCTATTGAGTGAACTGGCTTTTATTATATTAACTTTAACTCGTTGTAATTTTTAAAATATAAGTCCAAAATGAAAAAAAATTATACCATTGTTCCTCCAAATTCAAGCTCTTCAAAACAAGACAAGTCATGGATATGTTTTGATAAATTTAAAAATTCATTTTAATTACATGTATATATCCATATATATCAATGAGACTTATGATTCATAACATCATTTTAGTGTATATATCATAATATCATTTTTATTGAATCATAATATCAAAATTAATGAATTGTATCTTCATTTTAGTGTATTATCACAAATATATAGGAATAAAATTTTTTACACAATAGTACAACACAAAATTATATTTGGTATGTATGAAAAATACACGATTCACCATATTAGGTTTAAAATACATTATGCAACAATAATAATACACTACAAAATAATAATGATTTTTATCGATTCTCAAGTGTTATCTAATTCATCACTTATTAGTTAATGAATCATAATATCAATTTTAATGAATCATAATATCAAAATTAGTGAATCATATCTTCATTTTAGTGTATCATCGTAAACATATGAAAATAAAAATTTCAAACAATAATACAACATAAAATAATATTTGGTATGTATGAAAAATACATGATTCATCATACAAGGTTTAAAATACACCATACAACAATAATAATAGACTACAAAATAATAATGATTTTTTGTCGGTTCCAAAGTTTGTAATCTAATTCACCATTTATTACTTAATGAATCATAATATAAAATTTATTAAGAATCATATTATCATTTTAATGTATCATCGTATATATGTAAAAATATTTATTTTTAAAGGTGTCAAAACATATTCAAGGCTGGTATTGTTTTGAAGAGTTTGAATTTAGAATAACAATGATATACTTTTTTTCATTTTGGATGTATATATTAAAAGTTACAACCATTTAAGTTAATATAGTAAAAAGACAGCCCAGTCAGCAAAACCGTCCAGTCAGCAGCTGACTTGGACTGCCAAATCACTGTCACACTTCATGTTTGGGTGCGGGGGTGTTGTAGCATAGAATTTGCCATTGATGAAATGCCACTGAAAAAAGAAAGTCATGAAATGCCACTATATTTTTGTAAAGTCTATGTAATGCCACTATATCATTGACCAGAAGCACAAAAAAAAAAATACCCCTACTAGTTAACAAAATAGTTTTAAAGTTCACAATATGCCATTAAGTGTTAAAAATTCACTAAAATTCTCAAAAAAATCAAAATATTATAAAAATATAGGTAACTGTAACACCCCTACCGGTAATCACACCGTTATCTCCTAACCCGTCTCCATTACCAACAACAATGCAGCGGAATTCAAACTACAACCGGTGGTGATACATGCCGTTAGTCACCCACGTGACTAACAAGGCCAAATCCAATCCACACAAACAATGCAAATACAATATCGGTCTGATGGGTCTTATACCGAGTGCACTATACAAACGATACTTCCATTACTTAATCAAATCTCAACCAAATACAACTTCAATCCCATATTATACAAATACAATATCCATTCAATTCTATACCGAGTATCTACTACAATTCCCAAACTTATTGACCACATGTCGGTCTTACAATTCCACAATACTAAACAAATACACCTTCCTGAACAACTACCCATGCTCACATGGCAACCCGTCCTACACTCAAACGGTATTCGGCTTCAACGTTCCTGTAAAATAAAAACAGCGCCCCAAGGGGCTCAGCAAAATTGCTGCATATGAAATTCGCATACCCTGTGTGCTAACGAGGGTACACCAACTATTTGGTCGAGAGCATGCGATTCATTTTATTTCAAATAGCATGCAGGGCAACAATACATTATATATATGTATATTATCACAATCAAGGTTCACATCGAACACAAGCACTAACACACGCATCAAGGGGTTAGTTTAATATGTTCTATACTTAGGCTTGAGGGTTTCTACCTCACTATGCCTTACTCAACTGCTCATTGTCTTACCACTCTCTTGGGTACTCTTACTCACAACCGCAAACAAGTTTTACTATGTTCAACTCAATTCTCCACTCAAACTCACTTTCTCAATCCCTCAAGTCTCAACTCAATCCTCAATACTCAAATACTCAAACCAATACTCAAATACTCAAGTTCTCAAATCAATTCTCAATACTTAAAGGCATCTTTTAAGTCTTTACCCACGACCTCCGGGCAGGGTCATACACAAGACCCACCACCGGGCTTACACATACAAAAGGAGCTATGCATTTAGCTCCCCAAATTCTTAAATGTTCAGTTCTCTACCGGACTACTCAAATTCCCAAAACTCCACTCTCGGAGTCATTTCACAATTTCAAGGATCAGCCTAGAGGTATCTCTCTCGATAACATCTATTGGCTTAGAGAATTCTCAATGTCTAGTATTCTAAGATTTAGGGTCTTACCCAACTTATCGAATACTCTCATGTTCGGGACATTGTTCATTTAGTCGGTTCCTCTCATTGGGGTTCGACTATCTTTCTAAGGGGTTTGGTGATCCCTTACCATACTTTATCTCTCTCAAGGTTCAAGTTTGAACACTCATCAATCCTCTTATTAGAGGTTACTTAAATAATTCCACCATTAGTTGTTTTGTGGATTAAGTCAATACGGTTCTCTAACCGTTACCGGGAGTTCACTAATCCCGTACAATTTTCTCACATTCTAGTGAGTTCATAGGTTTACGTTATCGTATATTAGTTCTATAGTTTTGGTGTGTTTCCACATTTATATTATTTCGCACTTGACTCTTTCTACGAGTCACTACTCAAACAAGACTCGACTATGAGTCGCACTACAGTGCTCATTCACACTCAAACAATTCATATACACATACATATCATTAATCATACAAACTTAAGTTCAATTCATAATCCAACAAGCAACAATACACACAAGCACAAGCCAGTGCAAACATTCTGATTCGTGCATTTATCTTGTTAGGTGATCACAAAATCAAACAAGCACACAAATCAGAGTAGCCAAGTTAGGATACAGGGCATGAGAAAATCATACCTTTCACCGAGGTTAACTTTACCGGGTGCTCTCACATTCCTCGGTTCACACTTGTTCCTCGAGTCTTACTTTTGAACCACTTATTACATGTTAAATGGTTCCATTAATATTAAGGCGCTATGGTACGTACTTAATTGCTACTCCCGTACTTACCCCGTTAACTCGTTATTTTGGTTTAACTTAGTGTACTTAGTTTCTCAACTTACTCACTCACTTCCAACACTTGTTTATACATCTTAAGACCTTTACAAGTCACCAAACAAATCCTAAACATCATCTAATACCAATACCATTCAAACCCCATCATTTAAATCCTTTAAAACACTTTCGGGAGGATTCTGGGAGTGGTTCGGGACTTGGTCCGGACCCAAACTCCCGGACCAACACTTCTGTGTACTCTTGGCCATATTTCTCCTACTGGTCCGGGTCTTGGTCCTGGACCTAGGTGTAACACCCCATCCAACAACAAACGCATAACAACAATTTGCAGCGGAAAATATACTTCATCACATTACTTAACTCGTTGGTGTTACACGCCGTTCCACGTGGCTAACAAGGCTATTACATAAACATTGTACCGGTCTGATGGATTAGATTCCCGAGCGACTACACATTATTATCCCTTTCCATTAACAACAAACATACACATACCTTCCAACTGTACCGAGTATTTACAAACTGATGCCGACAACAACTTCGGTCTTAACACCTATTGTAATATACAACTTAAATGATTACTCATATACAACGACTACCCCATCCTACTCTCGAACGACTTCCAGCTCTTTGTACCTGAAATAGGAAGAGAAGAGAAAGGGTGGCCCCCAAGGGGCTCAGCACCTTTGCTGGTATGGTAATCCCGCAGCCCACGTGCTACCGGGCCACGCACAACTAATTGTCGTCTTAGCATGCGGTTGATTATATTTAAATCATGCATGTAACTAAAAGCACACAACACATAACACTTCGCCTCAATGGGCTCAACAAACAGGTAACACATCCTTACTTGATAAGTCACTCATAGTGTTCATTAACCCTAGAGTGTTTCTCCTCTGATGGAGCTACTTCCTTAATAGACGACACTTACCCATTAATCGGGTTATCCTTAAACGCCTCTTATCACAAACTGGGATTCATATCCATGACCCACATACTCCACATTTTACAACATATAACATGCCTCACATAACAACACATAACAACACTTTCCACATTTCAACGTGCACATAACAACATCGTAATAGAGATTGCATTACATCAACAACACATAACCTAACGGGAGCGGTTCTCTTAGGAATCGACCCAAACATTATTAATTCACTGGTGAGCCTAGAGGATGATGTCACCCTCATGGTAAGCTCGTTATACAACACTCATTACCGTCCTAATAGTCGGACGAGTAACTTAAGTTAAGATGGTTCGGGTTTGGTGACCCGAACACACCACACAAACACATGTTCCCCCTAAACCGATCATAAGTCAGAATAGCTAAGCTTTGGAGTAAGCTAATGGGAGATCATAACCCGTGAGGGAAACAACCATAACAGAGAGAAGGGTAAGGCTAAGAAGGTTACCCACTCCCAAACAACGCGCGACCGGCCAAACCGGATTCCTCACCACTGTTAGTACATACTTACTTTTAGATATTAGTTAGAACCCCACTATGGAGTCTATCACATCTACACACCATACAGTATTACAACTGGGTTAAACATACAAGGGAGATCCCTACATTCACATACACATATCACACAATTTACACACGCATAGCCGTGGTTAGAACGTCCCATGGTTTGGGTCGTTTAATCCGAATACCGAACTCTCATGTGATCCTAGACTCAGTTAACTAAGGTTAACACTTCCGAGGTTAAATGGTATCGGAGTTGAACACGCCACATAAATGAATTACTGTAAACTCATTACATGTTTTATCTTACAACGTGACAAACATACAAAAAAACACATTGGCATACAAGCCGGTGTAATCCGATAGGACACAGGTTGCAAGAAAACCATACCTGTCACCGGAGTCCACTTTATCATGTCCACTTATGTTCCTCGAGCAATTCTCGAACAACTGATAACATTACATGTACTTTTATTAACATCGGGGTAACATGATTGTTTAAAGTCTAATGCTTATAACTTTTCCCCGTTACTTAGTTACATAACTTCACATTTTAACTTGTTTTACTTTTACATTTTAATACAACTTTTCCCCCACTAAATTGTCATTATAACTCACTTAACATGTCCTTAATAATCTTATAACATCATTACTTAATAATCCCCATCATCCTATAACCTTAAACAATTTTTTTTACATACTTTGGGCCGTCCGACCCACCGTCCGACCCACAACTGGGTCGGACCGTTCCAGAGACTTTTCCCGTCTTTTAAATACACCTGTCCGACCCATGTCCGACCCAACCATCTGGGTCGGACCATTCCAGAGACTTAGAGCACACACGTCCGACCCATGTCCGACCCAAGCCCTCTGGGTCGGACCGTTCCAGAACCTAATACTGACGTCTAACAGAGGCCGTCCGACCCAAACTTGGGTCGGACGCCACCAAAATATGCCCAAACATTGTCAAATCCTCTCCAAACTTCTCCTAAGGCCTCCAATTGTATACTAACATCATTTGGTATACTTATATCCTCATACAACATCCATGAAACTCATTATCTATCACCTTAAACACTTACTCATTTCACACCGAAATTCCTAACACTTATGTTATTTCCTCCCTAGTTTTCCAAGTGGTGTTTCATACCTATGATAACCACTATGCCAACAATGTTTCCTCACCACTACTACATCATCTCCCAAGCATTCTTTCTTTCTAAACAACTCCTTGAACATCTTTACAAGTTTATAGCTTCCCATGCAACAAATCACTTCATCCTCTTTTCACCAACAATACACAAGTCTTAAATACAATCTCACCATGAATCTTGAAATATCCCAAATCATTCTTTTGCATTCTAAATCCTCTAGAACATTGCCTAAGCCCTTTTTACCTCTTTAAACACCATGATACATGTTTCTTCCACTAGTTGAACACTTAACCATCTTAAACATTTCCTAACTCACCAAACTCATTTTAAACCCTTAGAACTTCTTGTTTATTACCTAAATTTTGACATGAACTCTCCTAGAACATTACTAAACCAAGACACATTGTCTTCACCATCAAACAACCAAGAACACTAAAATCCATCAAACACATTCTTATACACAAACTTCACACATTTAGCACTACATCACAATATAGTGCATAATTTAAATTGCATGGCACCTAGGCCCTTAAATAACATGGCTCTTAGGCCCTTAAGATGCATAAATCATAAACACTGAATTTCCCACATTGTATTTGCCTTTGACCTGCAAATACACTCAACAATACATATGCCCTTTAATAGTTTCCTTGAGAGCATTTTACTAGGTCATTCACCATTGGCTCCTTAGGTATTTTATTAAGCAATACAAGCTCATTTTCCTAAGGCATTTAAACTACATTGAGATAGCATATTTACCTCTTTTCCTCACAAACTTCTTTCTTGTTTCCTTGACTAAATTGGCAAGGCTTTTAGTTGCTTGTCAACTTCTAAACATTATACAAATAATATAATGAGTATACAAGCTTTAAGCTTCACCTCATTGTAAACCCTAGTTACATATATTATCTTAAGGTATTAAAATGATTGTTTTACCTTGGAATGGAAAGAGAGCTTGAATAAGTATCAAGAGAGGACTCCTCCTAGCCCTTGGAAGATTCAAATGAAGCTAAAACAAGCAAGGTAAAGACACCATTGTGAGGTGAATTTTCGGACAACACAAAACATGAAGGAAACATCATTTTTCTTTGAGTTTCCTTACCTTGAAGCAAAGGAGAACAATAATATGTGAAAAGGTGAGCTCAAACTCCTTCAATGGTGAATCTCCATGGCACCAAAATTGAGTTCTTGAAGATTTGAAAAGATAGAAGTGTAGATCTTGGTCTAACTAAGACAAATATGGTCTTAGAATTTGATTTGGAGCATGGAGTTGGATTTGGCAAGGAAATGAAGGTGGAGAAGAGAGGCTACTATAGCCCATCGTTTTTGAAGAAGAGAAGAGAGAATGAAGACCGTGTGAAATGAGAAGGAAGAAGAGAATGAGAAGGTAAGTAGCTAGCTTAAGATATTTATTTGTTAAAAGCAAATAGTAACTTGCTTTATCCTTTATGTATTTATTTGATAAGTGCTAGCAAGGGTGGTGACTCACACCATGAAAACCGGCCCCCATTTAATAAGAAGGGTGTTTTGGTCTTTTTTGACCAATTACTTACTTAATAACATATGTTACAAACTAGCTTATAAAAGTTACTATTCATAAAAACAAGGTACATAGAAGTGAAATTTTTGATTTCCCATTGATATAGACTTCCAAATGTGATACTATATAGTACACATGTTAATTAAAGAGTAATGATGGTCATTTAGCCATTCAAAACTCATTTACAAGACAATTTTTCAAAAATGTGCTTTAAGACTCCTTAAAGCACATTTTGTGTTTTAACTTGTTTTCAAGCTTGGTTTTCTTTGGTAATTGATTTAATATGTTAATTAACATATTTATAAGGTATAGGTATGACCTTTAGGTCTTATACAAATTTATCCCAAGCTTAGAGCACATTTTTGCTCTGATTGACTTTAAGGTATATTCTTGTGTTTTATTTGGTTTAACTGTCTACCAAAGTTTCCTAAGGACTTAATTTGCCTTGTTAAATCATAATTGATTATTATTTAGTCTTGGTAGGTTCTTTGGGTCCTAACCAAGTTCACTTCAAGCTTAAAGCATGTTTTTGCTCAAACTGTATCTTAGTGCTTTATAACATTTTACTATGGTTTAAATTGTTCACTGATGTTTCTAAGGCACTTTTTAGCCTTTACATACCATAGTTTAATATTTAAACCACATATCAAGGTTTGGTGTATTTCAATCTACCCCCCTTAAAAGAACTTCATCCTCGAAGTTTACACTTCCCACACATCTTAGATTAGAATACGGGGATTACTTATAGAAATAAAACTTCCGTAACCAAACACACTTTACATCACAACCTCGGGCTTAATGGTCCGGGTAACACATTCACATCCATACATAACATAACATATTCACAAGATAACCTCGGACTCAATGGTCCGGGTATCTTAACAACATTTGCACATACATAACAACCCTTAGACTCTCTGGTCTTGGGTAACATAACAACATTTAGATACATAGGTCTTGATAACATACACTTTTGGAAATCAAGGTCAAAATAACATTTATTACACATACCACACAACATGTCATAGCATGTATAACAATCAAAAATATCTTTGATATACACTGTGATCCCGCAGAACCCGGTCGCGATGGACACCTTCTGGTCCCCGTCCCTTTGGGAGATCAAAACAATCACTTAATCTTTAACATATATACTTCTCATGTCACCGGTCCGAAGACAAAGGCTCATGCGTCCTCGGCTCGTGAGCAAGTACTACAAAAATATTCTTTACTAAGTTGTGTATAAGAGAATCCTTTATTCAAAATGTTAACCGACTGTTTTATAAATACCAATTCAAAATCCTTTTTGAAAACACATACAACTCCAAGTCCAACTTATGCTCTTTGCTTCTCTTCTTAGCGTGGTTAATTGTGACCACTTATAGGGAGCTTCAAGAATCATCCAACCCTGATGTGATCAGCATCAGTGTCGAACTATCCTTCCACCCCAATTTGTGTTCGGCTTCCCTTGATCTCATGATAATCAAGTTTCACCTCCCACTTCAATTTCAAGCATCAAATAAATCACTCATTTCCAATTTTCTATCTTTTAAATCATTCAAATCATGATCATACATCTCCAAGGGATAGAACTCTGTCTATCAGTTACCTCCATTCACCTTAACCCTGTTGCCTAGGAAATCTTATTCTCGCTAGGTTCTATGTCGGTTCATACCCTTTCATGAATCACTATATAGTATATATATACACATATATTTTATCAAAATACAACACACAGTTTTACATTTATACACTGTCGGGGTTTTTGTTCCCCGGGAGTTTCTCTACTCCCCACACTTATACCATCACACACAACTGTTAATAAATACACACACTTATCACAATGGTATTCGCATCTTTTGTGCGCAATTACCACAATTAAACCATGAATGAATGCGTATGTTTACGTAACACATGCACCAATCATCAAAACAAATTATTTGTGCTATGCACAACATAAGTCACGTACACTTGTACGGTAATACACACTAAGTGGTTTTGCGCTCTACCCCCCTAAAAAGGGATTACACCCACGTAATCAATCACTAAACATTGGCTTAAAATGTTCTGCCGTCGTGAAGTATTTTAACTTCCACGCGGTCTATTATACAATGCATTCCGATTAGAGGATCTTAACCATATTGGCGGTTTAGTCCCTAAATCAAGAATTCTCATTGGAGTTTGCTCTAACTCTTAACTGGTTTCGGTTCTGGCCTGTGAGGCTTCTAGGCGTTAATAATTAGCCATTCACTCGTATTCACCATGCACATTCAACATTTGAATTACTGGCTCACTAGTTTCTACTGCGAAACTCTAATAACTGTAGGGCTCAAGTTGCCCCACTCGTTATTGTCACCGTATTGTTCACTTCCCATTTATCACCTTCATCTTGGTAACAATGGTTTCTCAACCGACGCGTGGTATCTCTTACCATTATCGAACTCGGTGAGTTACAAAACTTCCATCCAGTTTTCTAATAACTTACTGCGTAAACTGCTACATATTCCACAATGATTGACTTGTTCCCTTCCGACTTACTGTCGGTTGAGATTGAGCTACTACCTAGTGTGTAGTGCTCTCTCAGCTATTTCCCACACTTGAGGTATATTCCATACCGATATCTAGTATTCCGTGTTATTGTTGTCACTTGTTCTTAATCATGCCTCCACATTTGATTCTGTACATGTATTCTTCTTCATGGTGCGGCCTTGCATTTCCTATGCATCGGCGATTATAACATTATTCCTCCACAATTAACATGTTTCCAATTCCTAGCTATCCCACTCGATCATTACTGCGCAAGTGCAATACCAAAACACTCAGTCATACAGAGTGCAGAGGCGTAAACTCTTGACAGCAAATCTCTCATGCGATTCGCAACGGAATTCACACTGTGTTTCTTTGAGATTCTGATCTCGTAATACTTGCTACTGGCTTACTGCTTTGTTTGTTTGGTATCACTTACTGTGCACCTCCACTGAGTTTAACTCATAACTGGTCTTATCCGCCACATTATTATTCAACAACACTTATACAACGGTCGCTTACTGCGCACCGTGCTTATCGTATAACACTAACTTACATGGTATTTATTGTCACATTAACTTCCACATATATACTTACATTATTCACACTATGGTTCGTCATTCATTTGGATGACTACCGACTGTTCCTTGAGCATTGATCATTCGAGTCACAAGCCGGCATTATCCAGCTCGGTGCTTCACTTTATACACACATGCTACTAAACTAACTGCTCTCTTTCAATAATAATATCATCCATCCTGAACTTGATTCACATAACAACCGCTGTTGCGGTCTCACAATATCGAGAGGTATCCCCACTCTTAATGTAGTGGTTCGTTCTCCGCTCTATTTACTCGTACAACACAAACTTTTGCAATTGATCAAATTTACATATCACACCTTATTTGTGGCTTATAAGCCTCATTGCCTTGAGCTGCGCTCATTGTAGGCTGTCTACATACATGTACTTCTCTGTACAACATTACGCTGTTAGAGGTTGTATTGGGCTCCATGATAAGGTCGTTGCATCACGTTTCCTTTCATGGGATGCCCCTTAGGATTGTCAGTTCGTCTCCTGACAACTTATGTCTAAACTGGGTGTTAGTTTCAACCCTTGTGTTTCTATCATGTGATTACGTGCAACACTTGTTGATGCGAACACCCTTCAAGGATTGCTCCTGGGTGTTACTAAGTTATGCTTTTATATTTGGTTTACACTTATTGGTATATTCAGTTAGCCACGCCGTTTGCGTTCTTAACTGGCTTATTATCTTCTTCCGTGAAGATCAACACTTCCTGGTAGTGTAGGTACTCATTCTGGGAGCTTCATCCCGTTCATTGCACATTAATGTGTCCATATTAGGCATCTGTCTTGCCATGCATAGGCTGGGTCTCGGTTCTAGCTATCATGTTTATCTCTGAGGATCCTTAAGACATATACGATGTCTTTACATTACAGTTAGTGCACTTCGCACCTCCTGACTCTTAAACATTTCCTTGAAAGGAATTCACTAATTCCTTTAGTCTCGTTAACTTGACTAAGTTCCTTAATTTCAACCATTCCTTGTAATCTTTAGCTCTTGTTTGTCTTATACTGCTGACCGTAGTACGGAGTCGACTACTTCTTGTGTTTCGGACTCTACTTGTATACATATGCGGGGTACCATACTGATACATTGCTACTTACCCAACTAACCCATAAGCAGGTCTGTCAGGCCCACAAGCTCCTATCGGAGTGCGGTCGTCCCACATTACAGTTGGTACACTCGTAGTGTCTGTCACACGCCTAGTGAAGTAGTATATGTTGTCAACTCCCTTGTATTGTCTTGTGACAATATACATTCTGTGCTTCCCGTACTTAATCAAGGGAAAGTCTATCCACTGTTGTATTACCATGAACTCAATCCATTCCCTTGGGTTTACCGGTTTCCTTTCCGGTTATTCAAAAGTAAACTGGGTATAACTACCTACCGTGTGGCACTGAGGCCGGTGTAGGTCCTTGGTTGGTTTTTTTTAAAAGAAGGTAGAAATGAGTATGGGTTTTGAAAGAAAATTTGGTTTTGAAAAGAAAAGGGTTTGAATAAATCTGGGTTTGAAAAAGAAAAATTCTCGTGGTTCACAACGTCTTCTTGCCTTAACCAAATCTAGCTTCTTGCTGACTGGTGTACTTCTAATTACAAGGGTTAGGCTGTTAAGCCCTTCCACAGTTATAATGATCGCACTTAACTTCGTGGTACTTTACCAAGTACTTGTAGTTGTTAAAACTTCCCCGAACAACCCTATTATAGCAGCACTTGCCATGGCAAGTGCGCCATGCTAACTGGCTATCGGTTCAACACATACCGGTTGTGGTATTGTTTTTACCCATGCTGTCATCAGTGGCCTTGTTGGCCCTCACTTGATCCTACATTCTTGACAATTAACCCTCTGGGCGACTTCTCACTATATTCACATGATAATTATTAACTGGGGTGTCTCCCATTCTTGGAGACCCCCTTTCCTTCTGTATTGTTTCCCTTCGTAGCCCGTTCCACGTATCTGTCGTGGTTACTGAGACTTGTCTCTTGTTTGGGCACTACGTTGTAGTTCCTTTGTCGGTTGGTATACCGTTGGTGTATTATTTATCAACTGTGGTCCCGTAGACACTCGTCTCGGGTTTTATTAATCCACTTCTTACCTGTTGCACGGTCGGTGCGTTGCAAGCTGGTTATCCTCGACTGCTCGGCATGTCGACCCAGGTTGCCGGAAATTCTATTCTTCTATACACAAGATTCTTCATTCTTCGCTATTAAATACGGTTAACATTGTTCAGATGGAAACCGTCTCCGGGATTCCCAGTTTTCGGGATCTACCGTATGACAGGTTCTCCGTACCTTTAGAGGTATTTAATAACAGCCAGATCGGGTATTCCCGAGTAAGAGAGGACTTTCATCTCTCTGGCGTTGTTTCCCAAGTTATATAACAGGGATTGTGGAGGGCGGGTTGGTCACTGTAGGTTCCCAGTACACACTGGTTACTCCTAACTAGCGTATCTCTCACGCTATCACACGACCCTTAACCCAGAGTACTAAAATCCTAACTCGGTACTTCCTAAGCTCGGTAATTCAGTCATCAGAGCGACACTTCGCTCTGATACCACTTTTTGTAACACCCCATCCAACAACAAACGCATAACAACAATTTGCAGCGGAAAATATACTTCATCACATTACTTAACTCGTTGGTGTTACACACCATTAACCACCCACATGGCTAACAAGGCTATTACATAAACATTGTACCGGTCTGATGGACTAGATTCCCGAGCGACTACACATTATTATCCCTTTCCATTAACAACAAACATACACATACCTTCCAACTGTACCGAGTATTTACAAACTGATGCCGACAACAACTTCGGTCTTACTACACCTATTGTATATATACAACTTAAATGATTACTCATATACAACGACTACCCCGTCCTACTCTCGAACGACTTCCAGCTCTTTGTACCTGAAATAGGAAGAGAAGAGAAAGGGTGGCCCCCAAGGGGCTCAGCACCTTTGCTGGTATGGTAATCCCGCAGCCCACGTGCTACCGGGCCACACACAACTAATTGTCGTCTTAGCATGCGGTTGATTATATTTAAATCATGCATGTAACTAAAAGCACACAACACATAACACTTGCCTCAATGGGCTCAACAAACAGGTAACACATCCTTACTTGATAAGTCACTCATAGTGTTCATTAACCCTAGAGTGTTTCTCCTCTGATGGAGCTACTTCCTTAATAGACAACACTTACCCATTAATCGGGTTATCCTTAAACGCCTCTTATCACAAACTGGGATTCATATCCATGACCCACATACTCCACATTTTACAACATATAACATGCCTCACATAACAACACATAACAACACTTTCCACGTTTCAACGTGCACATAACAACATCGTAATAGAGATTGCATTACATCAACAACACATAACCTAACGGGAGCGGTTCTCTTAGGAACCGACCCAAACATTATTAATTCACTGGTGAGCCTAGAGGATGATGTCACCCTCATGGTAAGCTCGTTATACAACACTCATTACCGTCCTAATAGTCGGACGAGTAACTTAAGTTAAGATGGTTCGGGTTTGGTGACCCGAACACACCACACAAACACATGTTCCCCCTAAACCGATCATAAGTCAGAATAGCTAAGCTTTGGAGTAAGCTAATGGGAGATCATAACCCGTGAGGGAAACAACCATAACAGAGAGAAAGGTAAGGCTAAGAAGGTTACCCACTCCCAAACAACGCGCGACCGGCCAAACCGGATTCCTCACCACTGTTAGTACATACTTACTTTTAGATATTAGTTAGAACCTGATAAGTGTCCAAATGAGCATGTTATTTAGGTGTATTTCAAGTATAATATTAGCACTTTTCTTGCTCATTTCTCCACTTCGGTTAGTTTTCCTCTAGTTTATGTTTTATTGTTTATCTCACAAAATTATTGGTTTAACATGAGGAAAACCAAGCCGGGAGTGAAGTAGACAAAGAGACGAACGCGCAGGCGCAGACGGCTCAGAAAACGGAGTCCAAACGAAGAATCTAGAGCCGTAGAAGAAATAAGCCTAGACATCGCGATAACAGGCGGACGTCTCACAAAGGACTACCGCCCAGTATGGGGCGGACATCACACACCCAACCGCCTCCCTTGGAGGCGGACAAATAACACACAACCGCCTCTGAAAGAGGCGGACAAGGCACACCAAACCGCCTGCTTCCGCGCGGTCTTGGAGGCGGAACGAAGAGAGGCTACCGCCTCAAAGGAGGCGGACGTGACATTAGGCTACCGCCTACAAAGAGGCGGACAACACACAGAAGACCGCCTCGCGGTAAATATAGAGGCTACCGCCTCTTAACTCGCGGACAACACTGAGGCTACCGCCTCCTTATCAGGCGGACGAGACACAGGCTACCGCCTGCTTCACTCGCGGACAAGACAGAGAAGACCGCCACTTATCAGGCGGTCGTGTATAAAATTGCGCCGAGCTTATCTTCTTCGCCCGTCTTCTTCTTCGTCTGCAACTTGCGCCGACTCTCCGCAACTCGTCCACTGTCTGCCTGCATTAATGAGCCTCTTATCCATCTACTCCTCATCACGCGTGAGCTCTGTCCCCTGCGCAATCAAAGAGCAACAGTTAAAAAAAGGGGAGCTTCTTCTCCTCTGCCTCTATATAAACCGACGCCCCTTCTGCAATAAAATAACTCCCTTCCTCCGTATCCAAATTGTTAGTTGTTAGTTTGTATTGTTAGTCGTTGTTATTGTTATTATTAGACCACAGTTTCCACACCTACGTTCCATTCCATCCTCTAATCCTCCACTTCTCCATTTTAGTTTAATTCTACATTTCACCACGAAGCAGAAGCAGTATAAAAGAACAGAAGAAAAGGGAGCTGGAGCAGAAGCGAATCGCAGTCCAGTCTCCGCCGACAGTCTCCAAATTAATGGCTATTTCTGTTTCCTTTTTATTACTGTTAATGTCTGAGTGATTTTATTCGTATCCTAGGATGGGGTTTGTTCCTAAATAATTCAGACTTATTATTAATACCAAGTTTGCTTATAAATATTTGTTTTGTCTCTCTAAATTATTAAATGCTTAATAACTGATCATTTTTATGCATTTACGGTTTCTCTTATTTCAATGATTTTGTAAATCTGAGAATAGACCACAAAGAGAGATAAACGTTAGATTTTATACTCCTTGATTAGCAGATAAAATCCATCGCTGTTATAAAAGAATTCTCACTTAAAGCTAATTAATGATTTTAGACTTTTTCTGATTGTAAAAGTTAATGAATTAATTAAGAGTTCCTTATCTATGATTTAGAAAGGTCACAAGATAAATTCTTAACAGACAAATAAGAGCAAATTAGGATTATAATTATTGTCTGTACTTAAATAAATATTTATCACCTGTTTCACTTATTAAACTTGTTTTAATTCCTTTCAGCAAATATTGTTAAATGCTTATTCTGACAAAATACTGCATTTATTTGGTAGCTATCAATATATGATTTTGAGATAGTTAAAGTACCACAAAGGAATTAATCTTGGTATTTACACTCCGGATTGAGCAGGAAAATACTAAGGCTATTAATAGGAGTTAGTAACTGACAATTATTAACTCTAATAGACAATAAATATTTGAGACAGGATTATAAAATTGTTTAAGTAGTTTAGGAAATTCCCCCGATATCCTAGGATACCTTTTTCATCCATTACTTTATTTCACTGTTTTTATTATTTCTGTACTAATCCTAAATCCAAGCTTGCCTCCGGCTAAACCCCAATTTATTATTTATGCACTTTAATTTATCTTTTTGTACATTTACTAAACTGGATAATTAATTAGACAGTTGCGAAGTCTCTGTGGATACGACCTTGTTGTACTACAAAGATTGGGTTCACTGCCCATAGTTAGCAAGATAGTTTAACTACTATTTTGCCCAACAAGTTTTTGGCGCCGTTGCCGGGGACTTCGGTCCAACTATCTGGTTCATTATCTGTTTAGTTTTTCTTTTATTTCTGTAATTACCCTTTTTTGTATAAATTTTTGTTTCTTTTTAAAGGTACTTAATTCTGATGGATGATCACTACGATCAAGCAGAAGATTGGTATGGTTACCCCTATAGCGCAGAGGACTACAGTCAATGGAGTGTCTGCCAAGAGTGTGGAGGAGACCATGAAAGTTCCTATTGTCCTATGGTTGCAATAGAAAGAGACAACGCCATTTTACGGGAAATGATGGCAAATTTTACCTCAACCATTGAAATGATCCGGCAAAGAACGCTAGATCAGGTAGAACGCATGGAACAACCCGTTCCACAACTGAATGCAGTGGTTCACGAGGAAGAACAACCTGCTGAGGACATAAGCTACTCTCCACCTCCTCCCCTATTCGAATTAGAGAATCCATCACCAAACACTATCAGCTTGATTATGGAGACAACCCCTCAGAAGAGAGTTTCTCCTTGGACTTCATGGAGTCCCCTCCCTCTGAAATCAACTACTACTTCCCCCTCCTTCACCGTGCTTTACCCAGAAGATGAGGGTGGATACATCCTCAACTTGAGAAGGAGGAGATGCCGCCTCCCTCCGAGCCATCAGAAGAGAGTGCTATAGTAAATTTCAAGGAGCCACTTCCCTCTGAAGATCCCTTCAAGGTTCTTACCATAAGCCTCAACAACAAGAGGAGGATTTTTACATCCTCCAATTTGAGGAAGAAAAGTCATTTCCACCGGGTCTTCTGTTAGAACTACGTTCCCGGCAGTACCTCCTCAAACACCGATTTTGTGGTATTAATTTTTATTTTATATGCCGAGGTAACGTTTTGTTTTGATCCAGGATAACGACAAAGCGTCTAGCCAAAGACGTTAAAGAAGGGCAGCTTCCTGGGAGGCAACCCGGGTGTACTTTTATTTTTTGCCTTTATGTTCTTTTAATTTTCAGGTTCTCTTTAAATTTTATTTTTGCTAACTTTTAACCCCGTTTTTAGTGTGGTTGCTTCTAGTGTCTTATGCAGGTGCACCTCATGTGGACACCGCAACCAAGCTACGCTACTTGAGGCTGAAGCTCAAGTGTGGGGGAAGTCCATAACGCTAGCAAAAATAAATCAGGGGAGTACCAGTTTCTTTAATTTGCTTTTATTTAAATAAAATTGCAGAGGAGCGTTTATATGCTTAAATGTTATTTGTGAGCTTCGTGTTCTCTCTATTTTACTACTTACCGAAAAGGTCTTCTGAAACTTCCCTTGTTTTTCTGGTAACAATGAGGACATTGTTCAATTTAAGTGTGGGGGAGTGTGCCCTTTTCGGTGACATTTTGTGCTTAAATGCTTAATCTCTCTGCTTATCTTGCGTTTGTCCAATTCAATATGTGGACCCTTTTATGTGGGTTGTTCTCTTTAAGAATAAATATTGTTATGAATTGTGGGATAAATGTACAAATTTTAAAATTTTGATTACTTTTGAGGAGCATTTTATATGCGGTGTGACCAAATAATCTGCAAATGGTTGGATTTTATTGCTCAGGGTTTCTTTCTGTCTTCTCTCTTAGGGATTGCTAAGGGGTACTTCTCTGTTAAAAAAAGAAAAAAATAATAAGAGGGACTCATGAGACACCATTGGTAACAACAAAGAGAGTTGAGTGTTCTTAAATACAAGGCTTATGCCTACTATTATCTTCTCATCTTATGCAAAAGTGAAACAAATGCATAATCTATTTTTCCTTTTGTTTTCTCCTCAATGCCCGTTCTTGAGAGAAGTTGGCCATGGTAAAAGTTCTCAGAGTCACCTAAAAAAGAAACATTGAAGTACCTTGGATCATACCCCGAAACTCTATATTTTATTTTCACCCTGAGCACACCTATGCCACCAGCAGTTAATTTTCACACTCCTCAATAAGTTTAAAGATCATGTTTATCCTACCCTTCATAATAATATTTGTTAGTATTGAGCATTCTTTACTTGGGTCGTGTTTTGCTTGAGGACAAGCAAAAAGATAAGTGTGGGGGTGTGATAAGTGTCCAAATGAGCATGTTTATAGGTGTATTTCAGTATAATATTAGCACTTTTCTTGCTCATTTCTCCACTTCGGTTAGTTTTCCTCTAGTTTATGTTTTATTGTTTATCTCACAAAATTATTGGTTTAACATGAGGAAAACCAAGCCGGGAGTGAAGTAGACAAGAGACGAACGCGCAGGCGCAGACGGCTCAGAAAACGGAGTCCAAACGAAGAATCTAGAGCCGTAGAAGAAATAAGCCTAGACATCGCGATAACAGGCGGACGTCTCACAAAGGACTACCGCCCAGTATGGGGCGGACATCACACACCCAACCGCCTCCCTTGGAGGCGGACAAATAACACACAACCGCCTCTGAAAGAGGCGGACAAGGCACACCAAACCGCCTGCTTCCGCGCGGTCTTGGAGGCGGAACGAAGAGAGGCTACCGCCTCAAAGGAGGCGGACGTGACATTAGGCTACCGCCTACAAAGAGGCGGACAACACACAGAAGACCGCCTCGCGGTAAATATAGAGGCTACCGCCTCTTAACTCGCGGACAACACTGAGGCTACCGCCTCCTTATCAGGCGGACGAGACACAGGCTACCGCCTGCTTCACTCGCGGACAAGACAGAGAAGACCGCCACTTATCAGGCGGTCGTGTATAAAATTGCGCCGAGCTTATCTTCTTCGCCCGTCTTCTTCTTCGTCTGCAACTTGCGCCGACTCTCCGCAACTCGTCCACTGTCTGCCTGCATTAATGAGCCTCTTATCCATCTACTCCTCATCACGCGTGAGCTCTGTCCCCTGCGCAATCAAAGAGCAACAGTTAAACAAAATCGTACGGAGCTTCTTCTCCTCTGCCTCTATATAAACCGACGCCCCTTCTGCGAATAAAATTAACTCCCTTCCTCCGTATCCAAATTGTTAGTTGTTAGTTTGTATTTGTTAGTCGTTAGTGTTATTGTTATTATTAGACCACAGTTTCCACACCTACGTTCCATTCCATCCTCTAATCCTCCACTTCTCCATTTTAGTTTAATTCTACATTTCACCACGAAGCAGAAACACGATAAAAAGAACAGAAGAAAAGGGAGCTGGAGCAGAAGCGAATCGCAGTCCAGTCTCCGCCGACAGTCTCCAAATTAACGGCTATTTCTGTTTCCTTTTTATTACTGTTAATGTCTGAGTGATTTTATTTGTATCCTAGGATGGGGTTTGTTCCTAAATAATTCAGACTTATTATTAATACCAAGTTTGCTTATAAATATTTGTTTTGTCTCTCTAAATTATTAAATGCTTAATAACTGATCATTTTTATGCATTTACGGTTTCTCTTATTTCAATGATTTTGTAAATCTGAGAATAGACCACAAAGAGAGATAAACGTTAGATTTTATACTCCTTGATTAGCAGATAAAATCCATCGCTGTTATAAAAGAATTCTCACTTAAAGCTAATTAATGATTTTAGACTTTTTCTGATTGTAAGAAGTTTAATGAATTAATTAAGAGTGTCCTTATCTATGATTTAGAAAGGTCACAAGATAAATTCTTAACAGACAAATAAGAGCAAATTAGGATTATAATTATTGTCTGTACTTAAATAAATATTTATCACCTGTTTCACTTATTAAACTTGTTTAATTCCTTTCAGCAAATATTGTTAAATGCTTATTCTGACAAAATACTGCATTTATCTGGTAGCTATCAATTATGATTTTGAGATAGTTAAAGTACCACAAAGGAATTAATCTTGGTATTTACACTCCGGATTGAGCAGGAAAATACTAAGGCTATTAATAGGAGTTAGTAACTGACAATTATTAACTCTAATAGACAATAAATATTTAGACAGGATTATAAAATTGTTTAAGTAGTTTAGGAAATTCCCCCGATATCCTAGGATACCTTTTTCATCCATTACTTTATTTCACTGTTTTTATTATTTCTGTACTAATCCTAAATCCAAGCTTGCCTCCGGCTAAACCCCAATTTATTATTTAGCACTTTTTATCTTTTTGTACATTTACTAAACTGGATAATTAATTAGACAGTTGCGAAGTCTCTGTGGATACGACCTTGTTGTACTACAAAGATTGGGTTCACTGCCCATAGTTAGCAAGATAGTTTAACTACTATTTTGGCCCAACAGAACCCCACTATGGAGTCTATCACATCTACACACCATACATATTACAACTGGGTTTAAACATACAAGGGATCCCTACATTCACATACACAATCACACAATTTACACACGCATAGCCGTGGTTAGAACGTCCCATGGTTGGGTCGTTTAATCCGAATACCGAACTCTCATGTGATCCTAGACTCAGTTAACTAAGGTTAACACTTCCGAGGTTAAATGGTATCGGAGTTGAACACGCCACATAATGAATTAACTGTAAACTCATTACAATGTTTTATCTTTACAACGTGGCAAACATACAAGAAAAACACATTGGCATACAAGCCGGTGTAATCCGGTAGGACACATGTTGCAAGAAAACCATACTGTCACCGGAGTCCACTTTATCATGTCCACTTATGTCCTCGAGCAATTCTCGAACAACTGATAACATTACATGTACTTTTATTAACATCGGGTGAACATGATTGTTTTAAAGTCTAATGCTTATAACTTTTCCCCGTTCTTAGTTACATAACTTCACATTTAACTTGTTTTACTTGTACATTTAAGACAACTTTTGCCCCCCACTAAATTGCAGATAACTCACGAACATGTCCTTAAGAATGAGAACATCATTAGCAAATAATCCCCCAATCCATAAACCTTAAACAAAAATACTGGGGCGTCCGACCCCACCGTCCGACCCACAACTGGGTGGACCGTTCCAGAGACTTTCCCGTCTTTGAAATACAGGTCCGACCATGTCCAACCCAACCATCTGGGTCGGACCATTCCAGAGCTTAGCCACATGTCCGACCCATGTCCGACCCAAGCCCTCTGGGTCGGACCGTTCCAGAACCTAATACTGACGTCTAACAGAGGCCGTCCGACCCAAACTTGGGTCGGACGCCACCAAAATATGCCCAAACATGTCAAATCCTCTCCAAACTTCTCCTAGATGCCCCAATTGTATCCAAAACATCATTTGGTATACTATATCTCATCAACAACATCCATGAACTCATTATCTATCACCTTATATATCCTCCCTAGTTTTCCAAGTGGTGTTTCATACCTATGATAACCACTATGCCAACAATGTTTCCTCACCACTACTACATCATCTCCTAAGCATCCTTTCTTTCTAAAAAACTCCTTGAACATCTTTACAAGTTTATAGCCTCCCATGCAAAAAATCACTTCAACCTCTTTTCACCAACAATACACTAGTCTTAAATATAATCTCACCATGAATCTTTGAAATACCCCAAACCTTGATATGTGGTTTAAATATTAAACGATGGTATGTAAATGCTAAAAAGTGCCTTAGAAACATCAGTGAGCAATTTAAACCATAGTAAAATGCAATAAAGCACTAAGATACAGTTTGAGCAAAACATGCTTTAAGCTAGGAGTGAACTTGGTTAGGACCCAAAGAGCCTACCAAGACTTAATAATATTCAATTATGATTTAATAAGGCTAATTAAGTCTTGGGAAACTTTGGTAGACAATGAACCAAACAAAACACAAGAAAATACCTTAAAGTCAATAAGAGCAAAAATGTGCTCTAAGCTTGGGATAAATTTGTATAAGACCTAATGGTCATCCCTATTACCTTATAAATATGTTAATTAACATATTAAATCGATTACCAAAGAAAACAAGCTTGAAAACAAGTTAAAACATAAATGTGCTTTAAGGAGTCTTAAAGCACATTTCTGAAAAATTGTCTTGTAAATGAGTTTTGAGTGGCTAGATGTCCATCATTACTCTTTAATTAACATGTGTACTATATAGTATCACTTTTGAAGTCTATATCAATGGGAAATCAAAATTTCACTTCTATGGCCTTGTTTTTATGAATAGTACTTTTATAAGCTAGTTTGTAACATATGTTGTTATAAGTAATTAAATTGGTCAACAAAGACTATTATACCCCTCATGTAATAAAGGGGGCCAGTTTTCTTAAATGGATGAGTCATCCCCCTGTTAGTTTAATAAGAAAAGCAAAGCTTATAAAGTAAAGTATTATTTTCTTTATACATAAATATCTTAACAAAAGCAAACTTATCTTCATTCTTCTTTCCTTCTTATATTCCCACGTTCCCTTCCTCCATTCTCTCAAGCTCCATCGGTTATGCTACAGCAAAGCCTCACCATTTCCAACTCCTTTCACTTGTAACTCCTAACTCCATGATCCGAATTTAATTCCGAGACTACCGTTCTCTTAGTTGGAGCAAGCTCTACAACATTGTCTTTTCAAATCATCAAAACCACCATTTCGGTGCCAAGGAGAACTTCCATGGAAGGAGCTTGAGCTTATATTTTTATGCCTTGTTGATCACCTTTGCTTCAAGGTAAGGAAAAACCAAAGAAAACTCCATTTCCTTCATTTTTGGCGTTGACCGAAAATGCACCTTGTAATGGTGTCTTCTCTTGTCTTGTTTTAGCTTCATTTGAATCTTCAAAGGGCTAGGAGGAGTCCTCTCTTGATACTCATTCAAGCTCTCTTTCCATTCAAAGGTAAAATAATTACCTTAATGTGTTAAAACAATATATGTAACTAGGGTTTACAATGAGATGAAGCATAATGCTTGAATGCTCATTCTATTATTTATACATTGTTTAGAAGTTGACAAACAACCAAACACCCTACCGGTTTTACAAGGAAACAAGAAAGAAGTTGTAAGGAAAAAGAGGTAAACAAGCTATCTCAATGTAGTTTAAATGCCTTAGGAAAAATGAGCTTGATATGCTTAATAAAATACCTAAGGAGCCAATGGCAAATGAGCTAGTAAAATGCTCTCAAGGAGTTTGTTAAGGGCATATGTATTGTTGGGTGTATTTGCAGGTCAAAGGCATTATGTATGTGGGAAATTCAGTGTTTAAGGTTAATGCAATTTAAGGGCCTAAGAGCCATGTTATTTAAGGGCCTAAGTGCCAAGCAATTTAAGCTTATGCACTATATTGTGATGTAGTGCTAAATGTGTAAAGTTTGTGTATAAAATGTGTTTGATGGAGTTTAGGTGTTCTTGAATGAAATAAGGTAAAAACCTAAGTGTTTTGGATGTGAGTATATACAAGAGAAGCTATGGCCAAATTTGGAAAATGTGTAAGAAGTTCTAAGTGTTTTAAGTAAGTTTTGGTGAACTAGGAAGTGTTAAAGGTGAACAAATGTTTTACTTGGGAAGAAAACATGTATTAAGGTGATTTAGAGTGATGCAAGGATTTAGGTGTTATCTTGGAAGTTCTAGGAATTCAATGTGTGTTTTGAGAATGTATTTAAGTCTTGGAGAAGTTTGTTTAAGGTTTAGGAATGTTGATGTACAAGGAAGAAGTGATGTTTACGTAAGATGTGAAAAAGGAGATTTAGTTAGTAAGAAAAGAAGTTTGAGAGATGATGTTAAGGTGTAGAGGAAACACCTTGGTATAGTGGTCATTATTGGTGAAATACCACTTTGAAATCTTAAGGAGGAAACATTCCAAGTGCTAAGAATTTTGTAGGAAATTTGTGAATGATAAGATGGTTTTTGGTGTGTGATTTAAAGAGTTTAGTACATGACTAAAGATGTGCTTGAAGTGCCCAAATGAGGTTAGGACATATTAGGATATATGAGGATATATGAGGTGAAGTTCGGAGTTAAATGGGCAATGGAAAATAAAGGTCTGGGGCAGACCGACCTTGCGACCGAACTTGCCAAGGTCGGTCGAGCCCAGATTACCCTGCGAGAATTAGTTTCTGGAATGGACCGACCTTGGGGACCGGACTTGCAAGGTCGGTCGGGCTTGTATTTTGTGTACGGATTAAGTTTCTGGAATCGACCGAACATGGGACCGGACTTGGCAAGTTCGGTCGGGCTGAATTTTCAAAGGGAAGAAAACTCTCGGGAATGGACCGAACATGCGACCGAACTTACAAGGTCGGTCGGAGTAGAAATTTTGACGGTAAAGTGTTCTGGAATGGACCGACCTTGTGCAAGGTCGGTCGGTAAGGTCGGTCGGACCAAAAATGTTGTTTATGGTTATAAAATGATATGTAATGATGGGGATTGATTAGTAATGATGTATAAGGTTGTTTAAGACATGTTAGGTGAGTTATAATGACAATTTAGTGGGGGAAAAGATGTATTAAAATGTAAAAGTAAAACAAGTTAAAAAGTGAAGTTATGTAACTAAGTTAACGGGGAAAAGTTATAAGCATTAGACATTAAATAATCATGCTACCCCGATGTTAATAAAAGTACATGTAATGTTATCAGTTGTTCGAGAATTGCTCGAGGAACATAAGTGGACGTGGTAAAGTGGACTCCGGTGACAGGTATGGTTTTCTTGCAACCTGTGTCCTACCGGATTACACCGGCTTGTATGCCAATGTGTTTTTCTGTATGTTTGCCTCGTTATAAGATAAATCATGAAACGAGTTTAAGTCGTTATTGTTGTTGTATGTTTACGTGCCGATACCGGTAACCTCGAATGCGCTTGAAGGGCTAGTTAACCACTACTAGGTAAACGTAAGAGAACGGTATCCGGTGATAACGTTTCCGACCTAAGGAACGTTCTAACCACGACTATGCGTGATTTAGTTATGTGATGTTTGTGTGTGATGTTGTGTATGAATGTATGACTCTCCCTTCCCTTGTGTTGTCTAACAAGACTTAACCCTATGTTGTGATTGTTTAATTAAGTTCAATGTTGAACTTCTAACAAGTGCTACGGGGGAAGTGAGGAGTCCGGTCTGTTCCGGCCACGCGTGTGAGTATGGGGGTCGTTGTCATATCAGGTTTGATCCTCTCTGTATGTTATGGTTGTTTTCCAATTTGGTTCCCAACCTTCCCTTTAGCTTAACCAAGGCTATTACTGACTCACGTCAGGCCACAGGGGCATACTATGTTATGTTTGTTTGGTGTGCTTGGATCACTATATCCGAGACACCTTGTGTTAAGTTATCCGTTCATTTAACGAGACGGTAACGAGTTACGTAATGAGCTTATCATGAGACTGGCAACATTCTCTAGGCTACAAGTGAACTGACTATGTTTGGGCCGGTTGATAAAGGGAACCGTGCCCGTTATGTTACGTATTGTCGTTATGATGCAATATCTATTGCAATGTTATTATGTACACGTTGAAACGTGGAAAGTGTTGTTATGTGTTGTTATGTGATGAGTGTCATATGTTGTAAAATGTGGAGTATGTGGATCATGGATATGAATCCCAGTTTGTGATAAGAGGCGTTTAAGGATAACCCGATTAATGGCTAGTTGTCGTCTATTAAGGAAGTAGCTCCATTAGAGGAGAAACACTCTAGGGGTAATGAATACCATGAGTGACTTATCAAGTAAGGATGTACTATCCGTTTGTTGAACCCATAGAGGCGAGATGTTTTGTGTTGTGTGTTTACAGTTGCATGCATGATCTAAATATAATCAACCGCATGCTAAGACGACAATTAGTTGTGCGTGGCCCGGTAGCATGTGGGTTGCGGGATTACCATACCAGCAAAGGTGCTGAGCCCCTTGGGGGCCACCCATTCTCTTCTTTTCTTATTTCAGGTACGAAGAGCTGGAAGCCGTTCGAGAGTAGGACGGGGTAGTCGTTGTACATGGGTAATCATTTAAGTGTATATATACAATAGGTGTAGTAAGACCGAAGTTGTTATCGGCATCAGTTTATAAATACTCGGTACAGTAGGAAGGTATGTGTATGTTGTGTTGTTAATGGAAATGGATAATAATGTGTAGTCGCTCGGGAATCTAGTCCATCAGACTGGTACAATGTGTATGTAATAGCCTTGTTGGCCACGTGGGTGGTTAACGGCGTGTAACACCAACGAGTTAAGTTATTTGATGAAGTGTGTATTCCGCTGCAGATTGTTGTTATGTGTTTGTTGTTGGATGGGGTGTTACAAAAAGTGGTATCAGAGTGAAGTATCGCTCTGATGACTGAATTACCGAGCTTAGGAAGTACCGAGTTAGAATTTTAGTACTTTGGGTTAAGGGTTGAGTGATAGCGTCAGAGATACGCTAGTTGGGTATTACCAGTGTGTACTGGAAACCTGCTATGTCCTTCCCGCCCTCCACATTCCCTGTTTTATAACTTGGGAAAGAACGCCAGAGAGATGGAAGTCCTCTCTTACTCAGGAGTACCCGATCTGGCCGTTATTAAGTACCTCTAAAGGTACGGGGAACCTGTCATACGGTAGATCCCGAAAACTGGGAATCCCGGAGACGGTTTCCATCTGAACAATGTTAACCGCAATTCATAGCGAAGAATGAAGAATTTTGTGTATAAGGGAATAGAATTTTCGGCAACCTGGGTCGACATGCTGAGCAGTCGAGAATAACCTGCTTGCAACGCACCGACCGTGCAACAGGCAAGAAGTGGATTAATGAAACCCGAGACGAGTGTCTACGGGACCACAGTTACTAAATGATACACCGACGGTATACCAACTGGCAAAGGAACTACAACGTAGTGCCCAAACAAGAGACAAGTCTCAGTAACCACGACAAATGTGTGGAACGGGCTACGAAGAAGATACAGTACTAAGTAAAAAGGGGTCTCCAAGAATAGGAGACACCCTAGCTGATGATTACCATGTGAATACAGTGAGAAATTACCCAGAGGGTTATTGTCAAGATGGTAAGGTCTAGTGAGGGCCAACAAGGCCACTGATAATAGTGCGAGTAAGAACAATACCGCAACCAGTATGTGTGCATAACCGATAGCCAGTTAGCATGGCGCACTTGCTATAGCAAGTGCTGCTATAACAGGGCTGTTCGGGAAATTTATAACCATTACAAAGTACTTGGTGAAGTACCATAAAGTTAAATGTGATCGTTATAACAGTGGGAGGGCCTGTTAGCCTAACCCCTGTAATTGTAAGTACACCAGTCAGCAAGAAGCTAGACGTGGTTAAGGTAAGAAGATGTTGTGAAATCATGAAAATTTTCTTTCAAACTCAGATTTACTTCAAACTCTTTTCCTTCAAAACCAGATTTTCTTTTTCAAACCTTCTTTTAAACCAAACCAATAAAACCAAGGGTAGTTGATAAGAATTCAACAATGGATAAACTCTCCCTCGATTAAGTTCGGGAAGCATGGAATGAATATCGTCACGGGACAATATAAGGGAGTTGACAACAGAATACTTCTCCTAGGCGTGTGACGGACACTACGAGTGTACCAACTGTAATGTGGGACGACCGCACTCCGATAGGAGCTTGTGGGCCTAACAGACCTACTTATGGGTTAGTTGGGTAAGTGGTAATGTATCAGTATGGTACCCCACATATGTATACGAGTAGAGTCCGAAACACGGGAAGTAGTCGACTCCGTTCTATGGTCAGCAGTATAAGTAAAAAAAAAACAGCTAAGGATTACCATGAATGGTTGAAGTAAAGGAACCCAGTTAAGTTAACAAGACTAAAGGAATTAGTGAATTCCTTTCAACGAAATGCTTAAGAATCAGGAGGTGCGAAGTGCACTAACTGTAATGTAAAGACATCGTATACGTCTTAAGGATCCTCAGGGATAAACATGTTAGCTGGAACGGTGACCCAGCCTGTACATGGCAAGCACATGCCTAATGTGGACACATTAATGTGCAATGAACGGGATGAAACTCCCAGAATGAGTACCTACACTATCACGAAGATAATAACCAGTTAAGAACGCAAACGGCGTGGCTAATGGAATGTACCAATAAGTGTGAACTAGATGTAAAGGCATAACTTTGCAACACCCAGCAGCGATCCTTGAAGGGTGTTCGCATCAACAATTGTTGAACGAAATGCATGACAGAAACACAAGGGTTGAAGCTAACACCCAGTTTAGACATAAATTGTCAGGAGACGGACTGACAATCCTAAGGGGGCATTCCATGAAAGGAGACGGAATGCAATGACCTTGTCATGGAGCTCAATATAACATCCAAACCATATAATGTTGTACAGAGAAGTACATGTGTGTGGACAGCCTACAATGAGCCCAACTCAAGTCAAATAAGGCTTATAAGCCATGAGCAAGATATGTTATATAAATTAGATTAATTGCAGAAGTTTATGTTATATAAGTGAATATAGTGGAGAACGAACCACTGCACTAAGAGTGGGGATACCTCTCGATATTGTGAAACCGCTGGAGCGGTATTTATGTGTACCAAGCTCAAGAAATATGTTAAGGATGGACAATATTATTATTATTTGAGAGAACAGTTAGTTTAGTAGCTTGTGAAACACCGAGCTGAATAATGCCGGCTTGTGACTCGAATGATCGATGCTCAAGGAGCATTCGGTAGTCTTTAAATGAGTGATGAACCATAATGTGAATAATGTAAGTATATGTGTGGAAGTTAATGTGACAGTAAATACGATATAAGCTGATGTTATACAAGGAGTAAGAGCACGGTGCGCAGCAAGCAACTGTTGTATAAGTATTGTTAAACAATAATGTAGCAGATAAGACCAGTTATGAGTTAAACTCAGTGGAGATGCAAGATAAGCGATATTAAACAGACTGGGCAATAACCGAGTAATAGGTACTGTGTGATGAGGAACTCAGTGTGAATTCCATCGCGAATCGCATAAGGGATTTACTGTCAAGAGTTTACGCCTCTGCACTCTGTATGACTGCGTGTTTTGGTATTGCACTTGCGCAGTAATGATCGAGTGGGATAGCTAGGAATTGGAAACATGTTAATTGTGGAGGAATACTGTTATAATGGCCGATGCATAGGAAATGCAAGACATACCATGAAAGAGTACTTGTACAAAACCAAATGTGGAGACATGATTAACAGTAAGTGACTACAGTAGCACTAACTGCCAAATATCGGTATGGAATATACCCCAAATGTTGTAAATAGAGAGAGCACTACACACTAGGTAGTAGCTCAATCTTAACCGACAGTAAGTCGGAAGGGAACAAGTCAATCATTGTGAAATACATAACTATTTACACAGTAAATTGTTATGGAAGTGGATAGAAAGTTTATAACTCACCGAATTCGCTAACGGTAAGAGATACCACGCGTCGGTTGAGAAACCATTGTTACCAAGATGTAGGTGACAATTGGGGATATACAATACGGTAAGAATAACAAATGTGGCAATTAAGCTCTACAGTTATTAGAGTTTCGCAGCAGAAACTAGTGAGCCTGTGACTCAAGTGTTGAATGTACATGGTGAACATGAGTGAATGGCTAATTATTAATGCCTAGAAGCCTAATAGGCCAGAATCGAAACCAATTAAGAGTTTAAACAAACTCCAATGAGAATTCTTGGTTTAGGAACTAAACCTCCAATATGGTTAAGATCCTCTAATCAGAATCCATTGTGTAATAGACTGCGTGGAAGTTAAAACACTTCACGGATATTTAGTGATTGATTACGTGGGCATAATCCCTTTTAAGGGGGGTAGAGCGCAAAACCACTTAGTGTGTATTACCGTACAAGTGTACATGATTTATGTTGTGCATAGCACAAAATAATTTGTTTTGATGATTGGTGTGTGTGTTATGTAAACATACGCATTCATTCATGGTTAATTGTGGTAATTGCGCACAGAAGATGTGAATACCATTGTGATAAGTGTGTGTATTTGTTAACAATTGTGTGTGATAGTACAAGTGTGGGAGTAGAGAAACTCCCGGGGGAACAAACCCCGACAGTGTATAAATGTGAAACGGTGTGTTGTATTTTGATAAAATATATGTGTATATATATTATATAGTGATTCATGAAAGGTTATGGAACCGACATAGAACCTAGTGAGAATAGGATTCCCTAGGTAACAACATTAAAGCAAATGAAAACAACTGATAGACGGAGTTCTATTCCTTGGAGATGTTATGATCATGACTAGAATGATTTAAAAGATAGAAAATTGGAAATGAGTGATTTATTTGATGCTTGAAAATGAAGTGGGAAGTGGAACTTGATTTGCATGCGATCAAGGGAAGCCGAACACAAATTGGGGTGGAAGGATAGTTCGACACTGATGCTGATCACATTAGGGTTGGATGATTCTTGAAGCTCCCTATAAGTGGTCACAACTAACCACGCTAAGAAAGGAAGCAAAGAGCATAAGTTGGACTTAGAGTTGTGTGTGTTTTCAAAAAGGATTTTGAATTGGTATTTATAAAACGTCGATAGATACTTTACATAATTAAAGTTTTCGTACTTAACCTCACAAGGAAAAAATTCAAATTTAAGTGATTGTTTTGATCTCCCAAAGGCACGGGGACGGAAGGTGTCCATCGCGACCGGGTTCTGCGGGATCACAGTGTATATCAAAGATATTTTTGATTGCTATACATGCTATGACATGTTGTGTGGTATGTGTAATAAATGTTATTTTGACTTTGATTTCTTAAAGTGTATGCTATCAAGACCTATGAGTCTAAATGTGTTGTGTTACATAGACCTATGTGTCTAAAGGCTGTTATGTTATCAAGACCTATATGTCTAAATGTTGTTATGTTACCCAAGACCAGAGAGTCTAAGGGTTGTTATGTATGTGTAAATGTTGTTAAGATACCTGGACCATTGAGTCCGAGGTTATCATGTGAGTATGTTATGTTATGTATGGATGTGAATATGTTACCCGGACCATTAAGTCCGAGGTTGTGATGTAAAGTGTGTTTGGTTATGGAAGTTTTATTGCTATAAGTAATCCCCGTATTCTAATCTAATGATGTGTGGAAGGTGTGAACTTCGAGGACGAAGTTCTTTTAAGGGGGGTAGATTGAAATACCCCAAACCTTGATATGTGGTTTAAATATTAAACGATGGTATGTAAAGGCTAAAAAGTGCCTTAGAAACATCAGTGAGCAATTTAAACCATAGTAAAATGCAATAAAGCACTAAGATACAGTTTGAGCAAAAACATGCTTTAAGCTAGGAGTGAACTTGGTTAGGACCCAAAGAGCCTACCAAGACTTAATAATATTCAATTATGATTTAATAAGGCTAATTAAGTCCTTAGGAAACTTTGGTAGACAATGAAACCAAACAAAACACAAGAAAATACCTTAAAGTCAATAAGAGCAAAAATGTGCTCTAAGCTTGGGATAAATTTGTATAAGACCTAATGGTCATACCTATACCTTATAAATATGTTAATGAACATATTAAATCGATTACAAAGAAAACCAAGCTTGAAAACAAGTTAAAACACAAAATGTGCTTTAAGGAGTTTTAAAGCACATTTCTGAAAAACTGTCTTGTAAATGAGTTTTGAGTGGCTAGATGTCCATCATTACCCTTTAATTAACATGTGTACTATATAGTATCACATTTGGAAGTCTATATCAATGGGAAATCAAAAATTTCACTTCTATGTGCCTTGTTTTTATGAATAGTAACTTTTATAAGCTAGTTTGTAACATATGTTGTTATAAGTAATTAAATTGGTCAACAAAGACTATTATACCCCTCATGTAATAAAGGGGGCCGGTTTTCTTAAATGGGATGAGTCATCCCCCCTTGTTATTTTAATAAGAAAAGTAAAGCTTATAAAGTAAAGTACTATTTTGCTTTATACATAAATATCTTAACAAAAGCAAACTTATCTTCATTCTCTCTTTCCTTCTTGTATTCCCATGGTTCCCTTCCTCCATTCTCTCAAGCTCCATCGGTTATGCTACAGCAAAGCCTCACCATTTCCAACTCCTTTCACTTGTTACTCCTAACTCCATGCTCCGAATTTAATTCCGAGACTACCGTTCTCTTAGTTGGAGCAAGCTCTACAACATTGTGTTTTCAAATCATCAAAACCACCATTTCGGTGCCAAGGAGAACTTCCATGGAAAGAGCTTGAGCTTATATTTTTATGCCTTGTTGATCACCTTTGCTTCAAGGTAAGGAAAAACCAAAGAAAACTCCATTTCCTTCATTTTTGGTGTTGACCGAAAATGCACCTTGTAATGGTGTCTTCTCTTGTCTTGTTTTAGCTTCATTTGAATCTTCCAAGGGCTAGGAGGAGTCCTCTCTTGATACTCATTCAAGCTCTCTTTCCATTCAAAGGTAAAACAATTACCTTAATGTGTTAAAACAATATATGTAACTAGGGTTTACAATGAGATGAAGCATAATGCTTGAATGCTCATTCTATTATTTATACATTGTTTAGAAGTTGACAAACAACCAAACACCCTACCGGTTTTACAAGGAAACAAGAAAGAAGTTGTGAGGAAAAAGAGGTAAACAAGCTATCTCAATGTAGTTTAAATGCCTTAGGAAAAATGAGCTTGATATGCTTAATAAAATACCTAAGGAGCCAATGGCAAATGAGCTAGTAAAATGCTCTCAAGGAGTTTATTAAGGGCATATGTATTGTTGGGTGTATTTGCAGGTCAAAGGCATTATGTATGTGGGAAATTCAGTGTTTAAGGTTTATGCAATTTAAGGGCCTAAGAGCCATGTTATTTAAGGGCCTAAGGGCCAAGCAATTTAAGCTTATGCACTATATTGTGATGTAGTGCTAAATGTGTAAAGTTTGTGTATAAAATGTGTTTGATGGATTTTAGGTGTTCTTGAATGAAATAAGGTAAAAACCTAAGTGTTTGGATGTGAGTATATACAAGAGAAGCTATGGCCAAATTTGGAAAATGTGTAAGAAGTTCTTAGTGTTTTAAGTAAGTTTTGGTGAACTAGGAAGTGTTAAAGGTGAACAAATGTTTTACTTGGGAAGAAAACATGTATTAAGGTGATTTAGAGTGATGCAAGGATTTAGGTGTTATCTTGGAAGTTCTAGGAATTCAATGTGTGTTTTGAGAATGTATTTAAGTCTTGGAGAAGTTTGTTTAAGGTTTAGGAATGTTGATGTACAAGGAAGAAGTGATGTTTAGGTAAGATGTGAAAAAGGAGATTTATTTAGTAAGAAAAGAAGTTTGAGAGATGATGTTAAGGTGTAGAGGAAACACCTTGGTATAGTGGTCATTATTGGTGAAATACCACTTAGAAATCTTAAGGAGGAAACATTCCAAGTGCTAAGAAATTTGTAGGAAATTTGTGAATGATAAGATGGTTTTTGGTGTGTGATTTAAAGAGTTTAGTACATGGCTAAAGATGTGCTTGAAGTGCCCAAATGAGGTTAGGACATATTAGGATATATGAGGATATATGAGGTGAAGTTTGGAGTTAAATGGGCATGAAACGAGTTTACAGTCGTTATTGTTGTTGTATGTTTACGTGCCGATACCGGTAACCTCGAATGCGCTTGAAGGGCTAGTTAACCACTACTAGGTAAACGTAAGAGCATGGTATCCCGTGATAACGTTTCCGACCTAAGGAACGTTCTAACCACGACTATGTGTGAGTTAGTTATGTGATGTTTGCGTGTGATGTTTGTGTATGAATGTATGACTCTCCCTTCCCTTGTGTGTGTCTAACAAGACTTCACCCTATGTTGTGATTGTTTAATTAAGTTCAATGTTGAACTTCTAACAAGTGCTAACGGGGGGGAGTGAGGAGTCCGGTCTGTTCCGGCCACGCGTGTGAGTATGGGGGTCGTTGTCATATCAGGTTCGATCCTCTCTGTATGTTATGGTGTTTTCCAATTTGGTTCCCAACCTTCCCTTTAGCTTAACCAAGGCTATTACAGACTCACGTCGGGCCACAGGGGCATACTATGTTAGTTTGTTCGGTGTGCTTGGATCACTATATCCGAGACCTTGTGTTAAGTTATCCGTTCATTTAACGAGACGGTAACGAGTTATGTAATGAGCTTATCATGAGACTGGCAACATTCTCTAGGCTACAAGTGAACTGACTATGTTTGGGCCGGTTCATAAAGGGAACCGTACCCGTTATGTTACGTATTGTCGTTATGATGCAATATCTATTGCAAGGTTATTATGTACACGTTGAAACGTGGAAAGTGTTGTTATGTGTTGTTATGTGATGAGTTTCATATGTTGTAAAATGTGGAGTATGTGGATCATGGATATGAATCCCAGTTTGTGATAAGAGGCGTTTAAGGATAACCCGATTAATGGCTAGTTGTCGTCTATTAAGGAAGTAGCTCCATTAGAGGAGAAACACTCTAGGGGTAATGAATACCATGAGTGACTTATCAAGTAAGGATGTACTATCCGTTTGTTGAACCCATAGAGGTGAGATGTTTTGTGTTGTGTGTTTACAGTTGCATGCATGATCTAAATATAATCAACCGCATGCTAAGACGACAATTAGTTGTGCGTGGCCCGGTAGCATGTGGGTTGGGGATTACCATACCAGCAAAGGTGCTGAGCCCTTGGGGCCACCCTTTCTCTTCTTTTCTTATTTCAGGTACGAAGAGCTGGAAGCCGTTCGAGAGTAGGAGTAGGACGAGTCGTAGTTGTACATGGGTAATCAATTAAGTGTATATACAGTAGGTGTAGTAAGACCGAAGTTGTTATCGGCATCAGTTTATAAATACTCGGTACAATAGTAAGGTATGTGTATGTTGTGTTGTTAATGGAAAGGGATAATAATGTGTAGTCGCTCGGGAATCTAGTCCATCAGACCGGTACAATGTGTATGTAATAGCCTTGTTGGCCACGTGGGTGGTTAACGGCGTGTAACACCAACGAGTTAAGTTATTTGATGAAGTGTGTATTCCGCTGCAGATTGTTGTTATGTGTTTGTTGTTGGATGGGGTGTTACAATCTTGAAATATCCCAAATCATTCTTTTGCATTCTAAATCCTCTAGAACATTGCCTAAGCCCTTTTTACCTCTTTAAACACCATGATACATGTTTCTTCCACTAGTTGAACACTTAACCATCTTAAACATTTCCTAACTCACCAAACTCATTTTAAACCCTTAGAACTTCTTGTTTATTACCTAAATTTTGACATGAACTCTCCTAGAAAATTACTAAACCAAGACACATTGTCTTCACCATCAAACAACCAAGAACACTAAAATCCATCAAACACATTCTTATACACAAACTTCACACATTTAGCACTACATCACAATATAGTGCATAATTTAAATTGCATGGCACTTAGGCCCTTAAATAACATGGCACTTAGGCCCTGAAGATGCATAAATCATAAACACTGAATTTCCCACATTGTATTTGCCTTTGACCTGCAAATACACTCAACAATACATATGCCCTTTAATAGTTTCCTTGAGAGCATTTTACTAGGTCATTCACCATTGGCTCCTTAGGTATTTTATTAAGCAATACAAGCTCATTTTCCTAAGGCATTTAAACTACATTGAGATAGCATGTTTACCTCTTTTCCTCACAAACTTCTTTCTTGTTTCCTTGAATAAATTGGCAAGGCTTTTAGTTACTTGTCAACTTCTAAACATTGTACAAATAATATAATGAGTATACAAGCTTTAAGCTTCACTTCATTGTAAACCCTAGTTACATATATTATCTTAAGGTATTAAAATGATTGTTTTACCTTGGAATGGAAAGAGAGCTTGAATAAGTATCAAGAGAGGACTCCTCCTAGCCCTTGGAAGATTCAAATGAAGCTAAAACAAGCAAGGTAAAGACACCATTGTGAGGTGAATTTTCGGACAACATAAAACATGAAGGAAACATCATTTTTCTTTGAGTTTCCTTACCTTGAAGCAAAGGAGAACAATAATATATGCAAATGTGAGCTCAAGCTCCTTCAATGGTGAATATCTATGGCACCAAAATTGAGTTCTTGAAGATTTGAAAAGATAGAAGTGTAGATCTTGGTCTAGCTAAGACAAATATGGTCTTAGAATTTGATTTGGAGCATGGAGTTGGATTAGGCAAGGAAATGAAGGTGGAGAAGAGAGGCTACTATAGCCCATCGTTTTGAAGAAGAGAAGAGAGAATGAAGACCGTGTGAAATGAGAAGGAAGAAGAGAATGAGAGGTAAGTAGCTAGCTTAAGATATTATTTTGTGTTAAAAGCAAATAGTAACTTGCTTTATTCTTTATGTATTTATTTGATAAGTGCTAGCAAGGGTGGTGACTCACACCATGAAAACCGGCCCCCATTTAATAAGAAGGGTGTTTTTGGTCTTTGTTGACCAATTAACTTACTTATAATAACATATGTTACAAACTAGCTTATAAAAGTTACTATTCATAAAATAAGGCACATAGAAGTGAAATTTTTGATTTCCCATTGATATAGACTTCCAAATGTGATACTATATAGTACACATGTTATTAAAGAGTAATGATGGTCATTTAGCCGTTCAAAACTCATTTACAAGACAATTTTTCAAAAATGCTTTAAGACTCCTTAAAGCACATTTGTGTTTTAACTTGTTTTCAAGCTTTATTTTCTTGGTAATTGATTTAATATGTCATTAACATATTTATAAGGTATGGTATGACCTTAAGGTCTTATACAAATTTATCCAAGCTTAGAGCACATTTTGCTCTGATTGACTTTTAAGGTATTTCTTGTTTTTATTTGGGTTTAACTGTCTACCAAAGTTTCCTAAGGACTTAATTTGCCTTGTTAAATCATAATTGATTATATTTAGTGTTGGTAGGTCTTTGGGTCCTAACCAAGCTTACTCCAAGCTTAAAGCATGTTTTTGCTCAAACTGTATCTTAGTGCTTTATTGCATTTTACTATGGTTTAAATTGTTCACTGATGTTTCTAAGGCACTTTTTAGCCTTTACATACCATAGTTTAATATTTAAGCCACATATCAAGGTTTGGGGTATTTCACAAGGTCCCGGACCAATGCCTGTTTTAACTCTCGAAGTGTTTTCTGATGCGGTTCGGGACTTGGTTCCTATCCTAGGTCCCGGACCCTACTAAAAACTACTACTTAGTGTATTTTCAACCCCAAATCAACCCTTAATCCACCCCTAATCATTCCATAAACTTTCCACAAGTTTCCTACATAATTAAACACCTCAAAACATGATCTAAACCACTTCAAATCCTTGGTTAAATCCTTACTCCAATTCTTGCTCAATTTTCTACAAAATTTCATTCCCACTTTCACATTTTGCATACTTGTGCATTTCTAGCTTCTTCTTGCTATTTTCTTCTTCCTACCAACCTTACCATATCACCTCATGACCATTCCTAGCCAAGTGCACTAACTATGCCCAAGTTCACTCTCCATTTCCATGACCATAAACACTAACCCTTTTCCTAGAAATTCCAAGTTACCTAACCTCATTATGCTACCGATTTTACACTCTCTCATATCCGTTCTCCATCTACCATTTCAAGGTTACTAAACATCTCTACTCAACCCAACTAAACACTTAAGTTTCCCCCACTTACCAAGCCACCAAAAACACTCATTTCCTACTAAACTTTTGCCATAACCTCCCCATAAACCTACATATCCAAAGTCATCAACTCTCATCAAATTAAATCCTAAACTAGACACACCCATTCAAGGGTCATACCAGCACAAAATATTTCCTCCAACTCATCAAAACAACAATATAGCTCCAAAATCTTAATAAACCACAATATAACCACAAACTCAAATCATTTGGCTCCAAGGCCCTCAATTCACCATTCAATTCACAAATCTACCAATTCCCAACCAAGCACACTATCACACATATTTTAGGTTTATTATTTAGTCTTCAAGGTTGATTTCTTTCCTTAATTTCATAAGTTTCTCTTTTGAATTCTCCTCTTGCTCTTCCTCTCCTCAAATTCGGTCAATTGGGAATGGAGTTGCCAAACTCCTCCCCAACATTCAAGGAACACAAAAATGCATTCAATTAATCTTCTAAACCCTTAGGAAATTCTAATTCAATGAAAGGGCTTAAAACACAAAGTTAGGGTTTTACCTTTGGAGTGTTTTGGAGGGGTTTTAACCCTTGAATCAAGAAGGGAGTTCCACCACCATTGGAGGGTTGAAACAAAGCTCAACAAGGAGTGAAAAACAAGGCATTGCCAAAGGGGAAAAAATCAGCTAACACAAGAAGATGGGGGGGGGGGGAATGAGGTTTTTGATGGGAGAGAAAACTCCAAGCTTCAATTTGATGCCCTTTTCTCTTCAAATGGGGAAAACCCATGGAGATGAACTTCTCCATTTTTGATTTTTGAAAAGAGAGAATGGTAGAGCTAGTTGAGGGGATGAAGAATATGTATTTATTTTTGTGATTGGAGCTTTAATGAAGCTTGAGCATGAGGTAGAAGAGAGGAAGCCATTGGAGCCTGGTGGGGAGCTCAAAATTGGCAGAATGGGGGAAGAGAGGAGGATGAGTACGGTGGAAGAGAAGATGGAAGGAGAGAGAATAGAGAAATAAGGGTGAGAGAGAGGTTTTATTTGTTTTTTGCTTTTTACTTTATCTTTTTACTTTTCTTCTTTTTCTTTTCTTAACTAGCTTATTACTCGAGGCTGATTAAGTAGTAAAAACCGGCCCCCTATGTGTATACAAGCTGGAGCGTTTTTCGTCTTTTACAGAAACCGCTCGTTAATTTACCCAGTTTAGCACTATTCACTAACCGAGCCCGTTTTTCCGGGTTTTTCTCATTTCTTTAATTTTATTGGTTCTTAAGCTCCCATTAATTTTTAATTATATTTATTTGATGAACTATAATTTTTACGGGTTCATTTGACCACTTAAATTAATGTTTTGGGTTTTCTCAAAATACATGCGCTAAAGCTTTATTAGCGTTTTAACTCATTATTTGGATCCGTTTTCTTCGAAAATTGTTCCCATATATTATTTAGGAATTATAAGCATTTTAAATCTACCTAAGACCATTGTCGAGGTCGTATTCCTCTTACGGTCACATAACGCTCATTTTAGCGTTTTTCACTTTTTAAGTGTTTTCTCTTTTCTTTTGGATTTACTTTCTTTACCAAGGTTCATTAGGAACTAATAGGCCCCCAAATATCATATTAGAGTAATTTAATCACCCTAATTAAGTTCGGGGTATTTCAACCTACCCCCCTTAAAGAACTTTGCCCACAAAGTTGGTGAGTCTAAGATTGTTAGTCACCAAGGTACTCAATACTAAGGTTATAAACTCCATATATCTGACAGACTCCCTTGTCTAACTCGATGTATACCACACATTCACACAACATGTCACAACATGCATAACAACCAAAAATATCATTGTCCAATCACTCAATGGGGGTCCATCCGTAGACAATTAGGCACTAAGTCCTCCCCCATATCGAGTGATCCCTCAGGTACCGGTCACGTTTGAACACTTACGCTTTCTGGTTCACGCCCGTCATGACATTGAGCACTTACGCTTTCTGGCTCTACGGTCCTTTTGTTCCGATCAAATTCATTTGCACCTCTAGAGAATCCTCAGGCTCCAAAGTGGGTACTCTTCCTTGACGGACTGACATATCCGGCGGCCCTTGGACAAATACAAAACCACACACTACAAACATCTACCGGTCAACTTAGTACCGTTGCTGTCGTGTGAATGGTTTCAAAACTAATCATACTTCCACCGACTCACAACTACTTCCCTCCATGTTCGACCCGATTACCGGTGCCTAGCCATGAAAGCTCCACTAGCGCCCGTGGGAGCGGTTTCAAAACCGATCCTCATCAACCCGAAAGATGCCCTACCACTTGAAGTCAAACACTTCCTTAATGGGAAGAGAGTGTTGCATGATGGCGTCAGCTCCCCCATCTCCTATCCGCAGCTTATCCTTAATTGCGGTAGTGATTATTGGAAGAGCGAAGATTCCGTCCGGATGACCGGATCTCCTTATCGCTTCCTTCCAAGCGTCAGAGTACTATGTGGACTCGCAAAAATATGGGCAAAGGCTGGCCGTGGTGATAAAACCATCCATCCTTTTGAGAGGGGCCAGTAAAGGACTCCTGAGCAGGAGGTGGAGGAGAGGAAGGAGTGGCTATGATGTCCTCTCGTTGTTTGCTGTGGAGTTCAGGATTCTCAGGCACTGGTCGGTATTCCTTCGCTCTTTACCGAACCAAGTCTCTGGCTCCAACAATGTCATATGAGGTCAAAGTCCCAAGGTCTTCAGAGGTCTGCTCCTCTTCTGACGTTACCGGCAAGGTAACCTTTGGTTTTGATACAGTTTTCTTTTGTACTTTGTGTACACCAGAAGCTTGAGCTGGGACAGCAACAGGAGAAAAACCAGATGCAACTTCATTATTAGGTATATCTATTGGAGCACCTACAGAGCCTGATGCAAAGGAGCATTATTTAAAAAAAAGAGAAAACAAGGAACGCGAAGAAGGGAAGATCGTTAGTGAAAATCCTTTTTAGCTGGGGAACTGGCACGAAGGCCTGCATCCACTAAAGTGTTGCCCTGGGCAGGATCTGAGGAAATGTAGCCCGACAAATCAGGAAACAGATCACAAATCAGGGTTGGGTGACCGGACTCCCACTCTAGACGAGAACTAAGGTCCAGACCCGAACTAGGAGTGAGAGGAAGAAAGACACGGTGCCCAGACTCTGGACTCACGTGTCAAGTACCTAACAATCCGGCGTTTAATGGATCGGGGGACTCGACGCTCTTCTTTTTCTTTGGTCGCCTAGACTGATCATCCTCCTCGCCATGTCTATACCACTTTTTGGAAGAGGACGTATCTACCAAAAGCTTCTCGGCCGCACCAGTAGTTGCATCCACTGAAGCATAGTAGTCAACCTTTTCATCTCCAATCTTGAAGTTAACTAAATTCTAGTTGTTGAAAGAGCCAATCTTGTCTCCCTTCGGAAGAAATCTGCCAAAACACATGCGAACAGTAAGAAAAAACTACAGCCAGAATAAAAAAACATTAGCATCACTAACACTTACTATAGTAATTTTTCAGTGAGGATAAACACGCATTGGTGAAGAATTCCTCAACCGTCAATTGCTTGCGACTCTGCGCCTTCAGATTTTTTGAGATGGCCAATTCAACAGGGGGAGTAGACGGGCAGCCAAGCTGACCTTTTTTGATCTCAGAACAGTAGGGAACTCCCAGGTATCGACCGGATGGCGGGACAATGACGAACCACCGAGAATTCCACCTAGACACCTTTTTGTAATCGAAAAGCGAGAACCCGGCCTTCGTCATAATAGTTAGGCTATCAGGATCAACCCTAATCGAGAAAAATTGGGCAAACTCGGTGGCCTCAGGCCGAATTTTGTTCTCTTCACAGAGAATGATGTATGCATGAAGCAAACAACAACTGCGAATCAGGAACCCCAGGACAAAGGGATGTAGGGGAATAGTCAAGCCCCGAGAAAAGAAATCAGCATATACTACATACCCAAGTCCAAAGTCATCATAGGGGTGGGAATTAGAAGAAGGAAGATAAATGCGGGTGCCCGGGGGGACTTCAACATTTTTGAGGCAATTGGAAAGCGAACAAAAATCCAAAGAAGAAGGAAAAGGCTCGCGATCGGCCAGAAAAGGTTTTAAAGACTGTAAATAAGTAGGTTGAAAACCTCCAGAAGAAGAAGTACCTTGGATTACCTCAGTGGCCGGCAAGAAACTCGCGGCGGCCTTACTTTTCTTTACACCAGAGGAAGACATCGGAGTAAAGCAGGAGTAGTGAAGAAAAGGACAAAGAACGAAGAACAGAGGGATGAGAGTAAGAGCAGGGAAGGTAAAGAAGCGGAAGAGGAGAGAGAATGGATCTAAAATTCATGGTTTAAAGAAGGATTATTCCCGCTCGAAAATTTAATAAAATATATATATATGTGCAACAAAAAGCTACCTTTTTGCAGAGACGGGAGGGGAGGGGACTATACGCTTCCTCAGGTAACTCTGACAATAGCCGATAAAGGGGAACCCTGTGTATTCCACTTCGAAAATAGGCGAGCAGATTCCAAAGGGCGGCACGAGCCACGAGTTCCGCATGGACTGTCGAAGCCCTTTCTCTTCAACTTGAAGAAAAAGAACTTGTGGGACTGAGAGAGATGGGAAAAGACAAAGAAAAAGCGAGCAAAGACGTAATCACGATTGCAAATTGTTTACTAAAAACTTTCGAAACAAAAGAAGTTCTACTTTCTTCAACAAAGATTAAAAAAGGTAGAACTTATGGGATTGATGAGAAGGCCAGAAATGGAACCGGCTATGAAAGGCATAGGAAACGTCCGGTCATCCGTGACCGGACAGAATAGGGCTAAAGGAGGGGTATAAAGCTTTTGTCCGGACGTCTGTGACCGGAAGGACCAGGCTAGGTAGAATGTAAAGTGACCGGTCGCCTGTGACCGGTCAAGAGCCACTGGGAAAGGGTAGAAATGTCCGGTCATTTTGGCCCGGTAAATAAAAGTAGAGATTGTATTTATATATGTGAAAAGACAGGCTGACAGCCTGAGGAAAAATGTAAAAACACTATAAATAGGGGTGTACCCCCATGAAATAAGACCAGTATGTATAACAACCAGATTTAAGCTAGACTCTTGCAAAGTTTCTCTCTCACTCTATTCGTGATTGTAACCAGGTAATGTATAGGATAGTTGTGGAGGATTGAAGTAAGCAAGACTGGATAATTCGTTTCAGCGCTGAGGCCGGTGTAGGTCCTCTGGTTTGGTTTAAAGAAAAATATGAAGTTTGAGAGAAATCTCGGCTTAAAAGAAGGTTAGAAATATATATGAGTTTGAAAGAGAGTTTGGTTTTGAAAGAGAGTTTGAAATAAATCTGAGTTTGAAAGAAAAATTCTCCTGGTATTAAAATGTCTTCTTGCCTCAACTAAGTCTAGCTTCTTGCTGACTGGTGTATTCCCATATACAAGGGTTAGGCTGTTAAGCCCTCCTACGATTTCACTCTTCAGTTCTTATGATTATTTCATTCAACTTCATGACAATTTACTAAGTACTTCGTAGTTGTTAAAAATTCCCCCGAATAGCCCCGTCCTTGCAGTACTTGCCATGGCAAGTGCACCATGTTAACTGGCTATCGGTTCAACACATACCCGTTGCGGTATTGTTTTACCCACACCGTATTCAGTGGCCTTGTTGGCTCTTACTTTGGTACTCTAAATTGATAATTAATTTTCTACACAACAAATCATTAACTAGGGTGCTTCCCATTCTTGGAGACCCCTATTTACTTAGTACTGTATCTTCCTCATAGCCCGTTCCCACACATTTGCCATGGTTACCGAGACTTGTCTCTTGTTCGGTATAGCGTTGGCGACATTATCTAACAATTGTGGTCCCGTAGACACGCGTCTCGGGTTTTATTACTTCACTTTTATGCTTCTTTGTATGGTTAGTACTTCCTTCTTGTTGGCCGGGCTGGGCTCCCTCGACTGCTAGGCATGTCGACCCAGGTTGCCAGAAATTTCGTTTTCCTATAGATAAGATTCTTCAACTCTCCGCTATTAAGTGTGGTTAACATCGTTCAGACGGAACTGTCTCTGGGATTCCCAGTGTTCGGAATCTACTGTGTGACAGGTTCTTCGTACTTACAGAGATACTTAATAACGACCAGATCAGGTTTTCCCGAGTAAAAGAGGACTTTAATCTCTCTAGCGTTCTTTCCCGAGTTATAAAACGGGGGTTGTGGAGGGCGGGTAAGATATTGTAGGTTTCCAGTACTCACTGGTAATTCCTAACTAGCGTATCTTTCACGCTATCACTCATCCCTTAAACCCAAGTCTGTAATCCTAACTCAGTACTTTTTGTAACACCCCAACTACTAACATAACACTTAACTAGCGTTTGCAGCGAAATTACAACTCAACATTTAACTTAATCATTGGTGTTACACGCCATTAGCCACCCACGTGGCTAACAAAGCTAATACTTACACATTGTATCGGTCTGATGGACCAGATTCCCGAGCACTTACACATTACAATCCCGTTCCATTTCTAAACAAACAAATACATTTATATTTCAACTGTACGAGTATTAACAAACTAATGCCGATAACAGTTTCGGTCTTACTAAACTTACAAATGCATAAGTAATTAAATAACTACCCATGCAAATAGCTACCCCGTCCTACTCTCAAACAGCTGCCAGCCCCATTGTACCAGAAAGGAAAAAAAGGGTGGCCCCAAAGGGGCTCAGCACCTTTGCTGGTATGGTAATCGTGCAGCCCGCATACTACTGGGCCATGCACAACTAATTGTCGTCTAAGCATGCTGTTGATTATATTTGAATCATGCATGGTAACTATAAACATATATCATGCTTTTAAATCAACACATATCCAATCAATAGGATACAAACATAAGGTTAACACACCAACACTTCTTAGATCGCATTATTGTGTTCCTTGACCCTTGAGGGTTTCTACCTTAATGGAGCTATTCCTTATTAGACGACACTTACCCATTTAACCGGGTTATACTTAATTACTTCTTTTATTAACATGGGGTTGATTTCGGTAATCAACGTACACAAACATAACAACACACATTGCACATTAACTTACATACAACATAACTCGGGAAGAGTCACGTGAGGACTCGTTCCAAAATGAGAGTTATCATCTCATAAGAGCCTAGAGAATATTTCTATTCCCATGTTGAGCTCGTTACACAATAACTTAATGTTCTTCTTAGAGAACGTATACTTTACCTAAGATGTGTCGGATATAATATAGTTCTGAACACACCGTACACATTTACTTTACTTAGATGTGTCGGTCATAATATAGACCCGATCACACCATACACATATCCCCCTAACCCCGATCATAAGTCATGGTAGGAGAGCCATTTATGAGGCGTGTGGGAGACTGAATTCCAAGAAGGAAAACAACCATACAAGGGAGAGAGTCGAATCTGGTATGTATATCAACTCCCATACATACGCGCGCGACCGAAACTACCGGATTCCTCACCCCCATACTATACATTGGTTAGAAGCTCCCTCCATGGGGCTTATTACCACGAATTACATTATAGTTAGTGAGGTCCAGTTAGACACACAGAGGTAGTAAGGCACCATAAGACATACATGAACAAACAACAGTCGTTACTCAACGACATACACAAAGGATGAACACATCCACACACAACAACAATATACACCTAACACACGGATAGCCGTACCATATAACTCACTCACCATTTAATATGTTATATTTTAACATAATAACATTATGTTTAGTGTGTTATAATTTATCTTCTCACCTTATAACACCTCTTATTTAATATTATGTGGTTTCCAACCATACCATATAATCCATTCACTATGTATATTCTTGTATATGTATATATAAGAATTATAAAACTCATTTATTACATGATATATCTTATTATTTTATGTAAGGTAATTAACCTCACTTGGTTGTGTTATTTTACACAAACCCATATTAGGATTATAGTCCTAAGGTTATGTAACCTTATATAATACATTACTAGACTTCTAAAGTCTATTAAGTACTCCACATTATTTTATACCCTCATTATTTCATCACTTGTACTAGTTTCATCAATGGTAATAATACTTTTATAATTGGTGTAACCTTATAACATGATAGATCATAGTCTAAAATTCAATCCTAATCTTCGTATTGTACGTATAATACATGAGTTTCATTAATTGTTAATGTCCTCAATTACTTCGAATTCAACTCTTAATCAAACCCTACAACCCTTGTAAATTATGCCAAGAACCGAATGGCCCACAATGCTTTCCGTTTTAGCTACTCCAAGTGAGTTCCATAGGCCCACAACCTTGGCCCAATATTAATTTGGGCTTAATCTCAATAGAAGATTTGTAAGTTAGTTTTATTCCTATTGCCCACTATATAAAAATATATACATCCAAATTTTCTTAGGATTAATGTTAACCTTAATTCTTATAAGTTGATACTAAATTCATAAAACAATCCTTAATCATTTCCCTTACTAAAGTTGTTCCCATGTACCACCATCAACTAATTGTTTAGAGTTGGCCCAATTAAATGTTTTAAATTTCTACTCACTTCTAATTTGGGCTTAAGCCCTTTTATAAGGTTTAATTAATTGGATAGGAGCCCAATTGACAAACTTCCACTTTAATCTCATTAAGAATAATTTAAGCCCACTTAATGCCTAAGTTATTTTCTCCTTATTTGGGCCTAGCTCAATTAGGTTACTTTACCCTCTAACTATCTCTAAGCACATTATTTAACATCACAAAATTAAACTAGATTTACAACCCAATTGAACTCTAATTTAATCAATCTGACCAATTCCCATTTTTGACTAACCAATTCGATTTTACCTATGTTTTTTTTCAATTTACGTTCTTACCCATAATTAATTTTTTTTCTAGAACCCATTCAATCACCATAGCTTCTCGAGTTCACACTTGCGCCTCTATGTTTCTTAAATTACCTTTTTACCCATAATTTCTTCATATTTACCATTTGGCCCCAAAGCTTTCCAGTATTTACAAGCCAACCCTAAAACAATTATAATTCACGTTTTCCCAGATTCTTGCATTTACAAATCTGTCCCAGAATTTCTTCCTAATCACGCTTTTGCCCCCAATTCCTAAATCAATTCCCAAAACTTTTAATCTGACCAGTCTTCCCAATTTAACCCCTAATTTCGGCAACCCCAAATTGGTAGTCAAACCCTAATTCATTACCCGTAAACCCCAATATTTGATTAAATCCCCAAATCGAATTCAGAACCCTAATACTACAAACCCTAATTTCAGTTTTTAGAAGCCCTAATTTATTTTTCGGTTCCAACATCCTAAACAACAATCCCTTGAACCTCATTCACACATAATCACTACCATTTTTTTTTAAATTCAGCAGTCCATATACGGAGAGTTCTACAGTTGCTACCACCTCATTTTCGAAACTGATTTACAATTAACGTCCCACACAAAGTTTAGTCATGGGTTTACATTTTTTTTCTTTCGCAAGAGAAGAATCGGGCTTAAGGCGCCAAAATCTGAGAAGTCGAAGAGCAATTTCCCTAAGTTTCCGAGTTCTAGCAACAACACTCAAAATTCAAATTTTTCGGACTTAAATCTCCATCAGACTACCTTTTTTTTCCACAACACAAGCTCTTATCTTTCGGACTGCAAGGTTATAGAAACCTAAATTCGTTTTACAAACAATTCTCAAATGAACACTAATTTTTGACAGAATAAAGGTAAGTATTTCTAACTTGACTGATGTACACCTTGAGGAGTTCTGATAGCGGTTGCTCTAGCTTGGGCCACCTTCGGTAGATATTTTTCCAGATCTATCCGAGAAGAACAAGTCCCCGTCGGTTCTCACTTGCGAAACAGAAGAGAAAGTGACGAGAAGTAAGATCGGGTTTCAGAATAAAGAGGAAACCGAGACAAACAAAAGCATAGGTACCAATTTTTACCTCAAGGATTTCGATTTGGAAACAAGAACAGGGCAATCACCATCAACTCCCTTTCAGAGTTGGGTTTTCTGGAATCTCGGAAGACGAGAAAGAGGAGATGTTAAATCCAGAAGTAGAATGCAAAATCAAACTAGGGAATGGTCTTTACCTTTGAAAAATGAAGAGAGTTGCAGATTCTGTATTTTCTTGTTCACCATCGCTAGTTAGGGTTCGAAATGTCGAGAGTTGAGAGGGAAGAAGGAGAAGGGATTGCAGAGGCGTAGAATGTGTTCCTTGTTCGCACATTAGGGTTGCAAAGTACCGTGAGAAAGAGAAAGAGAGGCGTGAGAATTTGCTCCGATCGCTAGTTAGGGTTGCAACTAGAGAGGCGCCAAACATGAAGAAGAAGGAGAAGGATATCGAGAATAGGGTTTGGGAAATTACCGTGGGTTTAGAGGGGGCTGGGCCAAAACAGAAATCATGATTGAATAAGAGATTGGGTTGGTCGATACAGTATGGGTGGGTTAAAGTAGCCTGGAGCGGCCCAGTCTTTAGCTGGTCGGTCCATGTATATATATATATAGTTAATGTGTCGTTTCTAACTCGTTTAGATCCGTTTTTTTATGCCGTTCGCGACCTGTTGTTTCGTTTGATGAGACAGACCTTTTTATATCTTCAAATTTATAAGTCAAACAGTAATTATAATTGTTATTTGTGAATTTGATTAATTAGCATTTAATTTCTAATTGGTTTGCGTTTCGCCCTTTTAGGAAAAAATGTGACGTCTTTAATTATGATTGTTTAACCAATTTCCAATGCCTCAAAAATTACCCCAATAATCTTATAAGGTGTCTAAGACCTCATTTTCACTTCTAAAATATTTGTGACACGTTTTTTGACGTAAAAATGATTAATTATATTTTTGTTTATATTTCAATTCCTAAACCTCCTCAATGTCGTTTTAGGCTTCATCAATGTTTCCTAACGACTTTTAGGGTTTACTTAAATATTATATTATTCCCTTTTACTTATTTAAGGATATTTAATTCCTTAATTTCTCATTAATTACTTGAATTTAATTAATCCAGTATTAATTAATGTAATTAATATTAGGGATATTTCAATCTACCCCCCTTAAAAGGATTTCATCCTGAAGTCATATTCCTCAATTCTAATAGTCCTAGAACATCTAGTTCCACACTAAACTCAATGTAACACCTCGGTTTTTAATTACCCAAGATCTACCACCACCTCCACGTATATTTTTTTTGAACTTACCTTCTGTATTTATCTCGCAGCGGAAGAAATATGAAATACTAACCAGGTGCACTACCGCCACTCCTACATATCACTGTAGATGTTAAGGCTATAAATTCCATCCTTTACTTCTCACCCATCACCTTTCACATTAAACATAACTGAGTATATTCCACAACCGTAATTACAACATTACATCACCTGTGATTACGACCAAAAGTTCTACCACCAAAACCTATCATTAACACCTTGATTTCCAACCCCATCCTTTGCTAACTACTGAGTTAGCTATTAGTTCTATAGTACAACAAATAAAAGGAGGGTATTAAAAGTTCCAAAAGACTTATTATACAGTCTATCGTCTAGCTTTCAACTGAGTACTCAACAGTACTCTCTACTGAATGAGTAGTAAGCATACTAAGACCAAAAGGTGTACTCCTAAGACCGTGGATACTGTAAACCTATTCTTCCTTTGTGACCTTGACTATTCCAGGCATCAGCTCCTTATGATAGATGAAATAAGCACTAATGAATAAGAGGTCATGCATAACATCCTCTTGCCATGTCACTTCACCATAGAATTTAACCTGCAACCTTAAATTCCATATACATGCACAAAGGGGTTGCAACAAAATCAGTAAAACTGAGTAACAATTATCACACCTTGTAAAATTCTTTTTCCCTGTAAAAATCCTTTAATGCAGTTAATAACAACCATACAACAATTATAGTATTATCTAGTACACTAGTAGAATGTAGTTTTTTGGTAACAACAAAAAATCGTTACCAAAAATCTAAATCGTTACTAATTTGAGTTATTGTAACGACAAAAGTCGTTACATATCGTTACACGAGATGGCGTAACCAAAGATCAATTTATTTATCGTAACGACTTTTATTCGTTACTAAAAGTTATATCGTTACTAAAAATATGATTTCGTGATATTTATATCGTTACTATAGTCTCAATTTTTTAAAATCTTTAATACTATCTTTGGTAACAAAATACTTGTACTAATATAACTATGGTAACGATTTTAAATCGTTACTTGAACCTTTGTAACAAAAAATATGATTTCTACTAGTGGTACTACCGTAACCATTCAATAGGATAACATATTTAATAATCATGGTAAATATATCATAAAGTGCAACCTTCTTTAACTTACCATAATCCCTGTTTCTCAGAAGCAGTTCGAATCAATAACGACTCAGCGTATTTACATAGGTTTCCAACAGCCGTAACCACACCCCTATGTCTTTAGTGTGCACACCCCCCTAAGGCTAACCATAGCTCAGAGAGTAGAACATAGTGGCAGCTCAATTCACTGGTAGGAGCTTAAATAACCGTTTGAACAACTAGCTCAAAGAGCTTAACATAGAGCTAACCGTAGCCTTGAATAAATCGTTAATCAGTAACCAACTTTCATACCAGTATTAAGTATCAAATAGAAATCTTCTTGTACACGCACCCACAACATAACTATGCAAAATACAGAACTCCTGAAAGGTATTAGACCAACAATAGTCACCCAAATCATTTCACAGATAAAGAAAATCATAATTCACAATTTAATTCCAAGAAGGGATCAACTAATTCCACCTTGTTCATTCTGTCAAACTGACTGGTTGGAACCATTATAAGGTTATTAAAGTTCATTCCACGCATAGAAACATACTAAAGCATGCATTAAGCTAATATTATTCATTTCCATACACTAAGATACCTAGAATACACTATAGGACTCTCTTCTGATTTTCCACTTTACCACCTTCTAAAACTTCACTCATAAGTTATTTGCATACCATATCACCCAGAAGAACCTCCTGATTCAACCACTAACATCCCATCCCGCTTATACAAGTATAAAACACATTTTTGACCCTAAACACTTCCTAGTAATTCGAATCACTTCCCAGGGGTAGTTCGCTCTAAATTTTTGCACACGTTCGTAAATACACAACCTAAGACAGTACCCAAAGTTTCAGCCTAAAATGAGTTCGGGAACTTACCTAACTCATTACAAAGCTTTACGCTTTGTTTTTTTCTTATCCCTAGCTTAGCTCCTTATTTTTCTGTGTACCAACGAATTTTTCCACACCCAGCAGCTCATATCAACCATAAATAAGTAGAATATCAATTCCAACCCACCAAAAGCCCATCGGTACCACATTATAACCTTTAAATCACATTTTTCTACTTTAAAAGGCATCTATGATTTAACTAACTTCCCAAGGGATTTTTGAGCTGATTTTCTCAGCGTATCCTAGAATAATCTTGATAAGGCTTCAGTCAAAATTTCATCTCAAACCCATGTATAATTCGTAGTCTACTAAACTAGAGAGATTAAGGAGTAAAATAGACTTTAAAGAATTTTAGTTAGCATAATTGTCACCTGGCCTCTCCTTGACATGACGTGTACTTCTCTACTCCTTCTCCAGCTATTGAAGTCCCCAAGAGCTCTATAGAACTCGCCTTGCTCAGTTGTACCACCTCCCCTCTTGAAAACTAATTTTTTTGCACTTAATTAAGCTTAGTTTACTTGCTTTCTCTACTTCTAACTTCGTCTATTTGTGTCCTCTATTCTTTCTCTTATCTACTGGCGTGAGTTTCAGCAGAAAAGAAGTGAATTTAAGCAGAAAAGAAGCCTCCCAAAGTCGGTTCCTCCCCCTCCTCTAATCCACCGAACTTGTACTAAAATTGCCTTACTTTTTTTTTCATGTAATCATTAATTGGCTTAGGTGTCATCCTTTAATAGATTAAATAATGACAATTGTCCCTATTTAATCCCAGCCCTATAGCAACCATCGTATAACCCTCCTAAAATGAGACAAGTGTTGTAACACCCCAACTCAATCCAAATGTGGTCTCGCAACTTAACAACATATATATATACATGTCACAGCGGAATTCTTTACACACCAGGACCTTGTCACGGTCTGACTACAGAATATACCGAACATTAGTACATAACAACCTTAACCAAATACATATCCTTCTTACAACCCCCTCACATCCTATACATCTTACTAACTCAATTGCCATACGAGTGTACATGCACAACTCGTTGGCCACGCTTAACCCGTAACACTTGTACCCCTTCTTACTCTCGCGACGGCCGCCTCCTGATGTTCACCTGTGTAGTAAAAACAGCCCCCAAAGGGGGTCAGCACGAATGCTGGTACGATCCTCTCATGGCCCCCAATCTAACGTGGCTACGACGACTAATTGTCGATAGCATGGAGGTTGATTTGATGCACAACATAATAGTAAGTGTAGTAAACAACAAACCAAATATGAACAATCAAAGTTCAACATAACGAACGACTTAAATGCGTTCCCTTAATTAGAGAGTTAATTATTCAACTCCTTAAGTTTTATTTCCTCTTAATCTCAGTCCATCCTTATCTCACCTCAATCTTAGTCTTATCTTAATCTTAGAAACAACCATCCTTAAAAAAAAGAGTGGATGTAACTTATCTTAGTCTTAATAATACAAACCATCCTTTAAAGAGGAATGGTAGCAGGACACTTACCGGCAATAAACAACATTCTTAAATTGTTGGGGATGTAGGCTTGATCCCCCCACGCCATCTTAAAGCCACCTACCTTGGACTGGATGTCCAATGTAGCCGAGCCGGCCAACCGACCCAAGGCTACTAGTCCGAGGACTAGTCCTTAAGCTGAAGTCGGATCTGCTATAGATACCGACCCCCTTTCCTTAGCATGCATGACCGGAGTCAGTCCCGGGTTCCTCACTCCCCCCTTAAGTTCCAGTTAGTAGTAGTCTCAAGACCATGTTGTTGGTTAACCTCTTTCGGTTTATAACAAACTAATATTAGGGAGCGTTCCTTAGTCTCACTCAATTCCTTACTAAACGTTGGTTAGTAAGTTCTCACGGTATGTTGTGTTAGTTTCCAAACATCGCACAACAATACAATAAACATAATATTCCAGTTGCATGCTTTATCTTGTTTAGTGAGCACACAAAAACAAATAGCACACAAGCCGAGGGACACCTCGTTAGCAAGCAGGTCACAAGAAGAACTGTACCGTTCACCGCTGGTCGTTCGGTTGCTTACTCTCTTCCGGAGTCCAAATTCCCAGGTCCTAAAACATTCATTCAGTTTTAGGTTGTTAATCACTTAACTTAATTCAACTTACTTAACCCTTAATGATCCCCACCTAACACCTCTTAAGTTTTACAACTTAATCTTACAAACTTAACCTTAAACTTTTAAGTTTATACTTAACTTAATCCCTTAGGTCTTTATACCTCTAATCATCATTGCCCTCTTAATGGGGTACCATTAATAAAACTCTCTTAGGGTTTTTTTTTAAGTTTTAAGGGTCGTCCGACACACCGTCCGACCCACCAACTGGGTCGGACCCTTCCAGAAACTTTTGGGTTTGAAAAACTCCACTTGTCCGACCCATGTCCGACCCAACCAACTGCGTCAGACCATTCCAGAAATCCTCCCGTCTTTTAAAACTCCTCCGTCCGACCCACCGTCCGACCCACCAACTGGGTCGGACCATTCCAGAAACACTTCACTGGCGGATAACAGAGGCCGTCCGACCCAAACTTGGGTCGGACCCCTGGGTCGGACGCCACCAGAACATGTCCATAAATTGTTAAATCTTTACCAAACTTATCCTAAAGCCTCCTAATGTGTTCTAACATCATTTAGACCCTTAAACCCACCTTAAATCATCCTCCAAACTCATTAAAATAACCTCCAAAGATCTTCTTAAACATTTACTAAATTCTTGGAAAAACTCCTAACACTTCTCATATAGTTCCTTATATTCCCAACTTGCAACCTCACCAAAACTTCAACCAACCCTCGTGCTCCCTCCTTAACAGTTTAACCACTTCATAAACATCATTTTCCATCTTTCATTCATCCATCTTTCCTTTGCTAAACCTTCCAAGGTTATCTTGCATTTCCATGCACAACTTCTCTTCTTTTCATTTGTTACTCATCACTCCTAAACTCTTGAGCTTACTTATACATTTTTGTTTTCCATCTTCTTAGCACCTTAACCTTGTTCTTCTTCACCTTAACTACCCTACACCCTCCTTGGGCATTTCCATCTCCTTTTACTCACTTACTCACCATTCTCATGATCATACACTCTTTTACATTCCTAGTCTTTTTCCTTGACATTTGACAACATTCTCCCACACCTTCCTCTTCCATCACCTAAATCCACCCATTACCATCTAAACTAAACCTCATTAGTCCACTACTAGCATCATCACACTTACACAAGCTTCTCAAAACTCTCATTGTTATACTCCCTAGTTCATACCTACATTATCCTAAAGCATTGTACACCTTCTCCTCCAAATTTGCACAAGTCTTACCATTCCTCATAACATGACTTTGGTGTGTTCATTACACCCACCAATTCTCTAATTTCCTCCTAGACAATTCTAGGTCATCCTAAACCTCAAGAACTCCTTATCTAACTCATTTCCACTCAAATTCCTCTTAATGATCCCTAGTGAATCCTAGGGCATATTAACCCACCACTATCACTTAAACACCTTGCTTTCTACTCAAATTTCGCCATAGCTCCTCTAGCATATTATCATGCCCAAATGCTTTGTTTTCCTCATTCAACCATCTCACACACATCAAGTTCTTCCTCATCCTATCTCATCACCCAAACCAACTCATTCACGACAAACTTAATATTTTGCAATAATCTTAAATTGCATAGCACTAAGGCTCTTAAATGACATGGCTCTTAGGCCCTTAAATGACTTAAACTTAAACACTGAATTTCCCACATATAAAAGCTTTCAACCTGCAAATACACCCATCAAACTCATAGTAGTTATAATGCTCTTAAAACTCATCTTAAACTTATATTACTAACTCATCCTCATTGGCTCCTTAGTCACAAGTTCATAAGCTTGTTCAAATTGTTTTTCCTAGGTTATATAACCCATTGCATAATGTAAGCTCTAAGCCACATTAGTACTTATCTAAAACTCATTCCTTAAACCTTAAACCACCATTAGGTAAGTAATTTACCTTGTTTTCTCAAGCTTATCTCAAGTTTCTCCTTAGGCTTCTTCCCTTGGAAATCTCGGCCACCATTCTAGTTTCCTTTGCCAATGTTCTAGTCAATATACAATGACTCTCATGAGTGCTAGATAATGCACTAACCTTAAGGAATTATTCCTAGGTTAGAAATGTGTTCTAAGGTATTGAAATGAATGTTTTACCTTGGAGTCTTAAAAAAGCTTGATATGAATCAAGTAGGACCTCCTCTAGCCCTTGGAGAATAGAATCAAGCTAGAACAATGGATAAAACAAGGCTCCATGAGTGATGATTTTCGGCCATCTAAGAAAAAGGATGGAAAGTTGATTTTTCATTCACTTTCATTACCTTGAATGAATGGAGAACCAAAAGAGCTCTTCAAACTTGATTTTCCTCCATCAATGGAGTTTTCTCATGGCACCAAACTTGAGCTTTGGAGGATTTGAAAAGATAGGAAGATAGGTCTTGGCCTAACTAAGAGAAATCTATACTTGGTTTTTGATTTGGAGCATGGATGAACACTTGGTGAGCAATTGAAGGTGAAGCACCCATGGATGGAGCTCTCTCGGTTTTGGAGCAAGAGAAGAGAAGAAGAAACCGTGGGAAGAAGAGAAATGAAGAGAGAGAAGAAGAAAGGTAACTTAAGTGAAGATATTTGTTATAAAAGGTGAATAGTCTTTGCTTTTACTTTCCTTCCCTTTTTCTTTCTTAATTTTGAAGTCTTTAATGACTCATCCCTTAGAAACCGCCCCCCCTCATTAGATAAGGCTAACATGGTCTTTGTTGACCAACCAATTGACTTATGTTGACTTAAGCTTAATTTGGCACTATTCACAAACTAGTGCACATATTTGTGAAATTTTTGATTTCCCATTGATTTAGACTTCCTAATATGATACTAATTAGTACATGTTGATTAAGATGTAATCATGGGCATTTAGCCACTCAAAACTCAATTCTAAGACAATTTCTCAAAAAGGTGCTTTAAGGAGTCCTTAAAGCACATTTTGTGTTTAAGCTTGTTTTTGAGCTTGGTTTTCTTTTAATTGATTTAAAATGTCCATTATCATATTACTAAAGTCTTATAATGGTATTTGGGTGCTAATCAAAGTCACTCCAAGCTTAGAGCGTTTTTGCCCAAATTGCCCTTAAGGCACTTTCTTGTGTTTTCCTTGGTTTAAATTGCCTACTAATCTTTCTAAGGCATATTTTAGCCTTACTACATCATAAATTGATGTTTACTTAGCATACTTAGGTTTGGGGTATTTCAATCTACCCCCCTTAAAAGAACTTTGTCCCCAAAGTTCCCATGCATCTTATCTTATTAGAATACATATCTTACCTCATTCCACAGATCATACAGATCATACTTATGTATACTTAAACTCATTGAATCCTTAGGTCCACCATATGCTTATACTTAAATATCACACAACATGCTTACGCATGTATAGCACTCAAAATTCCCTTTGTTCCTTTTGATGATTAAAACATTCACATAATTTCCAACGTATTCTCCCATGTCACCGCTCCGTAGACAATGGCTCATTCATCCTCGTCACCATGGGCCAGAATACAAAACCCTCTGCTCTCCCCATGTCACCGGTCCGAAGACAAAGGCTCGTGCGTCCTCGACTTCATGGGCGAGACTCAGTAAAAAGGTGATCCTTTTTACGAGGTCATGTGAGGAATAATTCCTCTAATTAAAAATACAATCAACTCCAATTTCATTTTATCCTAATGCCTCCATCCTTAGCGTGATTTAATTGTGACCACTGGTAGGGAGTTTCAGGAATCATCCAACCCTGATATGATCAGCATCAGTGTTGAACTATCCTTCCACCCCAATTTGTGTTCGGTTTCCCTTGATCCCTAGAAAATCAAGTTCCACCTCCCACGTCATTTTCAAACATCAAATAATTCACTCATGTCCAATTTTCTATCTTTTTAGTTCTTCTAATCATAATTAATACATCTCCAAAGTGTGGACTCAGTCCATCAAACATTCCCGATTCATCTCTTAGTAATTACCTCAAGACTTAAATTCCTACTAAGTTCTATAACCGTCTCATACCAATTCTCACCATCTTATCTCTCATAGCATTACTATCTTCTTCCTTATATTCATATCGAACAATATCCCATTGTGTTATCTTATTCTTATCTCGCACATAGTCTCATATCGACTCATACCTCATATATTCTTATTTCTTAAGTCTCCTTAAACCTCCTCCTTAATTCTCTTAACCTGTACTCACACCGGAGTTAATAAGATAGGTACTTAATGTGTATGGCATTCACATCTTCTGTGTGCAATAACCATGATTTATCTCAAAATGTTTATGTAAAACATATTCTCAAATTATTTTGTGCTATGCACACCGTAGTTTATGTACTCAGTACACAAACATACGCTAAGCGGTTTTCGCTCTACCCCCCTTAAAATGGATTACGCCCACGTAATCAGCATTATATCATCCTTGAACATAAGTTCAAGATGTCTAATTCTCACTAAGCATTCCAGCTTCCACGTCATCTATCTTACTTATAATTTGATCAGAAATGACTTAGTCTCTGTATCGAGGATTCTTAACGGTACTTATACCGTTTCCTTAACTTAGTTTGGTCTAATATCAAAGGTAGTGATCTGCTGGCTTCCGCTGCACAACTCTGATGGTCTTAGGCTTAACTGCCTCGCTTATCCTTTTTATAGCATTGTATAACTTCCTCCTGCGCGCTTACGGTTTAGCACTAAAAGTCCCTCAATGGTCACGTGTTATCTTTATATATACACGGCCTTGATGAGTTGTAGCTCGTCTATCCAACCTCCCTGGAGATCTAATGTTTGTATTCTTAATGGTTCCTCGAATGTCTAAATTGTTCCCTCCCACTGACCTTTGGTCTAGGATGACCCTTAATCTGAAACTACTGTTTAGTGCTTATTGCACTTTACAGTCTTATCCTTAACACTTTAAGACATGTCCAATGACTTTGCTTATCAATCCGTGCTCTTCGCACTTCATAGTTTTAATTATTTGTTCTCTGGTTCCTTTGTGTTGTTGGTTGAACTGAATTCTTCTCTTCAACTATTTGTGGTAGTAGCTGCTCTTGTCTGATCTTGCGTCATTGTCCGTGGTACGGAGTCGACTACTTCCCGTGTTCCTTACACCACTCGTCTACATGCATGTGGTACCTTACTGATACATTACTACTTACCCAACTAACTCATAAATGAGCGTGTCGGGCCTGCAAGCCCCTGTGGGGTGCAGTCGTCCACATCTCGTTTTAGTAAACTCATAGTGTCCGTCACACGTTTAGCTATTGCTAATTATGAAGTATTCTGTTGTCGACCTCCTCTTTCATCGTTCCATAATAACATTTGTTGTTCTTCTTGAAGTTAATCAAGGGAAATTTATTTACTGTGTCTCTGGGTTTTGTATGCTCTAGCTCTTTCTGTATCCCGTACTGATTCGGTCTCTTAATAACTGAGGTCTCTTCCCGTAGAGTCTCTTATCTTGTTTCTCGTATTTATGCTACTAGGAATGCACTTCCAGTTTCTTAAGGAATGGGCAGTGTGCTTCCTGTGAAATCTTACCTAACCAGGTCCAGACTACTGGCATCAATGTGCAGTTCGTCTACCATCTTATTTCCTTACTTATATTGGTCTTAACTCATAAATCTCATTGCCTCTGTGTCAATATTTGACGGCTCATACCTAACGGTCGCTTTACCGCGCACCACGACTTAATCCCCCTTATATAACTATTGTACTCACGACCACTACTACCGTGGTAGTTTGCCCTTACCATGTTGCCCATTGATGGTGCAACCTCTTACTCACTTATTCTAATGTCTTACCTTATACTCAATCCCTTCTTGGTGTAAACACAATGGGAGTTCTCTCATTCCGGTGTATGGTGGTTGTCGTACCGTGCTGTAAAATGGTTATCTCTTAATATGAAGGTGTTCTGCTTCAATCCCAGGTTCATAAGTAGGTAATTTCTCCCGCATTCTTTCATCCTTATGATGTTGTTTACATGTAATTTAACCGGTTCCTGAAGAAGTCATCCGCTGAGTCACAAGCTCTTCTGAGCATTGGTCACTTGATGTGCCATAATGTGCACTCACAATGTCTATCTCTGACAATTACTAATTCCTAAATCCTGGGTGTTGGATATGAGGTCTGTCTCTGCAGCCTTTCTTATTACTCAAGTGTATTCGGTATGTTCTAAGGTAATCTCAAGGTTTACATTTTCATTCTCTAACAACAGCGTATTGCATCTCTAATAAGTGAAAGCCCTTTTTGAGGGGTTCATTCCCACTCATGGCCTCACAACAAGGAGAGGTATCCCCACCCTAAAAGGCATGGTTCGTTCTCCGCCCCTGCCAATGTACTATCTCATTATTCTAGTTGGTGCCCTTTCCTGACAATATTTTCCATAATCTAAGTCATAGGTTTGGTAACCGTTCATATCTACGAATTGTAGTTCCTCATGGCTTAAATAAGCTCTCATAACTTACTATGCCTCGGGCTCTGATGTGGTTAACATCCTTGGCTCGTAGGCTCTTAGTGCTTAATGTCTCAGTTCATTACTTCTACTTTTACTCATCTGTAGGTTATCCTCATAAACTTCTGGTCCTTTGAACACTATCCACCGTTAGGTTACATACTAAGTATGTAGTTTGGGTTTCATGGTAAGTCGCTGCATGCGCTTCCTGCTATGGAAGTTTATTTTCAGGTGATCTGTGGTTACTTAGTGTCTTTGACATACTGTCGTTTTATTATACTTATGTCTTTTAGCATTAAGGTTAAGTGGTATTAGGCTTTTGCCTACGGTGTTCAAGTTGGATATCATCCTGTCATCTTATGCTTCCATCTCAATGCATCGTTCAACTTCCGTTGACTGCGCCACCCGTTGATAATCAATCATACTTGGGTGTTAATTAGTTAGACAAGCAGTATTAACTGTCATTCATCGGTTATTTGGCTCGACTATGCCCGCTCTGTGTGGGTAATCTTCTGAGCTTCCCTCTGTCGGGATTGTATATCTTTAATCCTCAGCGGTTATAGCTTACGTCCATCTTCTTTGTCCTTGTTTTTTGGGTTTACTAACATATTCGTATTCAATGAAGATTGTTGTTACTGGTATTCTTGGTGATCATTCTAGGAGTTTTATCCCGTTTTCGTTGGAAGTCGTTGCTTCAACAGTCTCAATCGTATCTTATAATACATCCCTTGTATGTTATTGCTTACGTAGTGTTTTGCTCACATTACTGAGCAATCTCTTAGGTTTTCCCCTTGGAGTTCGGGATTGGTGTTCTTACCGTACTGTCGATTGTCGTTGTAGTAGGTTATACCGTTGCTAATATTTATATGGTTTAATATTTTGTCCAAGTTCCGCTCCCGGCTGACTGGTGTGTCACCTCATCTCATCATGGTCAGGCCGTTGGGCCTTTCCAAGGTCTTATTTTTCTGTTCCTATGGATTTACAGTCCGGTATTAATACGTGTACAACTGAAAGTTCTCCTATTTTGCCATGATGGTTTTCCTGTAGCAACCGTGGTAGCACTTGCTATGGCAAGTGCGCCATGCAGGATGGGCTTCTGGTACCAGGTACATTGGTAGTGATACTTCCTTCTAATTTCCATGTAATTGGTAGTCTTCGGGACTCCTTCGATAATCTCTTATTTTGGATAACTGACCATCCGGCAGTTTCCTTGTCGTTTTGATAGTGCCATCATTTATCAGGGCGTTCCTCTTCTTGAGGGAACCCCTCATTATTTTCTTATGTCTTAATCCTCGCTCCCGTTCCCACACATTTTGTCGTGGTCACTAAGTAATGATTCTCCCTTAGGCACTACATCGTAGTCCTATTCCGGTATACAATTGTATGTGTTTCCACTGTCGTCCGCGTTATGTCGGCCAGGTTTGTAACCTTTTTCATTGTATGGGGTTTGGAGTTCCGGTTCTCAACTGGACTTTCCAGTAATCTTATCCCTTAAGCTTTGTATTATCCCATTGCTATGCTCATTCGGACCACTGTCCGGTACTCATGTCTCTTATCATTTCCTTATCCATTGCACTCGTAGTGCTTTCCTTATCATTGGTATTGCCGGTAATTACCGTTCCCTTACTGATAGAATTCCATTGGTTGCGCCTGTTTCACCGATGCGCTCCATTAAAAACCTCCAAGTTCTCTGTAACTGTTGAGCTTCAAGATGTTTCTCGTATTGCCTGCTGTTAACTAACTGCCAGATCGGGTTTCCCCGAGTAAGAGAAGGCTTTCTTCTCTCTGGCGTTTGTTCCACATATTCAGGGTTAGGGATGTGGAGGGCGGGTCTAGGTACTATGGATATCTAGTAAACACCGGGAAGTCCTGACTAACACACCTCTCACTCTATCACTCAACCCTTAACCCATAACTCAATCTCAACCTCAATATTCTCCTGTTTAGTATTTCTTGTCTTCAGAGCGTAACTACGCGCTGATACCACTTTTTGTAACACCCCAACTCAATCCAAATGTGGTCTCGCAACTTAACAGCATATATATATACATGTCACAGCGGAATTCTTTACACACCAGGACCTTGCCACGGTCTGACTACATAATATACCGAACATTAGTACATAACAACCTTAACCAAATACATATCCTTCTTACAACCCCCTCACATCCTATACATCTTACTAACTCAATTGCCATACGAGTGTACATGCACAACTCGTTGGCCACGCTTAACCCGTAACACTTGTACCCCTTATTACTCTCACGACGGCCGCCTCCTGATGTTCACCTGTGTAAAAACAGCCCCCAAAGGGGGTCAGCACGAATGCTGGTACGATCCTCTCATGGCCCCCAAGCTAACGTGGCTACGACGACTAATTGTCGATAGCATGGAGGTTGATTAGATGCACAACATAATAGTAAGTGCAGTAAACAACAAACCAAATATGAACAATCAAAGTTCAACATAACGAACGACTTAAATGCGTTCCCTTAATTAGAGAGTTAATTATTCAACTTTAAGTTTTATTTCCTCTTAATCTCAGTCCATCCTTATCTCACCTCAATCTTAGTCTTATCTTAATCTTAGAAACAACCATCCTTAAAAAAAAAGAGTGGATGTAACTTATCTTAGTCTTAATAATACAAACCATCCTTTAAAGATGAATGGTTGCAACTTATCTTAACCTTACCTTATGTATGCCAACCGTTCTCTCATTGGGAACAGGTTAGCCCTTAGTTCGTTGTTTATTTTTGTAGGGCTTGGTTAACCCTAGCCAGCAGCAGGACACTTACCGGCAATAAACAACATTCTTAAATTGTTGGGGATGTAGGCTTGACCCCCCCACGCCATCTTAAAGCCACCTACCTTGGACTGGATGTCCAATGTAGCCGAGCCGGCCAACCGACCCAAGGCTACTTGTCCGAGGACTAGTCCTTAAGCGGAAGTCGGATCTGCTATAGATACCGACCCCTTTCCTTAGCATGCATGACCGGAGTCAGTCCCGGGTTCCTCACTCCCCTTAAGTTCCAGTTAGTAGTAGTCTCAAGACCATGTTGTTGGTTAACCTCTTTCGGTTTATAACAAACTAATATTAGGGAGCGTTCCTTAGTCTCACTCAATTCCTTACTAAACGTTGGTTAGTAAGTTCTCACGGTATGTTGTGTTAGTTTCCAAACATCGCACAACAATACAATAAACATAATATTCCGGTTGCATGCTTTATCTTGTTTAGTGAGCACACAAAAACAAATAGCACACAAGCCGAGGGACACCTCGTTAGCAAGCAGGTCACAAGAAGAACTGTACCGTTCACCGCTGGTCGTTCGGTTGCTTACTCTCTTCCGGAGTCCAAATGCCCAGGTCCTAAAACATTCATTCAGTTTTAGGTTGTTAATCACTTAACTTAATTCAACTTACTTAACCCTTAATGATCCCCACCTAACACCTCTTAAGTTTTACAACTTAATCTTACAAACTTAACCTTAAACTTTTACGTTTATACTTAACTTAATCCCTTAGGTCTTTATACCTCTAATCATCATTGCCCTCTTAATGGGGTACCATTAATACCACTAAACTCTCTTAGGGTTTTTTTTTTAAGTCTTAAGGGTCGTCCGACCCACCGTCCGACCCACCAACTGGGTCGGACCCTTCAGAAACTTTCGGGTTTGAAAAACTCCACTTGTCCGACCCATGTCGACCCAACCAACTGGGTCGGACCATTCCAGAAATCCTCCCGTCTTTTAAAACTCCTCCATCCGACCCACCAACTGGGTCGGACCATTCCAGAAACACTTAACTGTCGTCTAACAGAGGCCGTCCGACCCAAACTTGGGTCGGACCCCTGGGTCGAACGCCACCAGAACATGTCCATAAATTGTTAAGTCTTCACCAAACTTATCCTAAAGCCTCATAATGTGTTCTAACATCATTTAGACCCTTAAACCCATCTTAAATCATCCTCCAAACTCATTAAAATAACCTCCAAAGATCTTCTTAAACATTTACTAAATTCTTGCAAAAACTCCTAACACTTCTCATATAGTTCCTTATATTCCCAATGCAACCTCACCAAAACTTCAACCAACCCTACTGCTCCCTCCTTAACAGTTTGACCACTTCATAAACATCATTTTTCCATCTTTAATTAATCCATCTTTCCTTTGCTAAACCTTCCAAGGTTATCTTGCATTTCCATGCACAACTTCTCTTCTTTTCATTTGTTACTCATCACTCCTAAACTCTTGAGCTTACTTATACATTTTTTTTCCATCTTCTTAGCACCTTAACCTTGTTCTTCTTCACCTTAACTACCCTACACCCTCCTTGGGCATTTCCATCTCCTTTTACTCACTTACTCACCATTCTCATGATCATACACTCTTTTACATTCCTAGTCTTTTTCCTTGACATTTGACAACATTCTCCCACACCTTCCTCTTCCATCACCTAAATCCACCCATTACCATCTAAACTAAACCTCATTAGTCCACTACTAGCATCATCACACTTACACAAGCTTCTCAAAACTCTCATTGTTATACTCCCTAGTTCATACCTACATTATCCTAAAGCATTGTACACCTTCTCCTCCAAATTTGCACAAGTCTTACCATTCCTCATAACATGACTTTGGTGTGTTCATTACACCCACCAATTCTCTAATTTCCTCCTAGTCAATTCTAGGTCATCCTAAACCTCAAGAACTCCTTATCTAACTCATTTCCACTCAAATTCCTCTTAATGATCCCTAGTGAATCCAAGGGCATATTAACCCACCACTATACTTAAACACCTTGCTTTCTACTCAAATTTCGTCATAGCTCCTCTAGCATATTATCATGCCCAAATGCTTTGTTTTCCTCATTCAACCATCTCACATACATCAAGTTCTTCCTCATCCTATCTCATCACCCAAACCAACTCATTCACGACAAACTTAATATTTTGCAATAATCTTAAATTGCATAGCACTAAGGCTCTTAAATGACATGGCTCTTAGGCCCTTAAATGACTTAAACTTAAACACTGAATTTCCCACATATAACAGCTTTCAACCTGCAAATAACCCATCAAAACTCATAGTAGTTTAATGCTCTTAAAACTCATCTTAAACTTATATTACTAACTCATCCTCATTGGCTCCTTAGTCACAAGTTCATAAGCTTGTTAAATGTTTTTCCTAGGTTATATAACCCATTGCATAATGTAAGCTCTAAGCCACATTAGTACTTATCTAAAACTCATTCCTTAAACCTTAAACCACCATTAGGTAAGTAATTTACCTTGTTTTCTCAAGCTTATCTCAAGTTTCTCCTTAGGCTTCTTCCCTTGGAAATCTCGGCCACCATTCTAGTTTCCTTTGCCAATGTTCTAGTCATTATACAATGACTCTCATGAGTGCTAGATAATGCACTAACCTTAAGGAATTATTCCTAGGTTAGAAATGTGTTCTAAGGTATTGAAATGAATGTTTTACCTTGGAGTCTTAAAACAAGCTTGGGTATGAATCAAGTAGGACCTCCTCTAGCCCTTGGAGAATAGAATCAAGCTAGAACAATGGATAAAACAAGGCTCCATGAGTGATGATTTTCGGCCATCTAAGAAAAAGGATGGAAAGTTGATTTTTCTTTCACTTTCATTACCTTGAATGAATGGAGAACCAAAAGAGCTCTTCAAACTTGATTTTCCTCCATCAATGG